>CM053582.1:543501023-543531105 GCA_028627135.1 Pseudochirops cupreus
TGGCCAACCACTCCAGTACCTTTGCCAAGAAAACTCTAAAAGGAATCATGAAGAGTTAGACATGATGAAACAACAACAAGGTTATCAGAACACTTTCTCAACTTCAAACCTAAGTTTTCCATTTTCTACATCCTATCTCTTGCTTCTGGTTCTACCCTCTGGGACCAAATAGAACAAATCAAATCCTGCTTCTGAGTCACAGCCTTTCAAACCTTTGGACAGTAATTTTGTCCTTCTTGAATCTTTCCTTCTCCAGGCTGAATGCCCAGTTCCTTTGACAAATTCTTCTATGACACTGACTGGAGAAGGAGGGGGAGAGGAGGAAGGAAAAAAAGCAATGAGCATTTATTAACATCTAGTATATACCAGCACCGTGCTAAATACTTTACAAATGTTAATTGATGTGATCTCACCCTACTCTGCATCAGATGCTCTGCCTGGTTTCAACCACTCAGAACAAATCTCCCCTCCCCTCTGTCAGTCTCTTCTCCCCTCTGGTTGGAGAACAGGAGAGTGGAGTAAGAAACTCCCAATGCCTTCCTTTACAGGAGGTAGAAACTACCCTTAGCTCACTCTACTCTGCATCTCCTGACCTGTCTGGTTTCAGTGCTATGTAATGAAAATGTCTCCACCCTCCAGACCCCTTCCTCTGTTTTCCTATCTCCTTTTGCTGTTGTCTCTGAGTGTAAGTCTTAACATCTACCCCTATTGAATTCCAAATTTAGCCCATTGAGATTTTATTGAATCTTGACTCACTCATCCAATAACAACCCTCTGAGTTTTGTCACCTGCAAATCTGATAAGAATACCAACCATGCCATGATCTAATACTTTAATTAAAACAAGAGCAAATCAATTTCTCTTCACTGGAGATCTTTGGACAATACTGAGTGAATACTCCTCAGGTCTGCTGTATAGGGGACCCTTCAAATATAAGTTGAACTAGATAATTAGGAAGGTCCTTTCCAAATCTGAGATTCCTTGATTCTGTGACTCTGATTCTCCTCCAGGTAAACATGCCCACCTCCTTCATGTAGTCTTCCCTGATTTCCCCTTTCTTCAGAGTTCTTTTAGCACTTTCTTTGTTCTAGCATCTCACTTAGAGCACATGTCATATCCTTTCATTATAGATATGTTGATACTTAAGTTACCTTTCACTTAAGAATATGGGGTTCTTGAGAGCAGGGTTTAGCTATGGAGCACAGCTAGATAATCCTGACTCTATACCTAGAATGTGATTCATAAATTGCTGAAATATTTTTGAACAATATTTCTTCAGCATTCACTATGTACCCAACACTGTTAGGTGCTGTGAGCAATCCAGGCATAAGACATCATCTCTATTTTTAAAGAGCTTAGAGAATGGTTGGGAAGAGAAAACTAATATGCATGGAACAATTGGACAACAATGTTTTGATTGTGTGTTATGGACAATCAGACTCCATGAAGGCAAGGACAGTAGGGATTTTCTTGAGGGCAGGGAATATTTCTTGTTTGTCTCTTTATAGCCCCAGAGCTTTGCATAGTGCCTGGCACATAGTAGGCATTTAATAAATGATTGTTTAGCATGATCTGCTAAATAGAAAACTCAAGTAGACATCAAATGTTAAGAGATGGAAAAGACTATCACCTAACACCCATTTTATAGAAGAGAAAACTGAGACCCCAGGGGAGTAGAAGGATCAAGTTGGTCAGTGACAGAGATGGGGCTAGAATTTCACTCTACTGTGCAGGATGTGAGATTCCTGGTTGACCTTTTCACTTCTGCCTTCATTTCATTATGTAACTTTAGGCAAGATTACGTTCAGGTTGATCATCCCTAAAATAGGAACAATAACATATCAGTACCTTTACCTCCTGGGCAGCTATGTGGCAAAGTGGATAGAGTGCTAGGCTTGGAGTCAGGAAGACTCTTCTCTGGAGTTCAAATCTAGTCTCAGACACTTAGTTGTGTGACCCTGGGCAAGTCACTTAACCCTGTCTCTTTTCCAAGAAAACCTCAAAAATGGGGTCATGAAGAATCTGAAACAACACTTAACACCTATGTGGGCATAAAGTTGTGATATTGAACTACTGACTTTGAATGACTGGAGAGTTTCTATGGAAGGATATGATTGCCTGGCCATTTATTTTTGCTTCTCTCTGCTTCTCTCTGCAGAGTTGTTCCACAATCAATAATAGTTTATTATGTGTTCCTAGAAGGATCTAAGACCCATACTAGGTACATAATTAATGTATGCTGAATTGAATCAAATCCTAGGATGCCTAATGTTAATCTTAGCTGTGATGCACCTGAAATTGCTGGGGAGATTTTCTTTACTGGGAAATGATACAATATACTTATAAGCTGTGGCCCCTGCTAATAGATCGATCAAATAAATTCATGCCCAAGACATATTAGTGTGGGTCTTTAGGGACAGTTAATAGAATTACAGATGTGGAGCACCAAAATAGAAGGGTGAAAGGTCAGGTGTCCTGACATTCCAAGCAAAACCAATAAATTGAGGATATGCAGAGGACATTTCCTAATGGGGAAAGTTCTCTGACCCTCATTCCTGGCTCCTAAAAGACAAACTGTTGAAACAGGTGGACATAAGGGAAGCACTGGGGGAAGGTTCAGACAAGAGAGAAAACAGAAAAAGAAGAAATTTCTGAGCCTGAATGTCTCTCCAATCCATTTGGTAAACTTGGTTTTCTATAGTCTAGTACCTTGAGAGCAATCCTTCTTCCTTTGCTGTGTCTTTGAGTAGTGGGGTTTTGGGGTCTTTATTTCCTAATAGGCAGAATGATGTGATCAATCAAATGTGATCAATTACAGCACATCTCTGAATGGCGAGTTCAAATTCTGGTGGGTGTGTGTGTGTGTGTGTGTGTGTGTGTGTGTGTGTGTGTGTGCTTGTTTAAATCAGAGTAAATCGATTCAGAACTATTTTGTGTATATCTTCATCTCTAAGCCTTGGCTAGCCTATATCCCCAGAAAAACACTATGGAAATATGAAAATGTGTAAGGGTATCACAGCATGAACACCGAGCTAATCACTTCAATTAAATTCAGTGCAACACAATGAAATTCAGTACACAAGCACTACACATCTACAGACAATGCACAGCAGAATAAGAGGCAAAAACAAATCAAGCCCTGCCTTCCAAGAGAGGCAACTTACATCGTGCATTGACCACTGCACTTGGAGTCAAGAAGATTAGGATTCAAATTCTGCTCCGCGTGTTTACTAGGTATATTACCATAGCAAATCACTTACAGTCTCTCAACCTCTATTTCTTCATATATAAAATGGGAATCTTAATAGCTCCCAAGGTAGTGTGGTGTGGTAGATAAAAGTCAGACCTTGAAAGACCAAGTCCTGACTCTGGCCCATGCTAATTGTGTCATCACAAGCAAATTGCTTGACCTCACAGTGTCCCAAGAAACTCTTTAAGGGGGCAGCTTGGTGGCACAGTGAATAGAGCACCAGCCCTGGAGTCAGGAGGACCTGAGTTCAAATCCATCCTCAGATGGTACTTAACACGTACTAGCTGTGTGACCGTGGGCAAGTCACTTAACCCCAATTGCCCTGCCTTCCCCTCTCCAAAAAAAAAAGAAAAAGAAACTCTCTAAGTCTATAAGTTATGGGGGAGATGTGGAATTCCCCACTTAGATAAAAGTATAGATCTGTATCTTCCTCCCGCTCTCCCCAAAGCTCTTATCTCCCTGTATAGTTGTGATCCATTGAGATAGTGTAAAGTGTTTTGTGAATTTGAAAGTTCCCAACAAATGTCAGCTATTATTCTATGAGGACCCTCTTTCTCTCCCTCTTTCCCTCTCTGTCTTATTTTTAAAATAAGGGAGCTGGGGTCCAGAGAGGTTAAGTTTTTTGTCTACAATCACATCAGTTGTAAGTGGCAGAAACAAGATGTAATTTGGGTTTCTCTAACATCGTGTATGATACTCAACTTCTTGGCTCTAGATATATAGACCAGAGAATGTTAGAGTTGGAAAAAGCCTCCCTCATTCCAACTTCTTTGGTTTTTGTTTGTTTGTTTGTTTTTAATAAACCTTAGTCTCATTGTCAGTTAATAACAGACCTGAGATTTGAAGCTAGGTCTCTTCACATCCACAACTGATCCCTTTATAAAAAATAATTATTCTCTTACGCAGTATGCTCTAGGGAATTTGGGGTTTGGGTAGAAACAATGAGAAACTCTCTTTGGACTGTGTAGATGACTCCCTGGTTCTAAATTGGAAGAAAAGTTAGAATCATTGACCTAGAACTTGGGTAGTCCTGGGTGAGGGGGAAGATGGGAAAGGGGAGAGTCAATGTGGCATAGTAGAGTTGGAATTCAAGTGCTGTCTCTGACCTATACTGACTAGGTGACCCTTAACCTCAGAGTGCCTGAAGTCACTCTATAAGATTATAAATTACAAAACCATTCTGCATTGGTAGAAGAAATCCCCACACTGGGAGTTCCTAGCCAACAAAACCATAGATCTAGATGAAAGCATCACCAGCATCCCAACAATTCTTACCTCACTGGTTAGTTGTGAGACTCATGGGAGTTAGTAGTCTGACTGCCTAGCTACGTGACTCTGGGCAAGTCACCTAATCCTGCTGGTCTCAGGTCCCTCACCGGTAAAAATGAGCTGGAGAAAGAAATGGCAAACCACGCCAATATCTTCGCCTAAAAATCCCAAGCAGGGTTTTGGGGTTTTTACAACAAGTGCAATGACTAAACAGCGACAAAGGGCATTTTACATGTCCTTCCAGGCTACATTATTACCATCATCAGTATTGGCTCTGGAGGTAAGTTTAAAACAACAACAAACAGATTTACTAGCTATAGAAAACAACTGTAAAACCTCCTCCAACCTGGGTTTTACGTATGTTTACAGAACTAATACAGGGCCTTGGGCCTTGTTGGGGACACAGTAAATATTTGTTGATTCCTCATTGTGTGGATTGAGAGCCCCCTTCCCCCTGGCATTAAGCGGGGCAATTGAAGTGTAATTGAGTTGTAGATGTGCTAATGACTTATGTTAATATATGAGAGGAAACAATAGAATAGGAGAATTGGAGACCAGAGCTAGAAAAGAGGACTCCCCACTCTGTCCCTCAGGCTATTGGGGAGACGGATAGCCCAAGATGGAGAGAGAGTGAAAGATAGAAAAGAGATAGAGACAAGGAGAAACAAATAAAGTGGAGAAAGAGGAAGGGAGAGAGAGCTGGACAATATTGGGAAGAAAATGAAAGCTTTAAAAAAAATTAATGCATTCAGGGAGTGAAATGATATTTTAGAGGTGATCTATCCCAAGTGCCTCATGACCCAGATAAGGAAAGTGAGCCCTAGAAAGAGTGATGCAGTGGAAAGAAATAGGTTCACAGGATCTAGGTTCAAATCCATGCTTTGCTACTTATGACCTGGGAGATTGCCTCAGTTTCCTTATCTGTAAAATGAAAGGACTGTATCATATGATCTTAGAGGGCCCTTCTGACTAGATCTATGATCAGATGACGTGTCTACACTTTAGTAGAAACAGAAGCAGAAGCAGTAGAAAGTGGAACTTTAGTCTACTAGCTTCATGTGTTTATCTCTCCCTCTTGGGTCTATCTCTCATCATTCTGCGTGTGTGTGTGTGTGTGTGTGTGTGTGTGTGTGTGTGTGTGCGCTCACGGGTCTCTGTCCCGTTCTATTTCCTTAAATTGGCCATAACATAGAACCAAAGCATATTTTCTACATTTCTGGATTTATTAAATTTTCTTCCATATTTTTTCCAGTAGAGTTATTAAAACTTGTCTCAGTATAAAACTACTCAGGACAGGATGGTTCACTCTGATTGTCAGAACTCTTTTGTCTGTCTTCATAATGAATGGTCATAATTTTAAAAGCAGATGAATAAGATGTTTTATCTTTTTCAAAAAAAGCTCATAAATTTGGTTTTTGCCGTATGTGGCCTTCAGTTGGTTTGTCTTTAAGCCAGAAACCCTCAATAGAATAAAAGGTTCCCCACCCCTGCCCCAGAGATGCCGAAGAGTGAATCATTCACGTCTAAACTGTTTTAAATCTTCCATATTTCAGTTTAAGACTTGGGACACATTTTCAAAGCACTGCTTTTAATAATATTTAAACATCCTTAGAGAAAAGTCTTCTCAGGAGAAAAAAAAGTTTGGAGATGTAGCTAGAGGATTAAGTCTTAATATTGGGAAAAGGAAACTGCAAAGGGTCTAGTTGCCTGTTAGGTATCTCCTTCGGGGAATTTGAAAGTCCAATGCTATGCATATGTGGTTCAGAGTGAAGCAGCCATTTACTTAATTTCCTGCTATTTTAACTAATGAAGGACAGGCAACTCAGAATAAGAACTTCCAACTCACACCTTGAAGCAGTGAAAAGGGATGAGAGGTCACCTAGATTCAAGGCATAGTTCTAACCCTTCCTAGCTGAGTGCCGAGTGATTTGATATCTCCAAGTCTCCTCACCAGTAATATGGGGATAATAATACTGTCCCCATCTCCTCATGTGACTGTTGTAAACAGTGTTTTGTTAACCTTTAAAGCTCTACACCATATTAAAAAGTCTTAGTGCAAGTTAAGCTAGTAAAGTTTTAAAACTAAATTGCCCTGAGACTTTTGGGACACCCACTGTGTCAGTTACTTGTCATGTAGATAGCCAAAGATCTTAGATTTGCTCAGCAGGAACTCCCTTTATCTTATTCACCATTTCTAGCAAAAGAGATTCCAGGGACTTGCCTCTGTGTTTTATAAAGGTTAGGTGACAAGCTCATGGTTACATAGTGAGGATCAGAAAAGGGATCTAAACCCAGGTCTTGAAGCCACACTGTGTGCTGTATCTACTGTGCCATGCATACAGGTCTCTGAGTCACTTATGTTAGCACATTTGGAAGTTTAATCTGCATTATTAACATGTTCTTCATCATTTAAATCTAGCTAATCAACAGTATAATAAATCAGGTCTTGATGTGTCTTGTTAGTTGATTCCCGTGGGGTAAATGCTCCCATTCATTCTGTCTGTCTCTGTCTCTGTCTCCTCTCGCTCTCTCTCTCTCTCTCTCTCTCTCTCTCTCTCTCTCTCTCTCACACACACACACACACACACACACACACACGCATATATTATATGTCTGTGAGTTATATGGAAAAATTGAGCAACAGTGAATAATATCACATACCCACATGAGTTACATGTAATATAGTGAGAGTTCTTTCTCTGGAGAAATTTAAATAAGGGATGCTTTCATCTCCTCTTTCTCATGAATCTAGCCCTTCCAGTTTGGTGAGAGGATCTGGAATGGTTAACTTAGGCTTCAAAGTAGATTAATACACTAGATCTCATCTTCCAGGATTCCATTCAACCCTCCAGTCTGAGATGCATGGAGACCTATTGGAGTCCATGACTGAATTTTAAAGGATCCTTGGCAGCTTTGTTCTTTTAATTTAATTCAGCACCTCCCCCAACTAGCCCTATGAATATTGAAGCAATGGTCTTGGTTTTTCCCCCCAGCATTCATTCATTCACTCAACGAGGACCAGCTTGTGCTACTTGTTGAAGTACTTAGAAAGAAGTGCCTGCCCCAAGGAGCATGTGTTCCAGTAGAGAAAATAAAATCAATCAGCAAATATTTATTAAGAGCCAGACTGGTTGCCTGGTGCTCAGTTGGCCTGGGGAGAACTAGACAAAGAAGGAGACTATTTGTGACTTCAAGGAACTTATACCCATTCTAGGGAGTGGATAGATGCAATGCAAATTTAAATATGAGTGTCCAGGAGTTGAGACTTCAGACTTCAAGATCAAATGAGGAAGAGATCAAGGGGACAGGAGGGGGAGAGTATCCAGGAGGACTTCACAGAGGAGCTATCATTTCACCCGAGGCATGGAAGATGCTTTGCATTTCAAGGGGATGGAGGTTGTAGTAAGAAAGGAAATATTCCAGAGGTTAGAAGTGGTCTAAGCACAGAGTGAAGCTGGGAAGGCATGTAATGGTTGATTTCGATAGGGGCTTATAAGGGAGAGAAGTATGAGATCAGATTGGAAAGGAAGATCGGAGCAGATTATAAAGCCCCGAATGCCAGACTTAGGAGCCTGGACTTTAGTCTGTGGCCAATGGGGAACGACAATGCCATATTTTTGCTGGTGAAGCACTACATCAGATTTTTGCATTCAAGAATAACTCTGATATGAATGTGTGAGATGAATTGTAGGAAGGAAAAACTGGGTAACAGACTCTTATACAGTTAAGTCCCATCAAGAAGGAATAGATATTGTCAGTGGAAATAAAAAAGCAGAAATGTTTCTAGACTGAGCTTGCCTCTAGGAAGAAAAAAAAACCATGATATTCTTGCAGAAAGCAAGACTCTGGTTTTTTTTTTGTTTTTTTTTTGAGGGTTTACAAAGTTCCTCAAAGTCAACTGTATCAAGCTTGAATTTGCTCCTTTAAAAGCAGTTGCCTACAAGTACTGGAGGCGCACTGGCTAAGTTATAAAGCATTATGAGTGGCTGGCCTTTCCCCCATATATCAGCTTAGTTGGCTTCAGTCACCTATTTCTCTAATCAAAACTAGCTTAGACCTTTTGTAAACTGCCCTAATGATTCTGCACCAAGAAAACCCCAAACGGGGTCACATAGACTTGGACAGGACTGAAATGACTGAACAACAAGAAACTCATAATTCTATCTCTTCTGACCAAAGACCTCTGTTTCTTGCTGAGATCTCCTTGCTAAAACACCCTCTAGGCTGAGAGGGGATTTTTGCTGACCTTGCTGAAAGTAGCAGCCCACACACACAAATCTTATTCACCCAAATCCTGTGGCTTCTGGCCTGGTCCTGCCCCATCTTTTTCTTCCCCACCAATAAGCCTATTCCAACTCCAGTCCAAGTAGGTCTCAATATTGAAGTGTTAATTCCTAAGTTCCTCTTATTTTTACATTTTTACACTTTTGAAAAACATTTTTACCATCTTACATTTTACTGAAGTTTCAACAAAAATCAAGTCTTCAGGATAGATCAGTTTAAAGCTTAAAAAGAAATCCAATTATGTATTGGCAGAGGAATTTTTATTTGATAAATAACCAAGTTGAGCATTCATTGGGGGGTCACTAAAAAAAAATCATAATTACCAGAGTTCATGATGGATTCTTTCAGCCTCCAATCGCTCTCTTGTGAATTTCATGGTTAAGCCTGAGTTGGCACAGAGCCACATGAAATAAAGAACATTGGGAAAGATATGTGAGTAAAAAGATTGTTTTAGAAGGAAAACCTGCTTCTTTAAGGGCAAAGAACAAGCTATCCATTTCTGAACCTAGATTTTCTCTATCAAGGCTGACAGTACTGATGTGGACATGCCTTGATTTGGTCCAAAAGCAAAGTGACAGGGGTTGGAGGAGTTTGAGCATGTGTCTACTGAGCCAATCAATCAACCAATTCACATTTAGTAAGCACCTACTATTGTGCCAGAGAATACAAGAATGGATTGAACAGTTTGATACTCCGAATAATATTCAAGGGGTTTATATTCTACCTGGAGGATACACATTAAATCCAATGCAATTTTTCGGGGTGTGGGTAGGGGGCGCTAATGGAGGCAGATCAGAGAAAGCCTCATGTAAGAGGTATTATTTGAGCAGAGCTTTGAAGGACAGTGGAGTCCAAGAGGTAGAGGTATGGAAAGAGATAATTCTCGACATGAACTACATACACCCTGTACAAGAGCAGAGAGATGGGAAATGGAGTGTCATGTGTGAGGAGCAAGAAAGATTAATTTTGTTAGACTGAAGAGTACATGAAGAGAAATAATTTATAATAAACTTATAAGTAGTAGGTTGAAGCCAAACTCTGAAGGGTTTTAAATGCCAAACAGAGGAGATTGTACTTGATCCTGGAGGTAAGAGGAAGCCACTGAAGTCAAATGAGTCATCACTACATGGGTTGGGGACTTAGGACATTTGTTTGTTTGCTTTTATGATTAGGGTTCTAGCATGTTAGGAGTGCCTTCATTCCTGTTCTGGATTGTTCACAAATTGGCATTTCAAGTGAGACATGTCACTAGGTCTCCTGAGCAGCATAGATTTGAAGAGACCGTAGAGATCATCTAGTTCAACCTTCTCTTTCAACAAAGGAGGAAACTGAGTCTCAGAGAAACAAATGACTTCCTCAGGATCACTCAGACAGTGTCAGAGGTAGAATTTGAATCCAAGTCTTGTGACTCCAGAGTTATTGTGCTATACTGGAATTTAAAAAGCATTTGTTGACTAATAGATGTATACATTGGCTGTTCAGCATTCTCACCACTTGCCAGTAGCAAATGGCAGTGACCAGTCCAGTGGCTGGGAACCTGAGGTCCCAAGGCCACATGAGGCCCTCTAGGTCCTGAAGTGTGGGCCTTTGACTGAATCTAGAGTTCACAGAATAAATCCCCTTAATAAAAGGATTTGTTCTGCAAAACTTGGACTCAGTCAAAAGATCACACCCAAGGACCTAGAAGGCCACACATTGCCTCAAGGCCACAGGTTACCCACCTCTGGACCAGTCCCATCTGCCTTCCTAACTAGGCTTTTTATTCTCCCAACTTGTCTGGAACAAAACACCTAGATTCACGGGAGCTGGGCTCAAATCAAAGTGACTTAACCTACCTCTCCAAAGATCTCAATTTCTTTATCTCTATAATGGGAGTAAATTATTGGATGCTCTCCCTCCACCCCAACACCAGCCCTGATCTGTGGGTTCCTTGAGCCACTTCTGGTGAGTCTCGTCAGTTCTAACTCATCATAGAACTTGGCTCTTTGGAAAAATTCAACAATTTCTTTGGTCTCTTTGATGACAAATGGAGTAAGGGAATCATCAAAAGAGGATGTTCCACAGAACCTGGAAGAGCCACCCTCAATAGACTTCAAAGAAAGCAGTTTCCATTCCCACTCAATCTTCTTTCCATAGCGTGTTTTGGAATTTTCTTTGGGATTCTATGGAATGAGGAAAGTTTTGGGGGAGATGGAAGGGAGAAAACTAGAGCATGTATTACTTAGGTGGGCCTAAGCCTGGACCTTCAACCACCCAGCTCTCTCTTCTATATGTTTCTATCCCTGAGCATAAGTGACTGAACAAAGATCATGAAAGATGAGTCATCCCCCCAAGATTTAACCCTTTTAATCTCTGAAACTCTTATTCTGAGGCCCCATTGATTTAATTTTAATGAGAGCCTTCTGTGACATACTATTTCAGGGTGACCCCAGCCATGCCTTATTCAGTTTCCCAGCCATACTCTCACCAGTTGCCTTGATGCTCCATCCCCTTTCCAGATTTTTTTTGGGGGGGACCTTCCCCTCATTACCTCTGCAGTTTGCAACATCTGATTGATGCTGTCATTACTCTTGAGAAGAAAATGATAGTCTACTTCCTCATGGTTTCCATTCACCAACTTGATAACTTTCCAAACTTGAAATACCTTTCCCTGGTCATCACTCTTCTATGAGTATGGTTTCCACCTGTTAGAATATAAGTTTCTTAAGGACTGCCATAGGTTTTGTTTCTCTATCCCCAGTGCTATAATTTTTCATTCATTCAAGTGGAATGAACTTTGGGGAATTATTTGGGGAAATATTTTGGAAGTTATGGAGTCTTCTTTCCACTGACTGCACTTTGAAAGAAGGTGCCCTTTGTAGCTACTACAGTGCTTTTTGGATGAGAAAATGACCATCAATAGACAAGTCCAAGTTCTGGCCTGACTAAACAGAAGATATGGATCTTAAGGGAACTGTTCAGATAAGATAGAGCCAAAATGAAGATGAAATGCTTATTCAACAGTCCTAGTAAGTGTTCCATGTACAAATCACTTACTCCTTAAGTATTAACCTTCTGGGAAAGTGTAAGAGGAGTTATAGATTTCTTGACTGTGTCTTAAGTCTTTGCCTCTAAGGCTTTGAGTGTTGAGTATTTCTTTTGTGTGGAAGAAACAAATATCTCTCCCATATAGGAACTACATCATACATTCATATTTTCTCTCCCCATTTGGGGATACCCAAAATATGAGCCAAATCTCAGCTTCCGATTATTTCCTCTAAGGGATTCAGGGAGAGGGTCGTGTAAGGAGCCAGAGACAGTAAGATTCTACTTCCTTTCTTTAGAAGGCTGGCTTCCCCAGACATGAAACCTGTACATGCTGGAGCCCAAAGCTTGAGATATTCTCCATGAAGAGAGTGTCCATCCCTACCTTCCACCCCAGCTTGGGCCAGTGAGATCTATCATTACTACTACTACAAAATGAGGAAATTGGACCACTTGCCCTCTGAGGTCCATTCCAACTGTAGCTCTAAAGTATTCTTATTTCCAACATTTCCTTACCTCTATTTAGACTCCCTGGAAGGACCAGAGCAGGCTGAAACTAGCTAAGGAAAGACACCTACACATTTCCCAGGTATTTTTAGGTCTCTGACCCTGGAGTTCAGTTTGGGAAATATCAAAGGACTTTCTTGACTTTTAAGCTGAAAACTTCACTTTGAAAAACATTCTTGATACTGCTCTGGTGTTTAAATGAATCAATCCATCATGGCAGAGAGGTATGTACAAATTACTCACTCCTTTTAAAATTGGACTTATTGACACTATGTCATCCAATATTTGATGGAACACAGAGCACACTTTCTAAAGAGTAATAAACATAACGTAGGGAGGACTTGGATTTCAGTGAGTGAGAGGAAATTTGGGGTCACTTCTTCTGAACCCCTAATTGTTAGCTTTAAAATTAAAGCTCACCTTTTATAAGCTTATTATTATTTTTTAAAATCTTGAATAGCAAGTCCAAAAGTATGAACGTAGTTTGAGGGGAACTATTAATTTATGTCAGGAAGTCACCCTGAAGTCAAATTGTTTGCTCACTTTGTAATTCTCTTAGCTCTACTAAAAGTGTTTCATTGGACTTATGAACATTTTAGTTATTTTTCAGATGATTATTCAGAGACCTGTCTATGGCAGGTCTTACCAAACTGGAAAGCTTCAGGTCCAGCTTTGGCCATGGCTCTGTCTATTTATGAAACACCTGTCAGGCATTGTGCTTAGCACTGGGAATAAAAAGGAAGGCAGAAAAATAGTCCCTCCATTAGAGTCTGATGGAGAAAATAATATGCAAATAAATGCGTACAAACAAGCTAGAGACAGGATCATGGGAGGGAAAGCCTTAGAACTAAGGGGAATGAGGAAAAGCTTCTTGTAGAAGGTAAGATTTTATCTGGGACTTGAAGATAACCAGGGAAGCCAGAAGGTAGAGATGAGGAGGGAGAGGATCCCATGTACTGGGAGAAAGTCAGTGAAAATTTAGTGTCTTGTGCAAGGAACAGTGAGAAGGACAGTATCACTGGATTGAAGAATACATGTTAGTAAGATGTAAAAAGGCTTGAAAGGTAAAGAGGCTGGGTTATGGAGGGTTTTGAACACCAAATGTAGTATTTTATATTTGATCCTGTAGGTGATTGGGAGCCACTGAAATTTATTGACACTTAGAACAAATCAAAAGATCCATGATTTGATTCATGTGGTTGCTCCTGCCATTGACCAAGATCAATGAGTCTTCATTCCTTACCAGATCATTGTACAAGGTTCTGTGGCTCAAAATACAATCCTCTGATAAATATTGTCCTGGAGAGGAGCCTCTCTGAACTTGGCTCAGCTGGCCCTTCTATAACAGGCACAAAATATATCACTGGACCTGTTCTCCAAGCCTTCCTTTCCAGCTTGATAATGCATTCTAGTGTTTACCTACTACAGTGTTTATAGTCCTTTGGAACAGCCTTCAGGAACCCAATGCTACAACGAGGCGTCAGGGTAAGACTTTAACAGAAGATAGAACTCATTCTCTGTATGACAAAATGTATCACCTAATTATAGTTAATTCAGCACATATGTTGAATGCCTGCTCTGCTGTAGACATCAAGTAAGATTTTGAGGGAACTCTGATAATGAATGACACATTGGCTATGTGACCTAAAGCAAATCACTTAACTCCTAAGTAGCCTAGGCAGTTGTTTTTAATGTTGTGGAAAAGGTGCGGGCCTGCATTGGTAAAGGGAATTTCTTTACTGAAAAGTTTGCTATACCAATAAAATCACAAGTCCAGTTTCTGTCTCTATAACAATGAATCAACCATGGTGACTAATTCTAACTCACTGTGTAATAGAGGAGACAGCATGTGAACAATTGTGTACAAACAAGCTATAGATAGGACAAGTAGGAAATAATAATAATAATAATAATGATGATGATAAGGGACTACAAGAGGGTTCCAGTAAAAAGTGAGATTTTTTTGGGGGGATCAGAAGGAAGTCAGGAGGGAGAACTTTCCAGACATGAGGGACAGCCTGTAAAATGCCTGGAGGTGGGAGAAGAAGTGTTTTGTCCAAGGAACAGAAAGGGAGGCAAAGTAATTTGGACTGCAGAGTATGGTGGTAGGTGGGAGTTAAGGTGTAAGAAGACTAGAAAGATGTGGGGAGGGTAAAGGTTATGAAAGGTCTTGAATGTCAAACAGAAGATTTTATATTTGGTACTACATGTGATGGGGAGCCAATGGAGTTTACTGAACTGAGGGTGGAGTGGGGGGTTGACAGGGTCAGATCAACACTATAGTAAGATCAGTTTAACAATTGAGTAGAGGGTGGAGTGAAGTAGAGAGAGTCTTGCTGCAGGGAAACCAACCAGCTGACTATTTCAATAGTCTAGTGTAAGGTGATGAGGGCAAAAGCTGTGCCTCATCTAGACGTCATATTTCCCAAAGGACTTCGCACAATCTGAGGTACAGAGTAGATGCTTAGGTGTGTATTTGATTTAATTTAACAACAAACCGACCATTCTGGAAAACAACTTATAATTATGTGGAAAATTGGTTAATTCCTTATATTCTTTATCACTGGGCCTAGAGAGCCGTTCTCAAAGTCAGGAAGACCTGGATTCAAGTCTCATCTCTGACATGTCCTAGCTATTTTTCCCTTAACAAGTCGCTTAACATTTCAGTTCTGGGAAATTCTAAGATTATAGGTCATAGTGAAAGCACCAACCTGAATGGGTATCAAGACTTTCCTCAGCTGCAAATCCTCTATATTAATGCAATCAGAGGTCTACTAACTCTCCCTCTCTCTCATCTTTGGCCTAGACTATTAAGGATGTAGATTTGAAGGAAGTAAAAAATGGAGACCAAAGTCCAAATACATTAAGATAGTCACAGCAGCACTTCCATGGTAGCAAAGAACTGGAAACAAAGCAAGTGTCCATCACCTGGGGACTAGCTGACCAAACTGGGCTCCCTGTGGCAATAGTATATCATTCAGTAAGAAATGATGACTATGAGGAATTTAGAAAAAACACAGAAAACTTGGGTGAACTGGTACAGAGTGAAATCATCAGAACCAGGAGAATGCTATACACAATATCTACAACATTGAAAGAGAACAGAATTCTGAAAGGAAACTAGACTCTAATGAATCTTAATGAATAGCCTTCATCATCCTAGAGAACTGAGGGAGAACATAGAGAATGTCCCTTCTCTCTGCAGGGCAATTACATTGATAGAGTTTTCAGTGATCTCATCCAAGATCATTGTATCAGTAGTTTTTGCTTAACAGTTTGTCTTTGTTGCAAAGGAAACTTCAGAGCTATCTTGAGAGTGTAAGGGGGAGGAAGGGCCACAAATATCCAGAAATAACTGTGATATAAAACTTAAAATCACCAATAAAATTTATAAAAAGAAAATAAAAGATTTTTTATAGGTTTTTTTTTAGTTTCTTCAATTGATTCACTGTTGCCTTTAGGAAACAATTTCCATTCTTTGTACCTCAGTCACGATTCAATCCAATGCTAAGTGCTGGATTAATCCTTGCTTATTGAATGACTAACTAATTGAGTCTGGCATTTCTGTGACCATACCAGTAGCCTGGGTGCTTTGAGAGATACCAAAGGAGTGTAAGATGTGGCTCCTACACTCAAGATGGCGTATCAGCAAGCATCCTAGCATTCCCAGGACAGCCAATAGCCCAGGTTCGTTAGATCTAAAGGCAAGCTACTCAAAATGGGCTAACAGTCTTGCTTTAATCAATCAAACTTATATCATTTATTTAGTTCAAGGGGAAAAGTCAACACCCTGAACTTCAGAGAATACAAAAACAGAAGTTACAAGCAGACAAAGAAACAGATCAGCAGATGGACTTCCAGTTGTCTGACCATTACATCCATACCTAGTTAGTTACCAGAGAGGGAAGCACCAACATCTGGGTTTTTAAAGCCAGGGGCTCAATGGCTACCCAGAGTCTCATCTGGCCAAATCACACAACTCTTTCCAAAGTGAGCCCCAAAGCAAAAACTCACATCGTGGTATATATAGCTTTCTCCTGAATCAGAGAATGTCACAACCCTTTTGACCCACTGCCCAATCACAAAGTAATAAGGCGTGGACATTGCTGAAGAACAAGCCTCCCACCACAGGCTCCATGTGACCACATTAAGCCCATTAGGGGGCAGAATATATTTTCAAAGTAGGGAAGGTTCTCAGAGTCATTTGAGCCTATCAAAGGGCCTAGGGGCCGGGAAGATCTTCAGAATCCCATAACAGAGGTTACAGACTCTCTGACTAAATAATGGCACAGTGTGGACAGAAGTCCATTGCTTAGTCATAAAGAAATAGTGAACTAGCATATATATGATAAAGATAGAGAGCTTATTAACTGACTGATTAATATTAAGAAAATTTAAATCAATAAGAACACAGACACATACCTTTAGGCCCGAACTCTGGGATGAAAGGGATAGATATTTGCTAAGAAAACTATGTAGTTTAGAGCTCACTCCCTTGGTGGTTATGATAGCATCTCTCAGCACTGCTTCCCATGATTCTTTCTGTTCCATCACACGGAAATGGATTGGGTTGGAATCTAGTCACCATGGCAATTAAATGATTAGGTCAGAGGCTGAAGTTAAAATTCACAGGGGTGAGATGGAACTCTATTTACCCTCATTTTTTTTTTTAAAGACTGGCAGTCTCCCAAGAGGAGACAAGTACACAATTTTAAAATATCTTGGGTTGGGCTGAACTGAAATGTCCAAATATTCATTCTATTTTGACTCCCATCAATATTTCCAAAGGTATTAGAAGTGGGGGTGGAAGTAGTGGGGAAGGTTTGTTATCAAGTTAAAAAATTCTTAGCAAAACCTGGATTTTCTCTTTGATGGCATTTCAAATCTTTTGAGGTCCCAATTTGTTTAACTTTCATGAAATGTGGCTTGCCTTTTTCAAGTAAAGAGGCTTCTTAGCCAGAAGACATTTAACCTCTTTTAGAGAACAGCACAGGCCCTACCATCAGACATTTATGGAATTCATTTCTCTCTAAATAGATTTGGGAATTTCAAATTAAGAGGGGAAAAATGTTTGGAAGAAAAGCAGTTTAATATTTGTCAAATGTAAACGCCTCTCTGGGTGGTGGGCTTCCTTTTACCAAATTCTCCTCCTTTCCATGTTTCATCGATCCTCATCAGCTGCTGCCTGGACCCATGGCCTCATCACTTTCCTCTAATGTTTGCTCTATCTGGGTCCCCCTAGGCCCTGGATCAGGCTTGTTGACTTTGTCGAGGAAGAATTTACTCCCAAGAAGTTATGTGGGGCTCACACACAGAGATGGCACAATTCAAAAAGTGCTAGATTCAGAGTTAGAGCACCTAGGTTCAAATCCCAGTTCCCTACTATCTATGTGACCTTGAGCCAGTCACTTAAGCCCAGCTTCAGCTTCCTCATCTGGAAAATGAAAGGGCAGCAAGTGGATGGAGAGCCAGGCCTGGAGTTAGGAGCACTTATCTTCATGTGTTCAAATCTGACCCCAGACACTTCCTATCTATGTGACCCTGGACAAGTCACTTAATTGCTATTTGACTCAGTTTCCTCATTTGTAAAATGAGCTGGAGAAGCAATGGCATACCTACTTCTCCATAATCTGTGCCAAGAAAACCCCAAGTGGGGTCACAAAGAGTCGGACATGACTGAAAACTACTCAACAATAATGGAATGAAGTTATTGGATTTGATGAGCCTCAGAAATGGCCTCCCACCTCTAGATCTCTGATCCTTTCATTATAAACATGATATGGACCCATTAGAATAATATACTAATGGTTTGAAAGTGCCTCCAAAATCAGGTCATCTCATTTCATTCCTGGGCCAGAAATCCCCAGCAAGCACTGACCCAGCCTCAGCTTCCCTATCACCAAAGGGAGCATAGTCATCATTCCCTAAAGTATCTCATTATACTTTGCCTCCTTAAATTGATTCTTGTACACTTTCAAGATATCTCTTGCCATTCGGGTCACCCACTCTCTAGATACGGTTTAAGCTATCAATTTCCTCCCTAAAATGTAGAACTTGTAACCAAATACAGGGTTGCAGTTGTAGTCTGACAAAGATAGAATATAGTGGTATTATGATCTCCATCATTCTGTACACTGCGTTTTTATTAATGGAGACCCTCATAGCTTACTGGTGGCATCTCTATCACAATGCCAACTCTTATATCCTGCCCATTAAAATTCACAAGTACTTTTTATAGAAACTGTTATCAACACTTCTCTCATCCTAGATTAGTTTAGTTTAATTTTTAAGTTCAAAAGAATAACTGTATATTTACTAAGTTGAATTAAAATTAGTATATTTACTAAATTAAATCCAAGAGGCTGCTTAGCAAAGTTGGGCTGAGTGACAGCCTTGATGCCAAGGAAACCTGGGTTCAAATTTTAGTTCAGACACATAATGGCTGTATGACCCTTGGGCAAATCACTTAACTTCTTGTTCTCACCAACCATAAGATTATCAGTTGCACAAAAGGTGCTCATGTGCATTGATAGAAGGTGCTTCCTTGACCAGAATTCCCTTTACCAATGAAATCATAGATCTGTTCTCTATCCCTATCCAAAACTTAATCAAAGAACTGGTCCGTCATTCTAGATGGAGGATCTCATTTTGAATCCTAATTTTGTCATTTTACTTATTGAATATCCCGCCTCTTCGATTCATATGTAGATATGATAAGCATGCCCTCTGTCCTCTTATCAAAGAGATCGAGAAATTAATGTTATACAGATACAGGGGCAAAGAGAGGTGGGACCCACAGGAGGCACACATGTATTAGACAATTTCATTTAACATTTTTTTCTCTTTTCTTTTTAAGGTAAGTACAATGGTGGCGGGAGATGGGAGGGTGGGCATTAGAAAATGATTATTTTGTGTGAATAAAACATTAAGTGTTTTTAGAAAAAGACAACTGGCCATAGAATCATGGAACATCATGGGTGAGACCCTAAAAATTAATCTAGTTCAATGGTGTCAAACTCAAATAGAAATGGATCTTTGCAGCCACATATTGACTTAGAAAACCACAAATTAGCATTACCTGAGTTGTCCTGTATTTTTATTTATTTTGTTAAACATTTCTCAATTATATTTAAATCTAGTTCTGGTCATATCTGGGATTTTGTGACCATTTGGACACCTCTGACCTAGTTAATTTTACAGACGAAGTGAACAGACCTAAAGAAGCTAAATGTTTCCCCTCTTATCTTGCCCCCAACAATGTCACATAACTTAAAGAACACAGGACCAGAATCCAGATTTCCTGGTTCCCAGGTTGAGGCCTAGGGTTTTTTTTTAATAGTATCACCTTGATATGCTCTCAGTATACACACTTTCCCTCTCCCTAATATGCTTTCTAACTATTCCATGCATTTTCACAGTCTTTAGAACACCTGTTGGTTGCCTGAGGATAGATAGGCTATTCCTAGAGCCTACCAGTGAAAAAACAATGAGGAACCCAGAGATAAGGGCCTTTACTCTTGGCTCTCCCATTTGGTTCTATTGATTCACTGTCAAATGCTCTATTCATTACTCCAGCTAGTCTCTGTTTCCCACAATAGGGTCTCAAATATCCCAGAAATTTGAAATCACAGGATTACAGATGAAGAGCTGGAAGAAATCTCATTCATTTCCTTTCAGCCTCTAGTCCAAATGGTAAGGCCTGAGAGGCTGAGACAAGGCAAGGGAATGGAAAGATTTCTTTTGAAAGTGTGAAGGGTTTTTGTTGAAAAATAGAAGGACTTATTGCAGAATTTTTTGATGTATTCTAGCAGACCTGCTTTGCTACTTATCAAGGGAGGGGCCCACATATGGTGGGTCCAGGATGCAATGGATTACATTCTAAAGTTAAGACTGTCATTCTCACTTCAACTTCCCATTATTAGATTGGGTTCAGTTGGTAAGTGACCGCAATTCACCCTTTCATTTGTTCATTTGATGGTTAGAGCCTACTACATGCAAAGTACTAAGAAGTACTAATTGTAAAAAAGAGGGTAGGGATAAAGATAAGGTAGAGTGTTATAAGAAGAAAGGAATGTTTGAGATAGAGTAAGCTAGAAAAATTTGAGTAGGAAGAAAATGCTTTCGTGGGAGGAAAAGGGGTAAGGCTTCATGGAAAAGGTTGTACCTCAGCTGAAATTTGAAAGAGGAGAAGGAGTCTAGGAGTTGAACATGAGAAAGATGTACATTTCAGTCAGGGGACATGGCCTGCCCTGTGCAAATGTCTGAAGGTGGGAGATGACAAGATGTCAAGTTTCAGTAATAGCTAGTCATCCATTTTGACTGGAATATAGAGAACATAAAAGGGGAGCAGGGTTAAGTTAGACAGAAGAGGTAGTTTGGAGCCAGATCAGCAAAATTCTTAAATAATAAACTAGTCAGTCAATGATAAGCTTTTATTAAGTACTTGCTGTGTGCCAGGTAATGTGCTAAGAGCAAGGAATATACATACAAGAAGAAAGAAAGCCCCTGCCCTCAAGGAGCTTACACTCTCAGAGAGGAAGACAATACAAAGGAGGAAGCTGAAGGGGTAGGGAGGAAAATGTACCTTGCAAGAGCATTTTAGAGAAAGTCCAGAGTGTAGTCTGGAGAGGAATGAGATAGAATTTGCCTAGTCCCCATCCTTAAGTGAAGATTCAGGGAAGAGCCAGTCAGTCAGAGGAAGGGGATGCAGGAGCGAAGGATATAGCACTTCCAATATGTGAATTTCACAGATGCAGGGAGGGTGCAAGGTTGAAGAATTTGAGGTTGTTATATGGAATTATGTTTTACATGACTTCATTTATATCATATTGCTTACCTTCTCAATGGATGAGAGAAGGGCTAAAGGAAGGGAGAAAATTTGGAACTCATTTTTTAAAAAAATGAATGTTATAGGCAGAGTACAGGCAGTCACCAATATGAATTCTCCCCTCATTCTCCTCCAGATAACTTTAAAATAACACCTCAAATCAAATTTTGGAGTGACTGAGCCAACAATAGTCAAGGTGAGACGTTTTTTCAGCCTAAGAAGTTACAGAAGGTTGGCAAGAGAGGTCTGACACCAGGGTAGGGGCCATCTCAGAGTATATATAGTAGCACCATGACCAGTAGGTCTCTGGGGTGGCTGTGGTATCACCAGCAGCAGTTTCAGGAGCTCTTAACCCAGAGATGGTCAGAAAGAGACTATAGGGGACTTTGCTGGCACTGGACACAGCTGGTGCTGATTAGCAACTCTATTGCCCATACACAGATCTGGTTAACATTTTCCTGGTAAAGAGGAGTACTTCTGGTAAGTTCCAAGGGAGCAGAGGGGTATAATCCCAGTTTCAAGGCAGGGAGGAGCACTGGCACTTGTCACAGGAGAGCAGGAGACATGGTGGCACCCTAGGGTCAAGTGGAGTGCTAGCACTTGGAGATTCAGGGGAACAAGGGTCCTTCCTAGGTAAAGATAAAGTGCACAGACCAGGGCAGCAGTGATTACACCTCCCCCAGGATCACACCCCTTGGAAACATTGAAAACTTGCAGATCCAAAGAATTAGCTCTGAAAACAGCAGAACAAAGAAGACTGAAGCTTGCTATAGTGCCTCTCTACTCCCAGGTGAGCAAAGCCAAACTTTAACATAAAGTTTAAAGTCAAGAAATAGGCTGGAATTGAACAAACAACAACAACAATAACACAAAAGAATATGACCATAAAAATATACTATAGTGACAGGAAAGAACAAGATGTAAACTCAGAAAAAAAGCAACAATGTGAAAACAACTACCAGCAAAACCTCAAAGAGAAATGCTGATTAGATGCAAGCCCAACAAGAATTCCTGCAAGAGGGGTTGTTGTTGTTGTTGTTGTTGTTTCCATTTCTGTTTTTTTTTTTAAGAGAGAGATGGAGAAAAGTGTTGTAGAGGAAAAACTGGGGGAAAATGAAAGATTCAACAAAATTATGAAAAGAGAAGTAACAACTGGATAAAAGAGGCACAAAAATACTGAACAAAATAACAAAAATACATTAAAAGAAGAAAAAATTCACTGAAGAAAAGAACTCCTTAAAAAGCAAAATAGGTTAAATGGGGAGAAAAGAGGTACAAAAGTTCACTCAAGAAAAAAATTCTTAAAAATTAGAAATGGGTAAATGGTAGTTAATGAATCCATGAGATATCAAGAAACAATAAAACAAAGTAAAAAAAAATGAAAATAGAAGAAAAAAATGTGAAATATCTCATCAGAAAAACAACTGACCTAGAAAATAGTTTGAGGAGAGATAATTTAATTACAGTATCAGAAAGCAATAATAATAATAAAGAATTAGACATCATATTTCAAGAAATAGCAAGAAAAACTATCCCAAAAGCTTGGATTCAGAGAGTAAAATCAATGCTGAAAGAATCAGTCACCTCCTGCAAGAGATCCTCAAATGAAAACTCCCAGGAATATTCTTACCAAATTCCAGAGCTTGCAGATCAAAGAGGAAACACTGGGAGCAGCCAGAAAGAAGCAATTCAAATATTGTGAAGCCATAGGCAGGATTACACAAGATTTAGCAGCGTACTCATAGAGGACTCAGTGAAATTAAGCTCTTTATATTCCTATGTATGAAGATGATGCACATGACTCCTAAGATCTTTGTATTATTAGGACAGTTAGGACAGTTAGAAGTCATCTACATAAAAAGAGGGCATAAGTGTGAACCTATTGTGTTGGGATGATCTCAGAAAAAAAATGGAGAAAGAGGGATGTACTGAGGAGAAAGGGAGATGTATAATAGGGAAAATTTTCTCACCTAAAAGAGATACACAAGGAAGAGCTTTTATAATGGAGGGAAAATGGGGTACACACTCATGGATATATAAGTTATTTTGCCCAATTAGGAAATAAGAGGGGAAGAAGATAAGATATATGAGAGAAAGGGAGGAAATAAAAGGAAGGGCATAGTAAGGGAGGCAGCAGACAGAAGCAAAATGAACTTGTAGGACAGACAGTATGAAAAGAGAGAGAAGGATAAATAGTAGAAAATAGGATGGAGGGAAATACATAATAAATCCTAACTGTTATTCTGAATGAGATGAGCTCACCCAAGCAGATAGCAGAATGGATTACAAACCAGAATCCAACAATATGTTGTTTATAAGAGGCACACTTGAAACAGAAAGTTACTCACAAAGTTTTTAAAAAGGGCTGGACTCTACTATGCTTTCACTGAAATAAAAAAAAAAAGTCAGGGGTAACAATCATGATCCCAGACAAAGCAAAAGCAAAAATAGACTTAGTTTAAAAAGGTAGTCATGGAAACTACTTTTTCCTAAAAGGGTAGGGAGGTAGCTAGGAGGCTCAGTAGCTAGAGTGCTGGACCTGGGATCAGGAAGACCTGAGTTCAAATCAAGATTTAGACACTCACTTGCTATGTGACCCTGGGTATGTCACTTAACCTCTGTTTGCCTTAATGCACTGTAGAAGGAAATGACAAAGCACTCTAATATCTTTACCAAGAAAACCTTATATGGGGTCATGAAGAGTTGGAAACAATTGAACAACAACCATAAGCAATGAAGTGCTACCAAAATATCTTACAGCAAGTTTCTCTGATAAGAACCTAATTTCTCAAATACATAGGGAACTGAATCATATTTAGAAAAATAAGAACCATTTCCCAATTGATAAATGGTTAAAGACATGAAGGGGCAGATTTCAGAAGAAGAAATCAAAGCTAGCTATAGTCATATGACAAATGTTCTAAGTCACTATTGATTAGAGAAATGTAAATCAAACAAGTCTGAGGTACCACTTCATACCTATCAGTAATGAGAAATGCTGGAGGGAATGAGGGGAAAATATGGTATACTAATAAACTGTTGATGGAATTGTGAACTTGTACAAGCATTTTGCAGAACAATTTGGAACTATGCCCAAAGAGCTTTAAAACTTTGCATACCCTTTGACTCAGTCATACCACTACTAGGTCTGTACTTTAAAGAGATCAAATAAAAAGGGGAAAAAAAGACCTATATGTACAAAAATATTTGTACCAGCTTCTTCAGGCAGCAAAAAAAAAAAAAAAATGGAAATTGAGAAGAGGCTTATTAAGGAATGACTGAACAAGTTGTGGCATAGGTTTGTGATGGAATATGATTTTGCTGTAAAAAAAAATGTCCAGCAGTGTGGATTCAGAAAAAAAAATAGCAAGACATATATGAACTGATACAAAGTTAAGCGAGAAAAATCGGGAGACCATTGTGTACAAAAACGGCGATTTTGTATTGATGAAACTGAACGATTTCACTACTCTGACCAATACAATGATCTGAGATGATTCCAAAGGACTCATGATAAAAAATGTGGTTCACTACCAGAGACTGAACTGATGAACTCTGAGTACAAACTGAAATATGTTTTTCTTGATTTCTTTTTTCGTTTGTTTATTTTTGCAACATAGTTAATATGGAAATGTTTTTGCATGATTTCACATGTATAATCGATATCATTTTGCCTGCCTTCTCAGTGTATGGGAAAATGATGGTCAAGAGGGAGAGGGTTTGGAAATCAAAATTTAAAAAGAAAAAAATGTTAAAAATTGATAATCAATTAAAAAGAATTTTTAAAGGATATTTAACAAGGGTGTGTCATAAGTAGACCATCATGTTAGCATATATTACAAACTTAATAAATATTCATTGATGGATTAATGGAACATAAAAAACCATGAGGACTACATGTTTATTCAACACATATTTAGTTAGCACTTACAGACAGCATGATACAGTGAAAGGATTATTAGATTAGGAGTCAAAGGGCTCAGGTGCAAATCCCAGGTCTGTTACCTTAGAAATGCAATGTGCCACTGGAGAAAGGGTGCCACCAGATTTAGAATCAGTAGAGACTTCAATTCAAATCGATCTTCACAAGAATTTGAGAAAAGTGCTTTGTAACCCTTTAAAGTGCTACGGTAACAATGATAATAAAAATTAAAATATTGTTGTTGTTGTTGTCTGATTTTGTCTGATTCTCTGTGACCTTGTGAACCACAGCACACCAATACTGTCCAAGGGTTTTTCTCAACAAAGATACTAGAGTGGGTTGCCATTTTTTTCTCAAGTGGATTAAAGCAAACATAAATTGAGTGACTTGCCCAGAGTTACACAAGTAGGTTAGTGTTTGAGGCAGGATTAGAACTCAGGATTTCCTGATTCCAAGTCCAACACTATCCATTGAGCTACATATCTACAAATGTGAGCAGCTGCTCCTTTCTGAAAGCCCAGAATTCATGTCCACAGAGTTCTAGGTCAATTCAGGTAGGTCTGCTCACTCTTTGTTCAAGCGTCTCTATCTACTTTTCCCTGTGAAGATTAGTTTCTAAGGAGTTTCGGATTAACCACCCACAATTCTTCAGTCTCAGCATCACCTCCCATTTACACTGTATATATCTTGAATGTACATAGTTGTTCACGCATTGTCTCTTTCGTTAGAATGTGAGCTCCTTGAAGGCAGGTACTTTAAAAAAAAATCCTTTTTTTTTTTTTATATTCCTAGTGCTTAGCCCAGTGACTGGTCCATAGTAAGTGCTTAATAAACTCTTGGTGACTGACTGATTGACTAACTAATTGGAGTCTCATGACATCTGCACTGATTCCCCCCGTGGGGGGCATTCATGTATTTCTAGAATTCAGAACGCTGGCCACAGGGGACCTGCCTTCTCAGGAATCAGATGATTTGCCCTCAAAATCTTTTTCTGTTCTAAATATAAACCTGGCACTCTAGCACATAGAGGACTCAGTACTACAGAATCTCAAGACAGTTGGGAATATAGGTTGTAAATCCCAATGACCAGCCTGCTAGCTTCCATGAGGAACCTGAATAAAACTGTGTGTTCTCCAGGTAATCCACAAGACATGAGATTCCCATAAATATAGATGAGTACTCTAAATTAGTATATTGAGACAGAGAGACAGAGACAGAGACAGAGACAGGGACAGAGAGAGACAGAGATAGAGAGGAGAGGAGAGAGTCAGAGAGACAGAGACAGAAAGACAGAGATAGAGAGAGACAGAGACAGAGGAGACAGAGGGAGAAGCAGAGGGAGAGGAGACAAGAGGAAAGGAGAGGAAAGGACAGGAGAGGAGAGGAGAGGAGAGGAGAGGAGAGGAGAGGAGAGGAGAGGAGAGGACAGAGATGAGAAAAGAGAGAGAGAGAGAGAGAAAGAGAGGGAGAGAGAGAGAGAGAGAGAGAGAGAGAGAGAGAGAGAGAGAGAGATGGTGGGTAAAGATTTTCTAGCTCCAACTCGAAGACTTCCTGTGATAGAACATCTATTACCTCCTGAGCCTATTCCATTTTTGGTCAACTCTAAGAGAAAGTTCTTATATTGAACAGAAATATGCCTTCTTTCCAATTTCTACTCATTGTTTTTAGTTCTGTCCTTTGTAACTAAATAAAACAACTTGAATACCTCTTTCAACATAGTCCTTCAAGTGCTTGAAGGAAGGTAGCATGTCCATCCTCTAAGAATTCTTGTCTAGACCTAGAAGTCTTTGCAAGGTATGATCTCTAGCTCTCAGACAGCCTGCCTGCCCTTCTCCACGTGTCCTCCAGGTTGTCTATCACCTTCATAAAATGTGGCATGCAGCAATGACTGAAATATGCCAGAATGTATCTGACCAGGCTAGTTGGATGATCATCTCCCTTATTTGGAACTGACCAGAGTAGTTGGACAATAACCCCCCTTATTCTGGAGACTCTCTGCATTAATGCAGTCCATGACCTGGGTTTCCGGACAGCTACTGTTGTGCCGTGTGCCTGGTTTTTGTTGTTGTTATTGCTGTTTTGAGAAGGGAGGCATTGTCTTGGTAACCTTATAATTTGAGAGTTTCTTAAAAGAAAGGAAGGGCAGAGGTTTCATCCACGAATGCAAGTGCCGTCAGTATTTTTCATCTAAACTTTATTGCTACTTAAGGTAGCATTCTTTCATGTGGCTATAGTAATTAAGTCATTCTTTTATTTCTTATTTGTTTGCTCTGCATTAAATCATATGCGTTTAATATTTCTTTGAATTCTTCAAATTCATT
This sequence comes from Pseudochirops cupreus, assembly GCA_028627135.1. Classification (NCBI taxonomy): domain Eukaryota; kingdom Metazoa; phylum Chordata; class Mammalia; order Diprotodontia; family Pseudocheiridae; genus Pseudochirops; species Pseudochirops cupreus. Next base: position 543,528,428 of record CM053582.1, read on the forward strand.
TTTCCTTACACTCCATTTACAGTGATAAACCGAACTTTGTTCAAACATTACATTTGTTGGGCATGTGGTCTCTTTCGAACTTTTTGCTAAGCCAGATGGTGCCTCTGTGGTACAAATAGGTCTCTTATGGCCAATTACCTCCGTGGGGTATAATTCAGTGGTGCAAATAAGCACAGGTATGCATAAGTTTGTATCTTTTCTTGCAGGATTCCACATTGTTTTCCAAAATAGTTGGACTAATTACAGCTCCACCAGCAATAAGTTAATGTCTGTTTTCCCACACTTCCACTGACATTGGATTTTTCTACCTTTTATCATATTTTCAAGTCCTGTCTATTTATACCCAAAGACTGACTAGCAGTAATAATGTCATCCCCTAGAGATTAGTGCTCATATATTTGTCTTCATGAATATTTGACTTCGTGAATATATGTTAGTAGTTTCTGCTAACACTCATGAACAACAACAACATACAATTACCTCCATTGGTATTTAGATGACACAGTTAAATAATATCCAAAGTCTCCTCCATTTTTAAAGCTTATAATTCTATTTTGCTACAATTCTAATAATTCCAGATTTCTCATTCCTTTCTCTTAAGAAAAAGTGTTCTTTTTCATGTATTTTTGAACCCTACAAGCAGGAGACTTAAGTTTATCCATGCTAGATTGCATCTAGTTTAATTCCATCCATCCTTCTTGTCTGTTGAAATCTTTCTGTCATCCATGTTAGCTGTTGTTTCTACCTTTGAGTCTCCCGTAAATCTGATAAGCACCATCTGCCACCATCCAAGTCAGTGATAAAGCTAGTTAAATGAACAGGACCAAGGACATATCCCTGAGCAGCTCTGTAAGAGACCTCTATGCAGGTTCATATCAGTGGATTAATCATTACCTTTGGTTCTGGTCATTTGACCAACAAAATAGTTACATAGAAATTGGAGCTCAGTGTAAGTGAAAAGAAATTGAGAGCATCTGACTCAATGAAGGAATGACTAGGCATATATTAAGGGTTTACTAGATACCAGGTACTGTGCTAAGTGCTAGAAATATAGCTATTGAAAGGCAGAGTCCCTGTCCTCAAGGAGGTGACTTCCTAATAGAAGGATAAGAATATCTTGATTTGGGGAGTCACAGAGAAGGTGGGTGGATCAACATGCCCTTTTTCAGAAGTAACAGAAATATGGATTTGCTAATAGTTCCCAGAGTAAGAGAAAGAAAAGGGATAGAGGGTGGGGGCAGGGTGGAATAATATACTTAGGCAACCTCAGGTGGGAAAATTATCAAGATAATATCGTTTGCTTGGGATTGATGCCTATAGCCAACTCTTCCAGTGAGGTCTCACCAATCAGGTGAGGAGTTCTAAAGCTTCTTCAGGGAGGTATCATTAGAGTAACAGAGTCTTGGAATTATTTCAAATCACCATTCCCAGATGAACTCTGTCTGAATAATGATAGCTGAGATATTTTATTGATAAGTAGAGGCTTTTTGATGAGGTATTTCATTCTTGTTTCTTACCCCTTCTCTGTTCTAAACCTCCCTCCATGCTGAGTGATACATGCTCCTATGCTTGCTCTCATTTGCATACGTGGAAAACAAAATCTTGACCCCATCTGCTCTATACAGTTTCCAAAGCTATTGGAAAAAATGCCAAACCACTACTTTGGAAGCAAATTACCTTGGAATTTAGTTCCTAATCATGTGCACTAAAATGTTTCAATGCTTTATTATGACTTGTTCCTACCAAGTTGAAAAGACTTTGTTTATGAGGTCTGTGGCTCTGGCATCCAAAGTCTCGACTAGTCATATGGAGCAGCTCATCACCAGAAAGCTGGCCACCAAATAACGATGTTACTGGCTGCCTCAGCCCACGAAGACCACCTACTAAAATGGAAGGGGTTGTAATCTGTATCATTGGGTGGAGAGATGAGGAAATCTTCAATCTCAATTTTGAAGGCTTAGTAATAAGACATACTATTAGAATTTTTACACTATAATTTTTGCCATTAGTGAAATATCCCACGTAATATTGTCCTGACCAGTACTTTGTGATACTGTTGTCACTGTAACCTTCTTCTTTCTCCTCCTCCTCATCTTCATTTTTAACAAGTATTTATTAAGCACTTACTATATGTCAAGCATAAGGTTTAGCTAGGTGGTATAGTGGTTAGAGAACCAGACTTGGAATCAGGAAAAAAAAACAAACCAAACTCATCTTCTTGAGTTCAAATCTAGCCTCAAACACTTATTAGATGTGTGACCCTGGACAAGTCATTTTATCAGCTTGCCTCAATTTCTTCAACTGTGAAATGGATATTATAAAGCATCTACCTTGCAGAGTTAATATCTGTAAAGTTCCTAGCATAGTGCTTGGCACTTTGTAAGTACTATAGAAATACTAGTCATTTTATTATTATTAAATATAGTCTCCCTACACAATTAAATACTGAAAGAATCTTTATGATTTTTATTTTTATAACTTGATGATAACCATGGTCATGTTTTTGTTCGTATCTTGGTCTGCTGGATTTTTTATGCACAACATCGCAAAATGTGACTACTCAGAATTCTTTTATAACTACTTTTCCTGACAGTTATTTTACATTTCCAACAAGTATAAGAGAAAAATAAAACCCCAACTCATACAAAGAAGATATTATGTACAGTGCTAGTAAAATT
>CM053582.1:543531605-543547256 GCA_028627135.1 Pseudochirops cupreus
GTTTGTATTCTCTGAAGTTCAGGGTGCTGACTTTTTCCTCTGAACTAAGTAAATGATATATGTTTGATTGATGAAAGTAAGATTGTTAACCCATTTTGAGTTGCTTTCCTTTAGAAAAGCAGATCTAAGAACCTGTGCTAGCAGCCACCCTGGGTATGTTAAGGTGCTTGCTGATACAATCATTTATAACAGATAGAACTCAGGACTAGGAATTAGGGAGACTTGGATTCACAACACTTACTAGATTTGTCACATTTGTTCATCCACAAAATGGGAGTAACATAGCACCTATTTCATAGGGTTATTGTGGGGATGAAAAGATATTTATAAAACACTTTGAAAACCTTACCAAAATTATAGAAATGTGAGCTAATATTTATTAAATAATGAAAGAAGTATGAGATGTAATCACTGCCCTGAAGGAACTAGTAAATGACTCTAATTCTTCCTATCTGGAACCTCAGAGAAGAGAGAAGATGACTGACTGGTTTCTACATGCTATCTTTAATGTTTCTGAAAGACATCTCTTAGATTTCTTCTCACTAGATCAAAACACCTCCAATGTCTTTCACTTTCCATCACAAGTCTAATTTTTTATCCCTTAAGGCATGTTTATAACACTGCCTCCCCAAATCTCTCCAGGCCCCTCTCAAGCTGCACTGACCCCAGAGGGGCATTGATTTCATTGGGGTTCAATGCACTTTCATGTTTGCATTTCCAGAGGTCGGGGGATTTGTCAGTGTGGGGAGATTGCTTTCCATCTTAACATGTAATGGAGATTCAGGATCCAGGTCCAGAATTTTCCCCGAAGGCCCAGAAACTGTTCTATGGCTCATCTAACTATTTTACTTTTGCTTAGTCCTCAAAGCAGGATTTCTTCCACGGGTCTTCAGTTTCTGCTTCTATTCCAAGCTCAAACCTGGAAAGAATAAGCTTTCTCACTGACTGAAATCCAAAGGTGCAAACATGTCAGTAAAAATGATGGGGAAATAACATCTCCACGCTGCAGAACCTTCCCCAAAAGGCTCAGTTCCAGTTTGACTCAAGAAATGACTCATGGTGTGAGTGGGTGGTATTCTTTTCCAAGCTGTTTTGTACAGTACTGATTTATACACTTTTTTCAGTTGAGTGACCTCCCTCTTGGGAGTTTGCTGGTGGAGGGTTCTGTCTATCTTCTCTTTTTTCATGTGTGCACTTTTTTTTTCAGTGAAGACATAGGTTGGTGTTGGGCAGCCAGGAGATGAGAGAACATATGGCTGGAAGAAAGAAATCCTTTCCCAGTTACTTTGGAGTAAGGAGATGCTGGGACCCCCTGGCTAGAAAACTGTCAAAAAGGATTTGCCAAAATTTGAACAATTGGGAAGGCTAAAAGCTGGACAATTGAACTCCCATGAACACATATGTTCAAAACTGGAGGTTGTTAGTTCCTGGGCAATCAACAAAATTTAGCAAATTCCAAGGGAAGAAATGGTTTAAGTTCACAAACAGAGAAACACAAATATTCTCCAATCAAGGACTTAAGAAAACAATGTTAATCTAATTTACTAGATGAACCATAGAGGACATTTCATGAGGGTATTTCTTCCGGTCTGTTGTTTGCATGTGTTCAAAACAGGTAGTTAAAGTATTTTAAAGACCTATGTAGATGTAGATTACACAGTCCCTCTTGCTGAAACTGTTCTATCATTCAATCATCCTTTTCCAAAAGTAGTTCTTTCAGATATCTAATAAGATTTTACTGCTCTTACTTGTTCTTTTTTCTCTTTATTCTGTTCTCTGTAGACATAAAGTATAATTATCTTAAAGCTCTCTCAGAATGAAACATTATTTACATGACACTATTCCTATTAATATAGTTCATGAACTCCTACCAGTGTATTTGCCATTAACAATCCTGATGGTAGATTCAGTTAGCAAAAGCATTTACTAAAATGATATAGTAAGGACAATTGATACAAACATTTTCCTCAAAAGCCTGGGTTGCTCTGTCCCATAAGTACTTAAGTATTTATGGGGAGACTGGGATCTAACTTAAAGTGCAATGGCAGTGAAGCACAGATATAAAATACAAGTGTAGCAAAGGGTAACACAACTCTTAGTACTAGAATTCCTCTCTCCCCTCCCCTCCTTCTCTTTTCTTTTCCTCCTCCTCCTCTTCCATCACCACCTTTCTCTCTCTCTCTCTCTCTCTCTCTCTCTCTCTCTCTTTCCCCTTCTTTCTCTCTCCCCCCCTTTTGTCCCTCTTTTGTAGAGTCCTCACATAGCAACTTTTAAGTTCATTATCTCTGCTAGTCATGTCACTCTGCTTTACTTTTAAAGTCAACTCCTTTCTTGAGCTTATAAGTGGCATTCTTCTCTGCCATGAGCAGTCATGATCCTTGGAGTTGTTTCCTCACTAAATTAAGTTTCTCTCTGTATCCATCTCTATTTTGGGGTACGTGCCTCTGCTTCTGAATGGATGTATTCTCACTTATTAGTCAAATAGTCAATGTGGGTAAGGTGATGATTGAGAAAAGAAAAAAAAACCTACCCCCTTGTGGCTCTCTGGACCAAGTGAATGGATCTGCTTCATAAAAAGTTCTCAAGTTTAGACCTTTCAACCACTGGTTTTACTAGTCACTGGTTTCCATGACTCCATGAATAATTTGTTTCTTTTGTATATTGGTCTAAGGCAGCGGTTCTCAACCTGTGGCCCACAACCCCTTTGAGGGTCGAACGACCTTTTCACAGGGGTCGCCTTAGACCATCAGAAAACACATATTTCCAATGGTCTTAGGAACCGAGACACCACTCCTCTGTCCATCTCCAGGTGGATCTGCCCACATGCAGATACGCCCACATATGAGTATTAAAGGGTTGTGGCATTAGGAAGATTGAGAACCACTGGTCTAAGGTGTAAAACAGATTCTTTTAGCCAATCACAAGACACTTTCTATATGTTGTCAATTTTATTAATCCAAATGATCAAGTCCCTATAATCCTCTCAAATTGATCAAGAACTTATACATATTATTTGAGGTTAAAAATAAATCACTTAATAGCTGCTTTACACTTTTTCATTATATTTTGGACCTTCCTTGACTCCATCAATTAAGATGAAGAGAGAATTCTTTCCCTTATAGGAGATAAAAAACTCAATCAGCCAGCAATTATAAAGCAATTGCTATGAACCCAACACTGTGCTAGGCTCTGATGACACAAGGGCAAAAATGAAACATGCTCTGCCCTTAACGAGATTAAATTTGATAAAAGGATAGAAAATGTATATTAATAAGTATATGCAAGATAAATACAACATAAAAAAATTTTTGGAGGGAAAGATATTAGGAACAGCTGAGGGAAATCAGCAAAGACTTTATATAGAAAGTGTCATAAGTAATTTGGAAGGAATCAAGGAATTCTAAAAGGTGGAAGGAAGAGTATTTAATAAAAGGATTTGTTCTGTGAAGTTTGGATTCAGTCAAAGGGCCACAGCTGAGGACTAGAGGGATGCATATGTCCTCAAAGTCACAGGATCCCTACCCTTGGGCTAGAATTTAGGGTGTAATCTAACAAGATGAATTTTTAAAGGGAAAAAATACATATAAAGTGTTGACTTGGGTCTAAAAATATCAATTTCCTAATCCAAGATGGGGGAGTCATGCCTTAACAACATTTCCTCTGAAAAATATCTGGGGTTATGGTAAACAGTGGGTTCAAAATGAATCAATGAATGATATGAAGAAAACAAACCAAAAAAACTATTGCAATCTTGACTGCCTTAAAGAGACATAATGTCTAGGACTAGGAAAATAATGGACCCTCGATACACTTTGTTAATCAGACCACATCTAGAATATTGTGCTCAGTGCTAGACAGCACATTTTAGGAAGGATAGTGATGTTAGAATGTATCCGGAAGGAGGTTCTAAGGAGGACAAAGAACCTTGACATTAGGCCATGTGAGAGATGGTTGAAAGAATTGAAAAACTGTTTAGCTTGGAGGGGATTTGGCTTGTTCTACTTGACCTAGAGGGTAGGACTAGAGAAAATGGGTAGAATTTGGAGAGGGATGGGGACAGGGATAGGAATAGGAATAGGGACTAGAACCAGGTAACTCTGGTGAAGATACACCTTCTACAAAAGCAAGTCAGCACTTTTCTCTGCCACTTACAGTGTGAGAAAGTTTCCTAGAGGACTGAGAAGTCAAATGATTTGCCCAGAGTCAGTCAATCAAAGATTTACTAAATGTCAACTATGTGCCAGGTACTAAGAGCTGGTCACGCAGCCTATATGAGACAGAACTTAAACACAGGTAATCTGGGTTTAGAGCTAATCTTCCTATTGGTTATGCCAGGGCTGGAAAGATATAAATTTAGGTTTGATAGAATGAAAAAAAAGTAAACTCATAACAAGTAGAGTTGTTCAAAAGTAGAAGGGTGGTACTGGGTTTTCTTTCATTAGAGGTCTTTGTGCAAAAGCTGTGTAATCATTTGTCAGGTAAAATGTAGAAAATGTCTAATGCTCACCTAATTATAACAAGATGGACTAAGTGGTCCTTTCTGAAGCTGAGATTCTATGATCTCTGAAGATCCCTTCTCTCCAAATGCTGTGATCTTGCTTAGAATCTTTCATGTTATACATAGTAGGTAATTACATACTCTACTTTTTAAATAAAGTACTTTATTTTTTCTGTTAACGGATCAGAAATTGGATTGGCATAGTGGATTGGATTACCTTAGAACTTAGAACCATGCAAAAAACTCCAAAATATTTCTAATGCTGCTAAATGTGACTGCCCACAACTATGACAATAAATATTGGTATCAAACTCAAATAGAAAGAGATCCCTGCCAGCTTCATGTTTACTTAGAAAACTACAAATTAACATTATCTATGTTATACTGTATTTTGATTTACTTTATTAAACATTACCTAATTACATTTTAATCTGGAGTTTTGTGGGTCACAAGCTGCCAAGAGCTGTGAGTTTGACACCTCTGCCTCTACAGGTATTTCTCTACTTTAAACAAACTCTACCCTTGAAATCTAGACTGGCACAATAAAAATGGGTTGAAGAGTGTTTCTTCACTTAAAAAATAATTTGTTGCATTTCTTTAGATAATAAAGACTCAATAATAGCAATGCACATAGCACGATAATGCTTGCAAATTATTTGTCTCATGCCAATCTGATATGTAAGTATTATCTCCATTTGACATTTAAGGAAATTGAGGCTCAAAAAACTTAATTAACTTACCTGAATCACACAGCTAAAAATTCCAGATTAGGGTTGAAACCCAAGTCTTTTACCTTCAAGTCTTCTTTCTACAATATTGTATTTCTTCTTTCGGTATATTTGGAATCTGGTGCAATTAACAAAAATTTCTTATACACCCAACTGTTTAGGAATGTACCTAAAGCATTTTATGAACATTTAGGAATGTGTATATAGCAAGGTTCTCCTACCCACAATAATATTATTAACATTCACTTCCAAGTTTGGTCTTGCTGACTTTGTTGAGATATAGCCTGGTACCCACATAGGGAATGCCAGCCTGGAACCCTTGTCCATCATTGAGACTCTCCAGTCTAATGGTATCTACTGAAGACAATAATGACATATATTCATTCATAGAATGGCAACTGGGAGACAGTGTGATCCAATGGAAGAGGACTAGATTTGGAGTCAGAGGACCTGGGTTCAGATCCTGGTTCTGCTATTTATTACTCGCAACTTAACCTCTCTAAGCCTTAGTTTCCTCATCTGTAAAATGATTCCTTTAGACTAGATGACCTCTGAGGTTCCTTTGAATCCAGATCTATAATCCCCAAACAGGTAATTCTTTCAATAGTCCAGCCAGAGAACAGGGAACTATCAATGGTCCAACATTCTCTTTTGTCCAAGAGTTCATTAATCATGATATGTAAATCATCAGCTCTTCCCCCCAGCTGTACTCCCACCCATCTCCTCTGGACCCTATCAAAAACATGTGTTTGGGTTCATTTATTTCTTTCCCCAAGATCCCCTCTACTATCTCATTTCCTTGATGGTCTGAGCTTGATGAGGACCCAAGGGGAAACCTCAGAGTGGGGTGTAGTCCTAAGCCAAGCCTGGACAATGTTCATGGTAAACTGTACTATAGCCAAGAGAGGGAGAGAAAATGGTTGGGGCTGGGGCTGTGGAGAGAGGAGCAACCTTGTCTGGTGGAGAGTGCCAGGGTGCCTCTGTCCAGGCATCCACTAAATTGTTGTTTCTGTCAGTAAACATATATTAAGTGCCTACTATGTGCCAGGCATCATACTAAGCACAAAAAAGGACAAAAGACAGTCTCTACTCTACTGTGGCAAACAACTGTATACAAACAAGCTCTGTACAAGATCAATGGAAGATAATCAACAGAGGGAAGGCACTAGCATTAATGGAGATCAGTAAAAACTTCTACTTTTTGTTTATTTTTAGGTTTTATTTCAAATCAAAGTTTGCATTCTTAGAAATGAGGCTTCAGTTTCTGTGATCCAGATGCCCTTTCCAAAAGACCTCTAGCCTAGAAGAAAAGGCTCTTCCTTTCCTTTCTCTCCTCCCTGATCCCAAGCTAAGAACAGCAGCCAGAGCTTCATTCATTTTTAACTTTGAAGTCTGAACTTTTGAATGTTGATGAATATTCAGTCTTGGTCAGTTTCTCTTCTTGTCCAGGAACCCAGTGGTGTCCTGCCTTTTTTAGTCACCAGGGTAATGGCTGCCTTCCCAATCAATGATCATCATTTGATTAGCCAACAATTTAATCCAACCATCATTTATTAAACACAAAACACTGTGCTGGAGATGCACAAGACAAAATGAAAAAATGAAACAAAACATCCAAAACCCTCCCTTGAGAAGCTCGCATTCCATTGGAAGCATTGGAACACTAGATCACTCACATAAACAGATAAGTGTAGACACAAAAAAATGAAGTGGTAGAGCATTAATAAACTTCTCCAGGGAGATAATACATGTACTGAAGCTTGTAAAAATTGATCTATCCTAAGGGGCTAAAGTAAGGAGGGACCATTTTCTAAGCTTAGTAGTGCCAGGGGTGGGAAACACAACAATGAGTTCTGGGGAACATCAAGTAAGACAGTGGGACAAATGAAAGGGAATCAAACTGGAAAAATTGGTTGGAGTCAGGCTGTGAAAGGATATAAATGCCACTTTGAAGAGTTTGATGGAAATCCTGGAGGCAGGAGGGAGCCATTGAGATTTCTTGAGTGGGGTAAGGAGGAGCATGTCGTGGTGACTCTTGCACCTTAAGAACATAATTTGGGCAGTTGTCTGGAAAATGGATTGAAGATGGTAGAGGCTGGAAGCTAGGTTTCTAATTAGCAGACTAATGCAATAGTACAGGGGAGAAGTGAAAAAAGCTTGAACCCAAGAAGTTGGATATGAAAAGAGAGAAGGGAATGGATTCAAAAGATCCTGTGGTGGTAGAATCAATAAGATGCTCTCTTCTTCTGTTCAAGGGGATAGCCCAAACATGCCCTTATGTAGCTCTGGCCTTTTCTAACTCTCCTCCTTCAAATGATTCACTAGTTCAACAGATGTGAACACTGAGTAACCCATTACCCACTGAAATATGGAACTTGAGTATGGCCTTAACTTCCTATCAGTTACTTGTGAGCACCCACCTGAAAAACTAAACAAAACAAACCAGAAGGCAGGCCCAGCTTCCTGTCCAGCTGTTTTAGCAACTAACCTGAGTTTCAGAGGTCCAGGCAAGGCCTCCTTGACTTTCCAGGAGAGGAAGCAGAGAAGGATGGGCCCCTTTTCCAAGGTCTCACTGAACTGACACAGATTCCCCATTGCTACTGATTAGACCTAGAAGGGTGTCAAAAGAGTGTCTGCAGGCATTTTGGTATGTGAAGTTTGCCTTGGATATGATATGAAGAGTGATTTCTTAATGGGGCCCGCAGGCCCTGTGGACTTGGACTCATAGTCTCAAAGAGGACATCGAGGGGAAATGACATAGATAAAGTTCAGGGCTAGCTTGTGGTTCTGCAGGACAATTCTAACTTTCCCCAGATATTTCTCTCGTCTGATTATTTTAATTCTGCAGATGTAACAAATAGCCAGGTCTACATTCTGGTGTAGTAGGACCAAATGGTGCCCAGGGTACTGATTGAGGTAGAGCCCACCTGCCACTGGCCTCTTGCCCTCAGCCCTAATCACATAAGCGTGCAGTCACCCTTGAGTTTCTGGTTCAAGTTCAACTCAAACTTCTAGGGATTTATGAGAAACTTCACCTTCCTTGGAATTAGCACTGGTTCAGGAGACTACTCTGTACGTTGACTTTCAGAATAGGTAGGAATCTAAGGAGAAACCCTCAGACACTTGGTTTAGCTTTTGACCAAATTTAGTCATGAGGCATTCTTTCCTTTCAACAATATAAATATTGGATGAATAATTCAGGTTAATGGCAAATGATAACTTACATTTACATGCTGTTTTTGTAATGTAGGGGTGTAGGACTTGAAACCAAATCTTGGAATACAGATTCAGACTTTTTTCTATTTCTCAGAAATCCTTGGACATGAGACCCTTAAAGTTGAGAAAAGCGGGGAGAGGGACAGATACTTATCTCATTGTATATCCAGAGGAGCACAATAATTATCTCTACCTTGACCTTACCTTCTTCAAGAAGTGCTCGATGTCACAGTATTTGGAAGGAGTAGTGTGTGCGTGTGTGTGTGTGTGTGTGTGTGTGTGTGTGTGTGTGTGTATAGGAAGTGAAAGATGATAATGGGGCAGAATCTTTCACCCAAGTGGGAGATGTTGTTCAAATCATTCCTATAAAGTAAAGGACCAAGTTTTGACCATATTCCTACTTGGTTTGGTTTATATAGCCCTAGACCTGGAATCAGAAAAACCTGGATTGAAATCCTAATTCTTTTTGCACACACACACATATATATATGTATATACATATACACACATTTATATACACACACATATATTTATATATTTTATTCTGAACTTAAGAAATACTACAATCATTTCCATAAGATTGATTTGCTGAGTGACCACGTACCGACCATGAACTGCATCTTCCTTTTCTTCTACGAGACATGTTCAAATACTTGAAGAAAGAGGTGATTTCCTCCCTTTCTTTCTGCTTCCTACCAGCCTCAGCCTTCTCTTCTTTAGAGAATCTTAGAGATTCCCAGTTTCTTCGATTGTTCCTCGTATTACAGGATTTGGAGAACCCCTACCACCCTGGTCTCTTGGGGTGAGCAGATAAGTTTATTTGCTACATTTATCATTTATCATATACATTCTGCTTTGGTTATAACATCTAAATGTTTAATTAGCTAGAGGGAAGATCCTTCCAGAATATTCACCCCTCTCTGGATTAGATGGCCTAAATATGACAAATGTGTTTAGCTTTTTCTTTGTATATGTGTTACAAAAGTTTTGTCTTTGTATTTCCCCCATGAGTAGGGGGAAGGAAAATATGTTTTTTATTAAGTGAAAAAAATTTTTTTAAGAAAAAAATCAATAGTTTGGGCATATTATTAAGAACTCACTCAGTTGATTAGCAGAGGTTGCCCCAATAAGAATCTTCCACCAGCACAATATGAATCGTGTCAACAAATGGACAAAGTACTATATTTGAGAGGATGAAATGGGAGCTTCTTCAACCTCAAGGAAGACACAGACAATTTGGCTACACACCAGCTGAGAGAAGTTGGAAGCCATTAGCCTGTGTTACACCTGGTCTTCAAAGCTGACTCATTTGAACTTTCATGCACCTCCAGAGACAGGCTGACTGGAGTCTTGAGGTATTATTGAGGGATCTCGGCTGAAAGACCATCCACAAGATCATCAGTCCTAATATGAAAGCACTCACTCATCTTACAAAGCCGTGTGAGTGATATACTTGTTTTACCTTCCAGTGCTATTGAAGACACTTTCTAATGCCATGCTAGAGATCTATGACTTCTTAATACCACACAAGAGGTCTGTGACTTTTCAACACTAAGTAAGACATCTTGTGGTTTTTCTTTTTGTTTTGCTTTGTTTTTTTGATCTAGGTGATAGGACTACAACTTTTCAAAACCACATTGGGAGTATCCTTGTTTCACTTCCATAGCTGTTTGAACTCTTAGCTAATGCTTTTGTGATTAGAAAGCTAGATAGTCCAATACTTTAGATATGAGAAACCTAAGTGAATTAAAGAACAGAGGCATTTCCTTCCTCTGGATTTATTCCAGCTTGTCAATGTCCTTCCTAAAACGTGGGCCTCACGACTAAACATAAGGCAATATTCCAGATGTGGTCTAATGAGGACAGAACACAATGGGACTATCATCTTCCTTCTTCTATTAATTCCTTCTAAGATCTTGGTCCACCACTAATATTCTACTCTATTAGCTCATTATGTCATAAAATGACCCTGCATCTTTGAAACCTATGCTAGTGGTGCACAGGCTCTGGGTTCAATTATCACCTTTATGCAGATGACTACAGATCTATGTAGCAGACCTCTTGAACTTTAATCCTGCACTACCAATTTCCTTTTGGCTATCTCCACCTGGATGTCAGATAGGCATCTCAAAATCAAAATGCCTCAAAAGAAACTCATCACATTCTTCCTCCCTATAAATATTCTAATTTCTGTTAAGTCACCACCATCCATTCAGTTACTAAGGTAAAACTCCAGAATCATGGGATCACAAATTTGGAGTGGGAAGAAATCTCAGAAGCCATTGAGTCCAACTCCCCACATTTTGCAAATGAAGAAACTAAGTCACAGAAAGGTTAAGTGCCTTGTTCAAGGTTATACAGCTTGAATCTAAAGCATGATTTGAAGTCAAGTCATTCTAACTCCAAGCCAGCACTCTGTTCACTGTTACCTTCCTTGACTCTTCCTTCTCTTTCACCCTCTTCTTTTATATTGAACCAGTTGGACCATTGCATTAGTTTTCGAATTGTTTTTTTCTACCTCAAGGCTCTCCCTCACTCTAACCCATCCTGCACACACGTGCCAAAGAGATATTCTTAAAAGATAATTCTGACCATGTCTCTCCTATATTAAAAAAAAATTATATTATCCCTAAGATAAAAGATCACCCCCTGATATTTAGAGACCTCCACAATCTGTCTCTGGATGACCTTTCCAGTATAATGTTGTATTAATCCCCTTCCTATTCTCTATTGCAGTCAAATCATACTCTTAGTTATTCACTGTATTTGACATCTCGTCTTCCTCCTCTATGGCTTTGCACAGGAAGTCTCCCAATCCTGGAATGTCCTTCTTATTCATCCTGTCTCCTAGAATGCCTAACTTCTTCTTTCAGGTACCACTTTCTACCACAGAAGGCTATTCCTGATTCTCTCCACTGTGGTCCCCCACCTAAATTACTTTGTACTTCCTTATCTATGCACACATCTCCTCCTCCCAGGAGTTTGTAAACTCCTTGACTATTTTATTTTTGTATCTCTACTCCTCAGCATAGCACCTTGCAAATAGTAAGTAGCTAATAAATGTTTGCTGAATTGAATTGAATTATTAGATCTTACAAAGTTGGAAAGGTCTCTAGGACAGATCTAACAATGGATTATATGTTTGAGAATCAGTTAAAAATCTACTTAACTGGAATCCCCTTCAGTCCAGATTTCTCCACCTTGACTCTCAATGCTCTGTTAAATGGATCACTTCAATGCAAAGTTATTATGCCCTGGACATTTCCTTATCTAACAATTCAGTGATCCCCCAGTCACTACTACCTTCTCCTACAAAGTTATGTTGTATTTAATTTGAAGGTATTTCACATATCCAAATACATATACCACGTTTCATATATTCATATACATGGTCATCCAGGCGGTAGTACCTTCCCTCATAAAGTTATATTGCATTTATTTTGGATGATCTCATATATACTTATTAAGTGTACAGATTTTCTTCCCTGATAGAAGGTATGCTCCATGAGGACAGGGACTATTTCATCTTTCCTTTGTTTCACCAGCACAGGCACTGGCATATAAAGGATGCTTACTAAATGTTTTTCAGTTTATTAATTGATTTATTGAAAAAGGAAAATGAATTTAATCTGATGACTTAGTTCTCAGTGAACTGATAGTGGTATCTAGTGAATATTACTCTCATAAGGTCTTATAAACCATCCACTTAATAACTGGTTCTATAATTTTCATGTTTTTTCATACTACCTCTTCAATAAGAAAGAACATATATGACCCCCAAATACAATAGACTCAGTTATTCATCTGACAAAGAAAGTCACTAGCTACACATAAGCTTTTCTTTGTGTTCCCTATGTTACAACTCCTCTTTATTACACACCTAACACAAAGGCAAATGCTGCTGTTAGCTAAGGAATTGCTTACCCTGTGGTAGACTAGCTCATGGAAAATCTACTTTGATTATGGCTGTGTTCTGAGGCCCCAGATAGCCTGTGTCTTGAAGATATTCCCATTATAAGTGAAGAGTTGGACTAGGTGACTTCTAAGCAGTTGTATACTGGAGCTAGTTTATATTAGCTTAAGAAAAGCAAATGTTCAGTTTTCAGTGTGAGCATTTATATGTCAGAAATTGGAAAATTCTAGAGATGAGGGATTGATTTATTATTTTGATCATTTTCTAGATTTAAAAAAAAAGTGTTGGGGCAGCTAGATGGCACAGTGAATATAGCAGCTGCCATGGAGTCAGGAGGACCTGAGTTCAAATCGGGCTTCAGACACTTAACACTTACTAGCCGTGTGACCTTGGGCAAGTCACTTAACCCCAATTGCCCTGCCCTTCCCCCTCTAAAAAGCAAACAAAAAAAAGTGGAGAAAACATTGGTAATCAAGATTTAACTTCAAAGAGTGTCTAGTACACTTTGAGGGGAGGGAGTGGGGCTGGATTGCTCATTGTTAAACATTTCCCAGCACAGCCCTGCTTCTAAGATTGCTTCCAAATGGAAATGAGTCAATGGCATTAAACCATTCACCTTACCTGGACCTTAAGAGGATGAGGGTGGGGCAAGACATGGAGCTGTGGTAAAAAAGCCACAGGTTGCCTAAGGTGCGACATTTTTCATTTGTTGGAATTCCTTCTCTTCTGTTCAGTTACGATATTTTCTTTCCAGTGGGAACGCAAAGTTGATTGTCACATGTGTATAGAGTCCTGAGAAGCTAAAGAATCTCCCAGGAATTCAGAGCACAATGATGCTGAATCATGAGATATAAAGCCATGAACGCATGGTCTACCTGAGGGATGGAATCCCTCTCTACATACAGCTCATCTGAGGATGAGACGATGCTTCTTTCTCTGCTCCTCCTGTAATTGAGAAGAAAATGTCATCTCTTTGCTTTCTCTTTTACAACAGGTATCCACTGGGGATGTGAATTCAAAGTAGACAACTTTAAACATTGCATTAGACTGAGTGCTGGGCAAGTCAGTGATAGTAAGTAGGTCTTTATCTAAGGAGAAAAAAAAAATGGGTGGCTAAAAAAATCACATACATCTGTTAGCCCTGGAGTGGAAATAAAATAGATGAATGAACCTGGAAAAATGTTTTTGGTGTCCATTCATCTAAATATCCAGGCAAGCGTAGGCTGTGTATACATTTATGGATATACACTTACGTGTAGCATATACCTTCCATCCCTAATGGGTCTAAATGGTTATCCATTACTCTTTGGCAGGCAGGGAGAATAGGATTCAGTGTAAATGATTGAAAAGTACATTTCAAACATAGCCCATGTGCAAGTGTTTTAAACTTAAGGGAATTCATGATAAACATAATGATTCATTTATTTTCTTCAAAGTGCTGCCCTATTTTGTAGGGTCCAACGGATTTCTAGCATCTAGAGCAGACCTGCACAACTTGGCAGGAGGGAGGGACCAGAATTAATAGAGGTTAAACTTCTTTGGGCCACAGAGAGGTTAGACTAGAGACAAACTGACAATGGTTGGTTGCCACATGTCACAGGACAAACAGGGGTGTGTGCAATGTCAACCCTACATTTTTCTCCGGCCACCCAAAATCCTTTGGTGGGCCATATATTTGCAGGCCTGATTTAGAGTAAGTGCTCCTGAATGCGATAAGGCAGAAAGGTGCAGTGCTTGGCTGATTAGATTATGAGCTTCTCAAAGGCAATGACAGTTGTTTTTTTTTTGTCTTTGATTGTATTCCCAGTGCCTGGCACATAGTAGGCCTTTAATAAATGCTTATTAACTGACTAATGTTATTAGTCCGTATGAAGTAATAGTGGCAATGTGGTACAATGGGATAAACTTTGAGGCCTGGGAACCAAGCTCAATATCCCAGCTCTGCCAATTACTTCCTGGATCACCTTGGACATGGCATTTTACTTCATAGGGCCTCAGTTTCTAGATCTGTAAAATGAGGGATGCCAGAGGATTTTCTGCCCTTTTTGAGATCTCTACAAGATTTTTAACAATGAGTTGGATGAAGATATAGATATGAATTTATGGATCAGAAGAAAAGAAGCTGGGAGATACAGTTAATGTTTTTCTTGGTGGGATTTCCTACTTCTCTAGTTGTTCATAATCAGGCTGATTACACATTACTACCACTTCATGCACTCAATTCTCCAACCAAGCTGACCTCCTGCTATTCCCTGGTCAGGACATCCCATGTCCTGTTCCAGTGCTTTTGAACAAGAGTTCCTGGTGCTTGGGAGGTTCTTCATCCCCACCTGGGTACCCATAGATCCTTTGAAGGCTCAAGTACTATCTTCCTTATCCTGGTTGTTAGGTTCTCCCTGTAAGGACCTTAGTAACTTCTCTGTCCTGCTAAATGAAGAAGCCTTGGGAAAGCTCAAATCTCCTAAATTATTCTGCCACATAAGGACTGCAATCAAGGCCAAAGGCCCCTCTTCCCATTCTTAGGAGCTGGAATATCAACTAGTCATGAATCCCCCAAATGTTCCCCAATTCCTCCTACCAGCATAAATCAACACCAATTTCCCGGTCCTGATCTGCACACCAGCTTTAGGTTCCTGATTCCCTCCCTCCTACCCCTCCCATCTCCTCCTGCTTGACTCACATTAAACCTATATATCTATATCATCTCCATCTATCTATCTACATACATGTACACATTTACACACATATGTATACATGTGTATGTATATGTACACACATATGCACATATGTATAGCGTGTTGTATAAATATGTATATATACATGCATATATACTTGTCAGGGTTCACCACCCTGCCCAAAGGGGCAGCAGGTACTTCCCTTTACAAAGGAGAAGATGCTGGCATTTTCTCTTGAAAAGAAAGTAATGCTGGAGGGTACATGTTAGGAGGGTTTATTGGTGTTATACCGGGGAAGCCTTACAGTAGGACTCTAAAGCATCTGCCCCTCCAAGGCTTGGATCTTTTTATCTACCCCAGATCCACACACCACATGTGACACAGTCCACCTCAGTGGAATTGAGAGAGGGGAGGTAAATTGTGAGAGGGGAATTGCAATCACAAGGACATGAAGACCCTAGGGTGTGGAGACACCATTCGGGAACCTCAGGTATCCCACATAAGAAAGTCTTGAGCAATGCAATATCCCCTGGCCAGGGATGGTGCAATATGCTCTGACTTCCATGTGACCCAACTAATTCCCAGGCCTCAAACACATCCCTGTGCCTCAACATTACCACT
>CM053582.1:543547756-543566200 GCA_028627135.1 Pseudochirops cupreus
ATCTGGCCTCAGACATGTACCACCTGTGTGACCCTGGGCAAGTCATTTAACACTGCGTCAGTTTCCTCATCTGTAAAATGGGCTAGAGAAAGAAATTGCAAACCACTCCGATATCTTTGTCAAGAAAACCCCAAAATGGGATCATGAAGAGTCAGATACAACTGCAAAATGACTGAACAACAATTTCTCTATCATTTATCAATCTATTGCTTTTAATCTCTATGGTAATCGCCCTTCCTCCCCTACCTCTGACCTTGATCTTTCTCCCCTCCTCTCTACAAGCTTGTTGAATTGTTCTAGTGCTGGTGACCTTTGAATTGGGTGGCCTTTGTCCAAGCACCTTTGTGTAGAGTCTCAGTGTTAATCTGGCTTCCTTGCATCTGCCTGGTACCCAGCCCAGTATCTTCTTCTGTGAGTAGTCTGTCTGATCCATCAGGACCAAGGGTTCAACCATAACCTGAGATGGAATTGTCATGTATTTCTGGGGAATTATAATTCCCTTGTAGAGATTGTGAAAGAAACAACTTTCTTCCCAAGTATTTAAGGCAATTAAATTATGCATCAGATTTGTTTCAGTGAAGGACCAACTATATATGAAACTTGGGTTATTGTCTATTGCAGAGAACAATACTTATGGAGGGAGCTCCTGATGACCTAGTCTGGGCAATAGAGCAGTTAACTGCTACTCACTGATATAACCAATGTGACTGGAACTCTAACCTCTCCCCTTCCTTACCTCTCCCCCCAGCATCCCAGTCCTTCTCCAGATGGATTCTGGTGGGCTAGTGTATATTACATACTAATTGAAAAGGCAGCTGTAAAAGTTGTAGGCATTGGGCCTTGCTTGCTCATGCTAAATCTCTGCTTTACATTTGGCATTTCAGTTAAGTGACAGTTTGGGAATTTCCTCAGGAGCCTACCAGGAAAGAGAATCTGCAAACTCTATTTCAGTAAACTTGAACTGGATTTCAAAGAAAAATTCTAGATGCAATCTTTTAAAAGGATGGTTTGGGATCATTTAGAAAAGGAGACAGTGACTTAAAAAAAAGATTCACCATAGCTTCGTCAAGATCAGGTTATGTCAGACTTAAATAATTTCCTTTTTTGACAGGTTAATGCACTTAATAGACCAACAGAACAGAAGAATGCCCTATGTCAGCGGTTCTCAACCTGTGGGCCATGACCTCTTTGGGGGTCAAACGACCCTTTCACAGGAGTTGCCCAAGACCATCAGAAAACACATATTTCCAATGGTCTTAGGAACCAAGACACCACTCCTCTATCTGTCTCCAGGTGGGTCCGCCCACATGCAGATACGCCCACATATGAGTATTAAAGGGTCGTGGCATTAGGAAGGTTGAGAACCACTGTGATAAACCAAACGTGTGTCTGACTGGAGAATCAGTTGTTAAACTTTTACCAGCACCCCCTTGGAGGTGTGACTAAACAATTTTCATGTGAAAAAGATCTGATGAAGCGGCTAGGTGGCGCAGTGAATAGAGCACCAGCCCTGGAGTCAGGAGGACCTGAGTTCAAATTCAGCCTCAGACGTTTGACACACTTGATAGCCATGTGACTTTGGGCAAGTCACTTAACCTGAATTGCTCTCCAAAAAGCAAAAAAGAAAAGAAAAAGATCATAAAGTTTTAATGATACAGAAGTTCTTTACTTTGAGGAATATATTGTGTGCTGGACTTAAAGTCAGAAAGACCCAAGTTTAAATTCCACTTCTGATACTTGGTTATGTAACCATAAGGAAGTCCTTTAACCTCTCTGAGTCTCAGTTTTCTCATCTGTAAAATGGGAGCAATATAAGATGTACAGACATATTTGTATGTATTTATGTATGTGTGTGTATGTGTGTGTATTAACACTCACTTTATAGGGTTGTTATGAACCTTAAATGAGATGTGCAACCACAAGGAATAGTGACTAGTCTATGCTATGGTCCTGGAGTCATATTCAAATCTTGCCTTAAATATTTACTGTCTGTCACTTAATGCATCTAAAACTCTTTGCAAACATTAAAGCACTATGAAAATATCAGACATTATTATTATTTGATGTGAGTGAATAGTACAACATGGTGGACTGTTGAGGTTTAGGAATGAGATGAATGAAATCTCAGACCTAGACCAAGGAAGACAGTAGTCCATAGTTTGTGGTCAGAAAACATTTGGAATATTATACTTAGATCTGGTCTTTGACAGCTTTGGAATTCCTACTGAGATATGGGAACAACTAGGTCACTCTTCAGTTGCCTTCTGAATCAAAGATCTTATGATTCTGGGCAGCCAGGATGTGCAGTGGATAGAATCCTGGGCCTGGAATCAGGAAAACCTGAGTTCAAATCTAGCCCCAGACATTTACTAGCTGTGTGACCCTGGGCAAAACACTTAAACTGTTGGCCTCGGTTTCTTCATCTGTAAAATGGGGCTAATAATTGCAGCTACCTCCCAGAGTTGTTGTGGGGATTGAATGAGGTAATATTTGTGAAGCACTTAGCAAAGTCCCTGGCACGTAGTGGGTGCTGTACAGATGTTAGCTATGGTTATGATTATTTGCTTGTGGGGGGTGGTGTTGGTGGCAGGGAGAGTTGGGGAGGATGGAGTCAAGAGAAAGTTGATGTTTTCACCAGGAGAGGCAAGCTGACTTTGTCACAGCAGCCTTAAAATATTCCATTACATGAAAGGTAAGATTGCCCTTTCTAAGTGGTCAGCTAGGATTGGGAAGGGAGAGAGTTGAGCATCCAAGTGGACGTCTTTCTTGATGGAGGAACAGAGCTCCCTGCTGGCAGGCTTTGGAATCTCAAGAATGAATTTCTAGGTATGGATGACTACCTACACACAGTAGGGTTTGGTTGGCAGGCAGCCATGTCAGAATTTTGGTGTTTTTGTTCTGTTTGGGGATGAGAGGAAAGGAAGGTGCTGAAAGAGGAATGTAAAGACTGATTACCCAGACATTGTGTCTCTGTGACTTTGCAGGACCCTGTTAGCATGCCTGTTCAAGCTAAATGAACAACTCATAGAGGGGAAACAAAGGCTAGGTGCTCAAAGGGCTCCATGGGCAGGCTAATGACAGGCCATCTAAGTATCATAACAACTCATCTGCAAGGTTCCTGGTGCTTCCCAAACAAAGCACTGAGAGTCAGGAGTAGAACTACTCATCTCCCAAACAGAAGCCTTTGTACATAGGGGCCATCCAGAGGTTTATTTCACCTATGGTTGGGGAATAACATAGCTGACACAGTCAATAAACACAGACCATTAGTGTCCACTATGTGCCAGGCACTGTGCTAAATGCTGAGGATACAAAAATGAAAAAGGAAGCACTCCCTGCCCTCAAGGAACTTACAATCTAATGGGAGTAGACAAAACAAAAAGGAAGCTAAAAAGAAAGTGGGGGTGAAGAGGATGGAGAAGTCAGGCAGAGAGGCCATGGAACCAGGTGCTGTCTCCTCAAATAGAGGTTTGGAGTTCATTGCTCCACCCTCCAATGAGAGAGCCAGACAGAGGGTGGTGACTTGAGGGGGTGGCATGGTCTCTGCTTTCACAGTGATGACCTGTGTTATGGTGCCTGGAATAGACTGGGGCCAAGACAACAGAAACAGTAAGGGAAATTAGGAAGAACAGGAATAGTCTGGGCTTGCTTGTCAGCTTCATGAATTCTCCACTATTCATTCTCTCTGCCTACTGTACTTTAAAGGCTAACCACGATATACTTGTGGATAGTGTAGTCATACTGGTCTGATCTGGGGTACCCAAGGACCAAAAGATCCTGTTCGATTTGGGAAGCTAAATCTCTTTGCCTTCATCATAGCTTTTAATATCTTAGTATCAGTAGCAGCTGGGTGGCACAGTGGATAGAGCAGTGGGCCTCGTATTAGGAACATCTAAGTAAAATCAAGCCTCAGATACTTACTAGCTGTGTGACCCTGGGCAAGTCACTTAACCCCTCTCTGCCTCAGTTTCTTCAACTGTAAAATGGACAGTAAATGCTTAGTTCTTTCCCTTCTTTCTAATAATAGCCAGCACTTATATACTTTTAAGATTTACAAAGTGTTTTAAGTATGTTCTCACAGTTGATCTTCCACCACAACCCTGTGAAGTAGGTGTGATTATTATTTCCATTTTACAGATGAGGAAATTGAGGCAGGAAGGGTTAAGTAATTTGACTATAGTCACACAGTTGTTGTCTGAAGTCACATAGCTGTTAATTCTGATTCCAGAGTTGAACTTGGGCCTTCCTAACTCCATGTTTAGCACTCTGTCCACTGCACAACATAGATGTCACAGAAGGGGATCTCAAAATGCTTAGTTACAATTGAGTGAAAGCTGCTAATGGGTGATCTATGAATACGTAATTAAATGTTGCCCCTCTGTGGTCAGGTGGGAAGATGCTTAGAGCAACTTTCTTTGGAAACTATTGATTTTGTGCCTGGCCCGAGGTTCTGCTGTGACTGGATTGGCTATGAAAACACCACCCCGTTTTGCAAGGACTAGAGGTAATGGACATAGCAAATGGAGGAGGGGTGATTATAGTTATCTATAAGATATCTCTATCAGATGCTCTGGTGAAGCAGGGAGTTCTTAATAAGGAGTAAACCAATTTATGGCCACTACATTGGTTACATGAAACTCCCATTGTTAGTTACTAAGTGTTGTTGAAGGGAGGGGAATTGGGAGATGAAACTTAGTGATGACTGGAAGAGTTTTATCATTAAATAAATATAAAATGTTATTATTAAATGATAAAAATATTATTAAATAAAGGCAGATTCAACCATACTACTATCTCATGAAGCTCTTCAACCAAGTGAGAGAGAATGGTTCTATTCTGAAAGGAGGATCTGGTCTTGGTGAGTACCACACCCAATTTGTTGAATATATCCATGCCCAAACCCCAACTGGGTGACCAGTGGGAAGAACCACCAGGAGTGTCACTCCTCCCTTGCCTTCCCTTTACTCATTTCCCAGCTGAAGTTTGTCTAGGATCGTCCAGGATGGCTGACTAAGAAGAACGACTTGGTTACTCACACTGTTTGAATGAGGGAGGAATTCCCAATGTTGGTCCTATTAGTTCAGCAGAGGATCACTACTATGCCTCCAGGCCCCCAGGTACTGACCCCTTCCCTTCCATGAACCCCTCAGGACTTGTGGCCTTCTCCACCCGCTCAACAGCTGAATTCTCTCATAGATGTCATCTCCTCCAATTAGAATGTGAGTTCTTTGAGAGCAGAGACGACTATGCTTTTTTATTTGTATACCCATTGCTTAGCACAGTACTTGGCACCTATTAAGTACTCAATAAACCCTTTCCCTCTAATTAATCGGTTAATTAGTGTTTTCTACTGAGGAAAAAGACATTTCCCTAAGGTTTTCAGAAAGTCATTGACAAGTCTCTAGAATCATTATCCAGGCATGGACAGATATGTAGATTTACCCAATCAGAACTACTCTCTGCTCTCATCCTACTGACAAACCCTTCCCCGTTTTAGAATTTACTCTATTTCATTAAGCCCTAGTCACATGGCCCTTGCAAAATAGAGTCAGTTCTCCACAGAAACAGACAAACATGCTTAGCTCTTTTGTGCAGGATTTACTCAACTTGGGAGTTATAAAAGCAATGAAAAATATTTAATAATGACAAAACCATGCATAGAAAAATTTATATATTACTAAAACACCAGTGCCCTTAAAGTCTCCGAGTCATGAACAGGAAACCATCATAACCTAGAAGTTCTGGAAAATACATGTTTAGAGTCTCCTTGGTTGCCTATGTCCACATCCCCTGCAATTGGCCAAGCCAGTGAATGTGCCCATTAGATCTCCTCTCACACTTCCATTAGGGCTGGTCTTTGGATAAAGACACAGAAACTTCTGAACTCAGGATCTTTCCTCAGTCTTTCTGCATGAAACTCATGAGCTGGTACCAACTGAGACTTAAACGAATCAGAACTTTTCCCTTTTTCTGTAGTCCAGCCAACATCAGGAACCTCTGACTGCTTCTGACCACTGCTAGCCAGTAGGATAGTAGATGAATGGGGTGAGTGGATGCATTAGCCAGCCCAGCAGCATGTGATATCACTGTGTCACAATAGGAATTGCTTTCTCCTGTACGGAAAAAATAAAATGGTTTGTCTTTTTCTTTATTTCTAAGTTACCATACCCTCTCTATCTCTCTACCCATAACAAAAGTCTCACCTCTCCATGAAATTTGGTGGTGGGGGAGATGGTGGCATGGGGAGATTGGTCAAAAGGGGCACAACTAGCCTGTTTGGTGTAAGAGCAAGAGATTGGGAGACTCCAGGAGCTATACCTGTGTCATGTAATTTTCTGCAGTTGATTTTCAAGCTCTGAGTCTGCTTACCATGCAGTGGCCAACGTACCTTGAAGCATTTATAGGTTTCAATGGTAACTGTGGCTACATGACCTCTGGAACCTCTTGATGGTCATTGGCACTGGAATTATCTACTGAAAGCAGTTTGTTTTTGGAGTCGGACACTTTCATATCCCTCACAAGTCAGGATTATACATGCTGATAATATGAACAATTAACAGAGTTAAGGAAATACAATCTAGAGATAGCATGGTATATTGGGCAAGGTCACTAGACTTTGAATCAGGAAGATCTGGGTTCAAATTCCGCCTCAGATACTTATTAGCAATGTGCTCCAGGATAAGCCCTAATTTAATCTCCCTATGATTCAGTTTATTCATTTGTGAAATGAAAGGATGGGATTTACTGTCCTTTAAGGTCATTTGCTTAGAGAGAAAACTCTTTAATCAATTTAAATATATAGTTCTGGGGAAAATGAGTCACAATATGTATCTTTGTTGGCAAAACCCAAAGAGCAGGTCACATCAAAAATCAGTGTTTCTTTGTGGTGCTGAAATTAAAGTGGCTAAAACAGAAGCAAGAAGGCAAGCATGGGAATGGAGAGTCCAGTCAGTGAAGGTCAGTGCCAGATCAGGGGGCCAAACACAAGGAGCATCAATAAGACAACTTCCTGTATGACTCACCTCTGCCTCCCCAAAGCTCCAGCCTTTTGCGGTGGTAGCTTGTACTTCTCCTCCCCCTCCCCCCCAGGCTTGATATGTTGGCATGGTCATGGGCCAAATCTGCTGTGTCCCTTATGACTCAGCTGTTTTTATAGAGTTCTGAGCTCTGGATACCTTTGTGCAAGTAATTACAGAATAGCTGTGGGGCCAGGTGAGAAGAGCTCTGTAAGTAGGAGAGGGGCTAAATGAATAAAGAAGCAATTCATAGACATAAGAAAGAGCATGTACTAATGTGGGGTCACCTGGCAGTGATTACGACTCCGGAGTGGGAAGATGATCTGCTTTCATAAGGACTACAGCCAGGGGAGACACTAACCACATCTTCCGCTAAGGGAGGAGTACAAAGATATTTAATAAACTTCATATCCAAATCTACCTTCTCTTAGTCTTGATCTCCAAATCTGTTGGAAAGTGAGCCCCATTAGGAAGAAACAGTTGTGATGAAGAAAGAGATATTTAATGCAGATTATCAGGCACATAGACAATAGGGGAAGTTTTTAGCTCATTTGCAAACATGCAAAATCAGTTTAAGTTGAGAATTGTCAGCATAGGTTAAGCCCAAGCACATGGGCTTTTAGGTGACACTCCTAGCTTTGTACTTGATATGTGTATTCATCTATTTGTCTATCTATCTATCTATCTATCTATCTATCTATCTATCTATCTATCTTTTATCTATGTATCTAACTCTATTTTCTATCAATCTATCATCTACTTAAGTATCTTCAATATATGTATCATCTATCAGTCTATCTATCTAAATATCTGTCATCTACGTATCTTTATGTATCATCTATTTGTCTATCTAGCTATCATCTATGTATCTTCAATTTATATATCCTGTATCTATCTGTTGTCTGCCCATCTATTTACCCATCCATCTATCCCTCCATCTATCTATCATCTATCTACCATTTATCTATGAATTTTCAATCTATGTATGATAAATTTATCAGTCTATCATCTGTGTATCTCTCTATCTATCTATTATATACATATGGAATTAGGGATTATATATATATTATGTATGTATATAGTATATATTATTACATGTATGTATGTGTGTAAATGCATGAGTATAAGTATGTGTGTGTGTGTGTTTTTGCGTGTGTGTATGTACACATGTATATGTATTTACTAGACCAGTGATTTCATTGATGTAGGGAGCTCAAAGGAAGGGATTTCCTTTTCTAAAGTAGATTGATACCCTCTCTGTAATTTAGATTCTTAGAGATCTCTTTGGAGGGCAGGCATTGAGAGTGAATGACTTACTGAGGCTCACACAGCTTATATATACCCAAGGTGAGCTCTGAACTCAAGACCTTTTGACCCCCAAACCAGCTTTCTATCAACCATACCATACTCCTCATCTGTATTTATACAAATACATAAATTATTAAAAAAAAACAATAATAAGAGCCTACTTTCTAATGAGTACATAGTTCTTAATAATAACCAGAAAAATACAAAATATGCAACAGTTCTTAAGGAAGATGGCTGAGGAATAGTGATCACAACTTCTCCTAGCCCAGAGTTCTTGTCCTGAAGTCACCTAGGAAGGGTGAGAGAACTAAATTGTGATCCTCAGCCCATCATGAAAAGAGGAAGAACAGGCTGCAGGGAGAACCATCTCCCTGGTCTGCTAAAGGGAAAGGAATCAGGACAGAAAGAGCAAAGCCAAAAGCTTCTGTTCTCTTAACCACCAGCTAGGGAAGAGGCAGGCAGGATAAGAGCAAAGCCAAGACCTTTCTCTCCTCCTTAGCTGGATTTGGAAAAGAACTAAGGCAAGGGCAAGCCCCTGAAGGCTTTGTCTTGAAGCTCTCTGTCTGTTGCTTCCAGTCAGTCGGGTCATATGTTCCTCATGATGTCTCTTCTTGCCAGGTTCCTAGCCCTGCTCCTCAGCTCCTCCCTAGAAGATGAAACAACATCTCAATTGTCCATATGCCAAACTCCATCAACTCTGCAGATCCCAGGAGGTAGTTTCCCTTTTCTAAGGAAGGTGGGTGCTTTGGATTTAGTGGGGAAGGGGGAGGAGGACTGACCCATTAATAAACAGGAACTTTCCTCACAAATTCAGTTCTCATGATTCATTATGGTCCACAGATTTTACTCAACTGAGGCAGTTAGGTGACACAGTGGTTAGAGACTTAGAGCCTGGGAGACCTGGGCTCCAATTTGACCTCAATCTCTATGTGATCCTGGACAAGTCACTTAACATCTCAGCCTCAGTTTCCTCATGTGTAAAATGAAATAATACTAGCACCTACCTACCTCACAGGGTTGTTGAGAGGACCAAATGAGGTAACATGTATGAAGCTCTTTCTAAACCTTAAAGTACTATGTAAGTTCTACATAAATGTTAGCTATTATTATTATTATTATTATTCAATAAGTGCCTATCTTATTGACAAGAGAACACTGGCCCCTTGGCTTGTGACTCACGGGGACCACTCCTTTATGAGACCCCTTGCCTTGACAGGAAATGGGTGAGATATTTATTCTACATGTTTAGATCAACTCCAAACAGTTAGAAGGTAACTTGTTATCAGTAATTATGCCAAAGATGGCATCGCCAAAGGTAGCTTAGCAGTCAGGCTTGTAAAACTGCTAGGGCTGGTGATTGCATATACATCTCAGGAATTTGGCTACGAACTGCATCATCTCAAGGGTGTACAGCAACAGTTACTTGGAATCTGGCCCAAGACTAGGATTTTCAACCATAGCTTGTGTGGGTATCTGGGTTCCATGCCCATTTTCCTTTTATGTGAATTTTTTGGATCCCAATGTGATATATTTTTTAGATTGGAAACCTAGGGATGGTTTCCAATGCTGTATGTGGAGGTGAATACTTCAAGGAGGGGGTGTCTTTAAGGAGAGTTGCAGGAGTAGAGTGAGCAAAAGGTTAGACTTAATTGATATCATTTGGGTTCTGCTGGTAATTATAAGAACTGAACCCCCCCCTCCCCACTGAATTTCACATTCAGGCTTATTAGCCTGACCTGAAGTACCCCTAGCAGAGTAGGGAGAAGCAGCTTTATGTTACCTGGGTTTGGGGATTAAAAAAAAAAACAGAGACCCAGGCCCATCTCTCTTGAGCTAAACAAACTGTGTGAACATACTTATATGAAAAGGATACAAAATATGTATCCTTTGACAGTGGTTCCTAGTGCCACATTTAACCGAATTCTAGAAATGAAAGTTACAGGTATGGGTAACAAAATTTCAGGCAGATGGTTTGGCTCAGGTGACTAACTGGTTCTGGATGGTCTTTAGATATTAGGGTTCTAAGGGTTTTATACCAAGGAAGAAACTGTGAGTTGCATGCTCCAATCTAGGGTAAGCAAACCTCAACCACTTCTAGGATAAGGCTGTCTGAGAAGCTTCAACCTCATAGTGGGTGGTAGACCTTCAGAGTCAAGGCTCAGGACTTAAAATTCTTCTATCTGTTCTTATATGAATTTAACCTGCTTCCTACCCCAAAGTTAATACCCCCAAGTAAATGGACTGATTTAATCAGCCTATTGTTGTTGTTGAGTTGTTTCAGTAATTTCTGATTCTTTGTGACCCCATTTGGGGTTTTCTTGGCAAGGATACTGGAGTGCTTGCCACTTCTTTCTCTAGCTCATTTTATGAATTAAGAGCCAAGGCAAACAGGGTTAAGTGACTTGCCCATAGTCACACAGCTAGTAAGTGTCTGAGGCCGAATTTGAATTCATGAAGATGAGTCTTCCTGATTCCAGTCTCAGTGCTTTATCCACTGCATCACCTAACTGCCCTTTACCAGCCTTAATTATTGAGTTCTTAAAACTTATGCGGGAATGAAACTGAGTTATGGCAGGAAGCATGAGACGATGAAAAGATCACTGAATTTGCAGTAAGATAACTTAACTGCAAAACTCTGTCTTTGCACTTAACTATCTGTGTGGCCTTAGGCAAGTCATCTCACTTGTCTGAGCCTCAGTGTCTCCATCTCAAATGTGAGGCCATTGAGAGAGGCATCATACTGCAGCCAGAGGTGTCAAACTTGCTCCTGAATGTAACCCAAACCAGATTAAGCTTAATTGGAAAATGTTTAATGAAATAAATTTTTAAAAATACAATGCAACACAGATAATGTTAATTTGTAGTTTTCTAAGCTAATCTGAAACTGCAGAGATTCCCATTTCTATTTGAGTTTGACATGACTGGTGGAATGGATTGAGAGCTATCTTTGGAGTTAGGAAGACTGAGGCCCAAACATTAATAACTATACTAGATTCCAAATTAGAAATTAATTCAAGTTTGATGAAAATGTACCATGTGATGTCATAGGACAGGACCTTGGAGAGTCCAGCTCCTACATTTTAAAGATGAAGAAACCAAGGCTTAAAGATGGTAGGTGACTTAATTAAGGTCACAAATCTTGGAGATATCTGAAGGGAGATTAGAATTCAAGATGTTCTGACTCAGTATTTTGTTAATGATACCATGTAGGTCTAATGTGTGAAGGTAAAGGTCATTATTTGCCAGAGGAATCAGGAAAGACTTCATGGAAGAGTAAGCATTTTATTATTCTAAAAAGATGTGTAAGGACACAATGGCTAAAAAAAAAAGAGGAGGACACTCTGTGCACTGTGTGAGGAAAAACATAGAAGTGATGGGATGCATGGAGCATGTGAGATGAAGGCAAGCCAACAGGCACTTGTGAAGTCCCTACTATGTGCCAGGCACTATGCTAAACTGCTGGGACAAAAAAGAAACCATTTGTGATGGTGCATAGAGAGTATAGAGGGTGGTAATAAGAGATGTGGCTAGACAGATGGGGTCACATGAAATTATGAAGGACTTTGGATGCAAGCAAGAGAGACACAAGTTTATTGGGGAAGCAATAGGAAGACTTGTGAGCAGAACAATTACATGGTAGATATGTGTATAAGGATGATCGTTCTGACAGTGATAATCATCAATGGATTTGAAGGGGAAAGGAATGCAGATAAATAGATTTGCTAAGAGGCTGTTGAAATAATTCAGGCAGGTGATAAGAAAGGACTGCTGTAGGGCAGAGTCAGAGCGAATAGAGAGGAGGTATAAGAGATGTTATAGATGGGAGATGGATAATATTTGCATTGACTATGAGAGGAGTGGAAAGACTCAAAGAAAATACTGAGTCTATGAGTGTTGAGTATGAGGCAGGATGAATAGTGGTATCATAAGCAGAAATAGAAAGATCAAAAGGAGGAATAGATTCAGTGGGAATGAAAATGAGTTTACTTTTCAACATGTAGGGGGGTGGGGAACCTGTAGTCTTGAGGTCACATGTGTCCCTCTAGGTCCTCAAGTGTGACTCTTTGTAAAGCCAAGCACAAGCAGCTTTCCAGAGGACTGCTGCTATGAACAGCTTCAAGTTTCTGATTACACAGTATAATGAACTCTCTATTTATTCAGCAGTAAATCAGAGCAAATCCTTCACAGAAATCAAGGCACAGCATTCAGAATGTTATAACTTCATAACTTATCACTAAAGTGGCCACATAGTTTTCACCAACATGGTCACATACTTTTAAACAAAGTACATTCATTCAGTCATTTAATTCAATCATCCTTAAGGAGGCTTCCTTACAGGACACAAAGTACAAAGGTCAAAGTTCTCCACCCCTAGGTCACAGTAAATCATAATCTCAGTCAGTACATAGTATCCAAGTAAAGTCTTCTTTCATCTTGACTCGAGGATGGCTCTCAGCTTCTATGGTTCCTCTTCCATGGTCCCAGCTCCTGTCCAAATCTAACCAACTGCCACCTGAGTTCAAAGGCAGACAGCTCCCAGTTCCTTGTCCAGCTCTCCATGCAGTTCCTGCTCCACATTGAAGCTCACAGTGTCCAGTCCACCTCAAGTCCATCATGGTTCCTACTTCTGGGAAGACAAAGCTTGACAGAGCCACAATAATATTCATATACATTGCCAGCACCATCATCAATTCACTATCTGTCTGTGAAATCAAAAAAGACCCACCAACAAGGTCTGAGAACTCAACACAAATCATCAACACAGAAATCAGCACAGACCCACAAACAAGGTCCAAGAGGTCAATACAAATCATCAGTAAAGTCCTAGGACCTCCAAAACACTCCTCCAGGACTTCTGTAAACAGACAACCAGAAAGTCCTCTTTCAGGGATTCCAGTAAGATCCCAGGGCTTCTGTACAAAGTATCACAAACAAACATCCACACAGACAGAAGAGGCAAACATAGAGTGTTGGGATACCACATGTTTTCTCTTTCTCAACTCTGCCACAACAAGAGTCCTCTTCTCAGTTCTGCCTGGGCCCCTCCCTATACATGGCTATTAGCTCCTCCCCAGGAGCTTGCAAGCTGTGGGTCTCACAGCTCTGCCTCTCAACAGACTTGACAGAAGGCTCAAGAGAAATCCAAAGAAACAAGAAAATGGAGTCTCAAAGAGATTATAATCATAGAATCTAAAGCTGGAAGGAGCCTCAGAAGGCACCTAGTCCAACCAATTTATTTTACAGAAGAGGAAACTGATGTCTAAGGATATTAAATGACTTGCCAAAGATCACATGGCTAGTAAATGTCTGAAAGAGTATTTGAACATGGAATTTTAATCTTCTGTTCACTGTTCTCTGCTGCCTCTCTTTACCAGGTTGCTTAGGCAGATCAGTGACATGTTATGACTCCAAAACCCCAAACCCATGCCCTTTGATTGTCTATACTAACTCCAAATGTTGAAATGGCTTTCATGGCTATATCTGTGGATCCTACTAGGTCAAGTACCTAAATCTGGAACCTATCCTGCATAGCTGCCTAGGTCTGCCACATTTATTCATCCCTCCACATCTCCTCCCTGAAGATGCTCTTTCTTCTTCCTCACTCTCCCAGATGTTATTGAGAATGTGATGTGCCCCAGGAATCTGGTCATACAATAGATGATGTAAAATGTATACCATGGGGATATTTTGGATTTCTGATGGAAAAGAGGGCATAATTTCATGAATTTTAGGGGCTATAGATTCCTGGACATGGAACAAAATGTCTTCATATTTGACCAGTTCTCAGCCTTCACCTCAAATAGAGGAAAACAGGGAAGTATCTGCAGGGGAAGGCAAGATTCTGTAATACTGTCATGGCGCAAACGCTATCTGGGCTGTTAGGACCATTCTGGGTTGCAGAACACAGTGGATTAGTTGCCTCCATTGGCCTCTCAAATCACTGACGGCAAACAAACCAATCAAGAGAGCCCAGCTTTTTTTGTTTGTTTCTATTGTAATCTCTGCTTTCTGCTTCAGTTTACCAGAAGGCTCCTGTACTGAGGTAGCTCCACTTGGGCTGCCCTTAGTAGCATGTGATATATTCTTTATATTTGTGTGTCTGACTGGTTTCCTCTTTGCAGTCATCTGGTGCCGTGTCTTATATCATCCAGAAGCTGGAGCATGATCAAGTATCTAGGACTTGCCTGTCTTGTGTTTACCCTTGGAGGAGCATGGTTTCCTTGGGAGACTCCATGAGGGGGACGGTTTGTCTGTATGTGAATCTCCTGTATTGTCATCAAGCCTGACAAACGGGGCTGGTCCCACATGGGTCTCTGGCAGCCTGGGACTTGAGAGCATTGTTTACTGAGGCTCTCCCTGACCTAATCAGTTTGGGGAAATGAGGCATCATGGATTTATAACTAGAAGGGCACTTATAGGTCCTTGAGCCAATCCCCTCACTGTACAGATCAGGAAACTACAACTGAAGGAGATGAAGGACTTGTCCAAAGTCAGACAAGTAGCAAGTGATAGGCCTGGAATTTGAACTGAGGAGCTATGACACAGATGCTCATCCAGAGGCCTTTCTATTACCCGACATGGGCCAGAAAGCTGCTGTTCTGTCCTAAGAACAGAACTGGAAAGGACCTCAGGGTCCACTGGGTTCTGCCTCTTCTGTCCCTTCCTCATAAGAGGATGATTTCTTCAGATATTTAATCACCCTTCATGATGGTGAATGTCCAACTGGGGGTAGAGAGTGACAGCTGAACTCTGCCCTGGCCCCACCCTCCCACCCCCATTAAGTGTCCATTCCGTGATTTTTCTGATAGAAAAAACAGAGAAGCCGGAAGACAACATTCTCTTCTCTTATGTAGTTAATGTGATGGGAGTCATCTGACGATTTTCACCACGTGAAAAAAAAAAATCCACCCTAGAGGGGATCATAAAATAAATATCAGCTCTCCAGGGCCAGGGTAATAAAAGCCAGAGCTCTGTTGTGAACAAAGGGACTTCTTTGGTGATGTATCGCACCTTCACTTTTACCTCCCAAAAATGTCTTGCAATTTCAGAAGCTATTTCCCCCTTCAGGCAATATTTCCTTCTCCTGCCTCCTGAGTCAGTCAATATTAGTACAATTCTGTCAACCAGTTAAGTCAAATTGAGACTTGAGAGGAAACCTCAATCCCCTGAGATCTCATAACTCACAGGTTGCAGGCTAAGAAAAGGCATACAGAGCTCTCAATGGCCCATGAATAGCACACATATAAACCTTGTTTATCCTGGCAGCATAGGGGAGAGGTTTGGTTCAGGTCTTGTGGTCAGTGAAGAAGAAATCTCAAGTGCCGTATAATTGTTAAGTGAGCCACTGACTGGGAGTGTGCCAGTGGAGACTTGAAAATGACCAAGGATGGGACAAGGAAATAAAAATTCATTCCCCCCAAAGGATCATTGTCCCTAGAAGACAGTCAAAACAAATAGATCACATATTAACAATGAGGAAACTGAGGTAAAGGGTTATATATGAGCCTGCTTGGAACTGGCAGAGCCAGGACTCAGTTCCATGCCTGCTAGGACTTGAACCCTCATGTTCTGACTCTAAGCTCCTTTCTACTGTATCATACTATCTCTAGCATGAAGCACAAGGCTCTCTCAGCTTGGTTCTTCTCTGTCAAAAATAAGGACATTGAAATAAATTGCTTTTGACCTCCATTAAGCCCAATCTGAGAATTATCCTCCTATGCCACATCTCCCTGGGTCTCCATCCCATTAGCAGTCAAGGAGAATGCAGAATTTGTGTAGGGTGAAAAGCCTGACTTTGGAGAACGAACACCCATGTCCAAATACCAGTCAATGAACTAATGGAATGATTGAACATGAGGAAGTACTTAAACTTTCTGAACTTCCTCAGCTTTCTTATCTAAAACATGGTATGAATATTTGCCCTGCCTTTCTCACTGGGTGAGGATCAAATGAGTTGTAAGGTGCAATATGTGGATGTGACAAACATGATGACAGTATCGATGGTAATGGTGTGGTAGTGACAGTGAAAATATTTATGAGTTTTCTAATATATTTGAGTCATCTGGCTTAGCATACAACTAAAGAAGGGTTCCATTTTCCTAAGCACATAGGACAAGTAGTGAAAACCTATGTAACAAAACCTAGAAATAAGTTGTGTGTCCCAGAGTCTATTGTCAAGATTGTCTGTGATCAGAAAAGACAAAAAAAAAAAAAAAGATTGTCTGTGATCCAGTCCTGTAATTCAATTCAGTAAACATTTATTAAGTGTCTACTACTCATTAGACACTGGAGACATATATCTGAAACAAAGTAGTCCCTACCTTCAAGAAGCTTGTGCTTTATAGAGTAAAAGGAATATGGACATGGCTAAGTAAATATAACATACATACAAAAGAAATACAAAGCAATTTTTTTTTTGGTCACTTGAGAGAAACCTAGGAGTTACAAGCAGGGGTACACTGGAGTCAGCTTGGGAGAGTCCATTGTTAAATTATCAGTGTGAAGATTTATGCCCAGGAAATCAGCAAATGCTACAAATCAGGGCCTGATTTATTGTTTTGTCAATTGTCTAGACTTAAGAAAGTGATGGTAAAAATGTTAATACAGAATAAACTTAAAGGTACTTTTTTCTTTTCTTCTCTTTTTTTCGGTGGGGGAGGAGTGGAAAGTTAGTAGTTAAACATTTACTATCATACCAGGGGGAGGTAGAATTGAGGAAAGAGAACATTCCAGCCACATAATGCCTGTGCAATGGCATGGAGATAGGAGATAAAATGTCATATTCAGGGGATATTAAGTAGGCCATTTTGTCTATAATGCACAATACATGAGATGGAGTAATGTTTACTTACCCTGGGAAGTTAGGTCAGAATTAGGGTTTTAAATGGCAATAAGAGGAGTTTGCATTTTATCACAGAGGATGTAAAAAGTCACTGAAGATTCCTTTTAAAAATATTTATTTTATTTTTAATTTATGGAATAAAACAAGCATTTCCATAACATAGTATAAATAAAGAAGATGATTGCACATGAAACTGAAAATTATTATGTGCAACTTGCTATTCCTTTTAAATATATAATAAAGCTAACATGTAAATTTTCTCCTATTTTTCCCTGCCTTATCTTTCCTCCCACTGCCCTAGAAATGGCTAACATTAGACACAAATATGTATGTCTATCTATCTACCTCTCTATCTATCTATCTATCTATCTATGTAAAACCATTCTAAATTCTAAATAATTCTAAACCAGCTACTGAAGATTCTTGAGTGGGGAAGTCACACAGTTATATTCATACTTAGGGATATCATTTTGGCAGCCTGTGGAAGGATTGCATATATGAAAGAGGGGTTGCAAAGAGACCAATTAGGACGCTAATGCAATACGCCAGTCATGTCAAAGAACAGCCCTCCCCTCTCCAACCCTTGCCCCATAACTTTTGGTCCCACTTTAATGGACCTCCATAGAATAAAAGCCAATGACTTGGATCTTTGGGGGAAATAAATGGGTAACTAGTGAAGACTCCATAGCAGAAATGACTTTGGTTTTTTCCACCTACCTTTCTGGGTAGTTAGGCCCTGACCCATTTAGCAAGGAGCTATCTCCTTGAGCACCAGATTGCTACCTGCCTAGCAGCCCATGCTAACAATAACAGCTTCAGAGGCCCAGGGAATGCTGGAGCCAGTGCAGTCCAGACCAATTCCATGACTTCCTATGGTAGAGAGATCGAAGTAAGGACATGCTGCTGTTCTGAGCCTTTTCTGCAGACAGACAGAAGCATTTTATAAACATGAAAGACTCACAGCTGAGCTATTGTACTCACTCCAAGTTCCTGTGATGGTTAATCCAGGGTTCTCAGTAGCTCCAAAAACCCTACTTTGTGTTTGGAATAGTTTGCAGTCCAATGAACTGAGCTGGGAGGTCTGTAGAGTGTCTTGGAGGGCCAAACCTGAAAGGATGTGATTCCAATGGACTTGTTATGTGGCCTGGATACAGGACATTATTTTTCCTGTGCTTGTAAGTCCCCAAATTGGATACAGTTCACAGCAGATGGCTTTAAACTGAACTTTAAATACCAGGGCTGGGCTATTTAGAGAGCCTAGATATCAGGACAACCAAA
>CM053582.1:543566700-543594839 GCA_028627135.1 Pseudochirops cupreus
AGTGGAGGACAAGGCAGAAGAAGGCAGAAAAGGTATGGGGTGCTGGTAGTGGAGCAAGTTATGAAAGGCTCTTAACACTGAACAGGATTTTACATTTGGTCCTGGAGTCACAGGAAGTCACTGGAGTTTATTGAATAGGGAAGTGACATAGTCAGGTCTGAGCTTTTGGAAAATCACTTTGACAGCTGAATGGAGGACAGACTTGTGGAATGTTAGACCCACTAACAGGTTATTGCAATTGTCCAGGCATGAGTGAGGAAGACCTGCACCAGGGTGTTAACAGTGTCAGAGGAGAGAAGGGAGTGTTTTTGAGATACGTTATAAAGGTGATATTGATAGCTCTTGCTTGGTAGTCAACTGAATGTGGTGAATAAGCTAAATTAAGGAGTTGAAGATGAGAGGTTGTGAACCTGGGTAACAGGAAGGATGGTGGCACCCTCAATAGTAATAGGGAAATTTGGAGAGGGAGAGGGTTTGGGGGCAATGAATTTAGTTCTGGATAGGTTGAATTTAAGATGCCCAATAAGCATCCAGTTCCAGATGTCCAACAAGAAGTTGGAGATAGGAGACTGGAGGTCAGTAGAGAGATTAAGACTGTATAAACAGATCTGAGGATTGCCAGAAGAGAGATGATGATTGGATTCATGGGAGCTGATGAACTCACCAAGTGAAACAACATAGAGGGAGAAGAAAAGTAGACACAAGATGGAGCCCTGTGAGTAAGCCAGGGTTAGCAGGCATGACCGAGATAAAGATACCATAAACAAAACTGAGAAGGACAGATAAGATTAGCAGGAAGAGAACTGGGAGGGATGACTGTCATGAAAATTTAGAAATGAGAATATCAGGAAGAAGAAGGTGATCAACAGTGTCAAAGGGGAAGGGAATAAGAATTTACATAGCACCTACTATGTGCTAAGCACTTAAAAATTATTCTTTTATTTGATCTTCACAACCACCCTGTGAATTAGATTCTAATATAATCCCCATTTTATAGCTGAGGAAACTGAGGCAGAGATTAACTGACTTGCCCAGGGTCACACAGCTAGTAATTGTCTGAAATTGTGTTTGAACTCAGGCCTTCCTCACTCCAAACCTAGTGCTCCCCCTAACTGTCAAAGACGTCAGAGAGGTCAAGAAGTATAAGAACTGAGAAAAGGTCATTAGGTTTGTTAATTAAATAGATTATTAGTAACCTTAGAGAGAATAGTTTGGGTTGTAAAATGAAATTAAAAGCCAGATCGTAGAGAGTTAAGAGAATGGGAGGACAGGGAGTAGAGACAT
Organism: Pseudochirops cupreus; assembly: GCA_028627135.1. NCBI lineage: Eukaryota > Metazoa > Chordata > Mammalia > Diprotodontia > Pseudocheiridae > Pseudochirops > Pseudochirops cupreus. The sequence goes on from CM053582.1 coordinate 543,567,985, forward strand.
CTCTTATGGATGGCCTTCTCAAGGCATTTAGCTCCCAAAGGGAAGGAAGATATGGGAAGATAGCTAGTGGGGATGGATGGATCAAGTCAGGAATTTTTGAAGACAGGGGAGAGACATGAGTATGTTAGTAGGCAGTGGGGAAGTGGTCAGTAGAGAGCAATCTCTCTGTCTCTTTCTCTCAGTACCAGACCTCTGAGGAAACTTCATTTAAAAATGCAGATTGACACCTGCTATGCAATACTTCATTTTAGAATCTCTGAGGGATTAAATGCCTTTCTCAGGGTCACACAGTCAGGGATGAATCTAGTCTTTCTGACTTAGTTCTCTAGCCACTCTGCCAGGCTGTTATTCATTATATATCATATGATAGTTATTATACTATTAAGAGTCCTGAAATGCAGGTTAATTTAATATATGTCAAACCTTAAAACCCAGCTGAAATGATCTTCTCCATAGTTCTCTGCTTTTGGACTTGCCTTAGGATGAATCAGCTAGAATATTAATAGGTTTTTTTGTCCCTTTATCCAGATTTATCTCTCTCTCTTTTAAATGTATTTATTTACTTTTAGTTTACAACATATAGTTCCACAATCCCTTCCAAATGTTCTCCTCCCCCCACAGTAGCATGCAGTCCAATATAGGTTCTACAAATACCTTTGCAGTAAACATTAGCCAAGTTGTAAAGAAGGATTATAGCCAATGAAGTGAACAATGAGAAAGAAGAAACAAAACAAAATTTAAAAAAAGAGAGGGAGCAAGTAGTTTGCTTCAATCTGCATTCAGACTCTGTAGTTCTTTCTCTGGATGTGGACATCTCTTTCCATCATGAGTCTTTTGGTGTTGTCTTGTAACCTTGCATTGCTGAGAGAAGCCCTATCAAAGTTAGTCATCACAGATATGTTGTGCCTGTAATTGTGTACAATGTTCTAGTTCTGCTCCCCTCACTCAGCATCAGTTTATATGTCTTTCCAGGTTATTATGAAGCCTGTCTGCTCCTCATTTCTTATAGCACAATAGTATTCCATTACATTCATATACCACAACTTGTTCAGCCATTCACTAATTGATGGGTATCCCCTCCAATTCTTTGCCACCACAAAAAGAGCTGCTATAAATATTGTTGTATATACGGGTCCTTTTCCCACTTTGGGATACAGCCCTAGAAGTTATGAAGATTTCTCTTAACCATCCTTCTGACAATTGAAGCTAGCTGGAGTTGGAATTGGGTGGCACTGACTGAGCCCTCATTGCAGGTCTTCAGGCAAAGGCATGTTCTAGACTAGATGGTTATGTGAGTTTCTATCAATTATGAGATGCTATGAGCGTCTCATGTGAATAAATAGGGGTGGGAGCAGAGGGATGACAGGATCATGTAAGTGAAGCTCTAGAGCTAGAAGGGTCCTCAGAGACCATCTAGTTCAAACACCTTATTTTATAGTTCAGGAACTGAGGCTCAAGGAGGATAAATGAATTTTCCCCAATTCACTTATGTCACAATGGTCAGAGGTGAGATTTGAACCCAGGTTTTCTGACTTTAAAGCCAATACCTTTTTCCTGGTACCACTGTGTCTTGTATGATAATGGTTTTTACTTCTGCAACTGACCCCATGAAATCATGGTTCAATTTCCATGGAATTAGGCAACTTAGCAGAACTGCTCAGGGTAACTGACCCTTGAGGCTATCTCTTAAGCCCTTGAAAAGTACCACTAACATATAATTGAGGCCATTAAGTGAATTCTTGATGGCAGCTGGGTTAGTCCCCTCTTGAATTCCATAAACTTCCCAGGTGGTGCTCCTTTCTTCAAGTTGTAGAAGGAGCATTTGGAGCCAAGAGTCAGTGAACAGCTGGATGTATCTTGAGAAAGATAGTGGGGACAAATAGGGAATATTGGGGAGAAGCAGAAAACCCTATTTATACAGAGAGTAATATTTAATCCCTGCAAAATCTGAAATCCATTTCCTCAATTTGCCAGATGGCAGACATGTTTAGTTTGCGATAAATAAAAACAAAGAAACTTGACAGAAACACCACAAATCATTCCCAGCAATCCTGTATACAAAGCTGTCCCTGTTCTGGGTTGTCTTGCTGGGTTCTTGGTCTCCTCCCTTCCTTGGGTTAACTAGAAAGACATCAAAGCTAAGGAAGGAGGGATGTGACCAAGTAGACAAGATTATGAAATGACCCAGAGAAAATGAAAACATGTCATTTCAAACCACATTAAAAAGGGCTTTGGGTGAGGTTTCCCATCAGTAAGAGTTCATATTTTATGTGGAATTTGACAGTGCACTTTACAGTTCATAAAGCAGCTATGTGGTACAAAGTATAGAACCATGTGCCTCTTTTGCTGTCTGAAAAATACCAACAACTGGGTAATCTTGGCCAACAAGTCATTTCTCTTAGCTTACCAGTCAATTCAGCATGACTGGGGCAGTTACTTGATTTTTCTTACAATGCACTGTATAGGTCTCATCTCTTGTGCATTTAATCAGAGGTGGCCTGGATGGCTTAAGGAAATATGCAGATCTATATAAAGATGTCAACAGAATCCAAATATATGGGAGTGCATACAATGTGGGGATAGCAAATGTGTAAGTGATGCCACCCAGAGATCATACAGATGGACTCTTTGGTGATGGACACTTTTACGTTGGGTGCTCAGACTAGTTTTGGATGAGTTCCTAATCAATGTTTAAAGATATTTAATGACATATAAATTGTAAGAATGAAAAAAAAATCTCAGTTAGATCCCAGGTTCCAGAAGAAATTTATGGTAATAGTGTGATTCAGTAGAAAGAGCATTGAATTCGAATTTGGGAGACCTTGATTCAAATTATGTTATTGAAATACAGTTGCCAAAGCATTTCAAAAGCAAGGCTACAAATCCATGATCTAGTCCAACTCTCTCATGTTATAAATGAGACAATTTAATGGCAAAGTAGTTGAATGACTGACCCCAAAGCACACCAGCAGAAAACAATGTATCTGTGATTTGAACTCAGGGCTTTGAACTTCTAAACCACTGCTCTTTTCCCTATAGCAGGTAGGCATTATCAAGATTCATTGGAAGAGATGAGTAAATGGAATGAAAAATGCGGGAGAAGGTAAGAGCTATAGTGACAAACCAGCTATTTGCCTAATTTGACTCTTGGGCACTAGGGATGTGTTTTTGTTACAGAGGAAGTCCATTGGTTATCCTAATTTCTCACCATTTCTTAATGTATTAAGCTTCCTTCCTGTTGTCAGAGGTGGGATATGAACATAGGTTCTTTTAATTTAGAGTGAGTGCTTATTACACTGCCCCACTTAATGAGAGGCGGTAATAATAATAATAATAATATTAACCACTTTTATTAAGTACTTAGTACATGCCAGGTACTATGTTCAATGTTTTACAAGTGTTATCTCATTTGATCCTCACAATAATTCTGGGAGATAGTTATTATTGTTATCCCCATTTGACAGATGAGGAAACTGAGGCAAATAGAAGTTAAGTGACTTGTCCAGGGTAACAGAGCTAGTAATTGCTTGAAGCCAGGTTTGGACTCAGGTCTTTCTGACTTCTTGTCCAGTACTCTATCCATTGTGCCATCTAGCTGCCACTATACAGGGCATATAGTGGCAGTGGTCTGTGGCTATTGAATATTTCCTCCTTGTTTCTTTGTTTGTGTTTGCACCTGACTGTGATTCCTCTTCAACAGGTCCAAGTAGCTTGTATATTCCCTTTGTGGCCAAGAATTATGCCATTATGTCACAGGAGAAAAGAACAGTGTGGGGCAGCTAGGTGGTGGAGTGAATAGAGAACCAGCCCTGGAGACAAGAGGATCTGAGTTCAAATCTAGCCTCAGATACTTGACATACTTACTAGCTGTGTGACCTTGGGAAAGTCAGTTAACCCCAATTGCCCTGCCTTCCCCCCTCCAAAAAAAAGAAAAAGAAAATAATAGTGCAAAGAAGGAAGGACACAGATGATCTGACTTGACCAGGAAACAGATATAAGTATAAGATCACCTCAAAATAGGGGGAGTTGAGCAATGACGCTTCTGCTTTACAGAGATGCTGATTCAATTTTCCAGGCTGAGCTCACTCTTTCTTCCCATAAGAGCAGACCAGTTCCAGAGGTCTGGAGATCAAAGCACTGGAGTTGGAAGCAACCTTTGAGAGGATCCACTCTAAGCCCTTCATTCTCCATTTGGAGAGAGAGAAGTAGTTTGCCCAAACCTACAACAGTAGCAGACCTGGGGTTGGTTAGATGCCAGGTTCTCTGGCCCCTGAACTCCAATGCTTTCCTGCCACTGTTGTTTAGTCATTCAGTCATGTCTGATGGGTTACACAGATAGTAAGAGCTTGAGGATGGATTTGAACTCAGCACCTCTTGACTCCAGGCATGTGATTTAGAGATGGTTTTATATGTATATATTTGTTTGTTTATTGCAGTCCAGACCTGTGATTTCATCAGTTTGGGGAAGTTCCAGTTTGGAAACTCACCCTTGGTAATTTAGAGTCTTAGAAATTTCACTATTGGGAGAAGGGGAAGAAACCCTGAGAGATTAAGTGACTGACCTTCTAATCAGACTTCTTCTTTGAATAAGTGGCATTTTAAAAAGTATATATATATATATATATATAGTGTACATGTGTGTATGTATAAATACATAAAATAATATATAACAATACATTAAATGTATTATTAATATCAATTATTTATCACTATATTATTAATACATATTATCTGTTGTTATTGTTGTTTAGCTGATCAGTTGTGTCTGATTCTCTGTGACCCCATTTGGATGGGGTTTTTTTGCCAGTTCATTTTACAGATGAGGAAATTGAGGCAAACTTGGTTAAGTGACTTACCCAAGAGCAACACAGCTAATAAGGGTCTTAGGCCATATTTGAACTTGGGTCCTCCTGATTCCAGGCCCAGCACCCTATCTGCTGTGTTATCTAGCTTTCTTAAAACTATATCATGCTATTTCCCACAACTTTGTACACTAAAAAATAGCAAGTTAGAGAAATATTCCTGGATCTATACTTGAACCAAACCTACTTGTTGACAGGATACTTTTCCAGGAAGCTGTTTAGAGGAGAGAGATTCTCTGTTTTACCTTTATGGAGATGATGCCACTGATCTACTATCAAGCAGGATGGGTTTCAGTGAGCCATTAATATCCATGCCCTCCCCCACTCAGTTTTCTGACTATAATAGTTACTTCAGAAAATTTGTTAACTTGATTGGAATTGGCCAAGCACAGCATTAGTAATATGGTCAAGGAAACATTGTCAGTCACAGAAGTTCAAGATGGATGAAACTTACATTGTGTTGAAAAAGACCTTGATGGGTACAGTACAAGCTTAGGATGAGTCAACATCATGGTTGATCAAAAATAAAGCAATCTTATGCTGTATTCATAGAAGAATAATCATCAAGGAAGGTAATAGTCTTCTTGTTGACTGACCCCGTAATCATACTTCCCCTTTGAATGAATGGCATTTATAAAAGCATTAAGTGCTTATTATGTGTCAAGAATTGTGTTGAGTTCTGGGAATACAAACACAAAAGTAAGATAGTCCCTGTATCTAAAAATCAAGGGGTTCACATTCTCACTTATACCACCTTAGGAGTATTTCCATTAAATATGAGTACCATATTTTAAAAAAGGAACATTGAGTAAGAAAAGTGGTCAGAGGAGAGGGTAACCAGAATATTTAAGGAGTCTAGAAAATATGTTGTATAAAGAATTGTGGAAAGGCTTGAGGGTGGATAGCTTGAAGAAGACTGGTTTTCGAGGGTGGAATAAAGGAACAGGATGGCAGCCTGTAAATATTGAATGTGTAGTCACTTGGAAGAGGGATTGAGTCATTGACTAAGCTTGACTTAGAGAGCAAAACTAAGTACAATGGACAGATATCACAGAAATGCAAATATCTGGAATTTAGAGTTGGCCTACAATGAATGAACTCCATTAAGAGGTAGGGGTAACTACCAATAGATGACCTTTATAGGATTGTTTGAGAAGCAGCATGACTGGTACGTAGAAGGTCTGTCTGGGCATAAGGAAGACCTGGGTTTGTGCCTTCCCTCTGAAGTTGCTATCTTGCCACACTGCTGCACCCCCTGAAATGAACCTCCCCAGACCATTCTCTGGATAAACTAAGCCACTCAGTTTTGGAATTCCTGACCTAAGGTCATGTTGTCTGATTGGATTGCACTATATGTAGCTGGCCCCAGATCCAACTGACCATACCTCACCTCGGTCATCTTCTCTCTTGTTTTCCAACTCTTGCTTTGGGAACAATAATCAAATCAATGATAGCATTGCATCTGTAAAAGATATGCCACTTAACTGTTCTATGTCTCCCGTGACTTCTTAGACCAAGGCAATCTTCCCAGGACACCATTCCCAATAAGTGTTGGCTCCCTCATAAGAATGTAGACTCCTTGATTTTAGACATAGAGACTACTTTACTGTCATATTTGTATTCCAAGAACTTAGAACAATGCTTGGCCCATAGTAAGCACAGAAGAATACTTTTTAAAATGCCACTTACTCAAAGAAGAATGTGATTAGGGGGTCAGTCACTTAATCTTTCAGGGTTTCTTCCCCTTCTCCCAATAGTGAAATTTCTAAGACTCTAAATTACCAAGGGTGAGTTTCCAAGCTGGAACTTCCCCAAATTGATGAAATCACAGGTCTGGACTGCCTCCCTCCCCCACCCAACGACCGCAATAAATAAATAAATGTAGTTGTTTATGGTTACAAAGCACCTTGCATATATTACTTCAGTTGATCCCTTATGAGATAGGTAGGATAAGCATCATTATTCCCACTTTACAACTATACTGGGAGGGGTTATGCCTCCATAGTAATGCGCCACTCAGAGCCTGAGGGTTTAGATAAATGACTGCTTTCTTAAAAAGTACTTGGGGGACTTCTCCAGGTGAGAGCAGTCCTCAAAGATTGAAAAGCAGCCTAGGAGGAAGGTCTAGTGGGGTCTGAAGTTTTTTCTTCAGTCAATAGGGCAGTTTCTATATATAATAATTGCCTAGATGTTCTGCAGATGGGTTTTAGGTAAAGGTAACTCAAAGTACCTTGGGTCTGTATCATAGCATCTGGTCCCCAACGATAGTTAAGAAAAAATAAGATCACTGGGAGTGACATGACCTACTGTTGTTACAAAGTTTGTTATTGGAGTCCCACAGAGAAGTCCTCTGGGTGCCCACAATGGATCCTTTCCTCTTCTACACAGACTCTTCCCAATGTTACTTTCCCATTAGAACAAAATGGACACTAGTGGAACCATCACAAAAATTACTGTTACTCAAAGGGAATCTGGGAAACGAAAGCTTTTCAATCTCCCCACTGCAGGAAACTCAACCTCTTAGCCTGAATGCTTCATCCAGGTGCATGACCTTCTGCCCCTGGTACAGGGACTAGAGAGTCATTCATTTAGAAAGGTGACAGAAAGTCTCAGGTCATACCTTGGCTTGTAAACACCAGAGGGATGGCAAGGCAGGTGTTCGATACTCCTCTTCCCCAGATGAGGGCAAGGGATAGTACACACTGCTTTATTATTCTTTCCAGCATGGCTAAATCCAGTTGTTCTGAAGGCAAGAGATGTTAGTTTGTTTCCTCCCCAACCAAAACAACATTGCAGAACTCCACACATTCCATACACCCTCTTCCAGACTTATTAATAAGTTGCCTCCCAGGCAAATCATAAACAGCAAAACCTGTAACCATGCAAAAGATCAGGAAAGGTTGTGCTGCATTAATGGAGAAATTCAACGAAAGGCTTTATGATGTCCAAATTAATACCAGATGAGTTCTCCAGGATTAAAGTTATTTCAACAAACCCTAAGGGATTTGGGAATACTGGGCCATATAATTTTTTTTTTTTACAGTGTCATTCACACAAATTTCTTTCCAATAGGCCTGCAAGAGAGTAGGGTAGCCAGGGTGCTCCATTTGTCACAATAACAGAAGAGAAGGTAGGAGGCAAGTTTTCAGTTGATGGGGGGGGGAGAGAACAAGTATTTATTAAGTGCCTACTGTGTGCCAGGAATTGTGTTAAGTGCTTTTAAAAGTATTATATCATTTGCTCCTTATAACAAACCTTAGAAGTAGGTCCTTTTATTATGGCCATTTTTAAATTGAGGAATCTGAGGCAGAGATTATTTGACTTGCCCATGGTCATGCAGCTAGAAAATGTCTGGGACTGGATTTGAACTCAGCTGTTGCTGTCTCCAGACCTGGTGACTTGTTTAGCTGACTTCAGAAGGGAATAGAAAGTGATAAGGTGGAGATAAGTACAAATAGAAATTATTATGGACAGTAGGTAGGTTAGAAGGGAAGATCCTCTTCCAAATGGAGCCCTCAAAATAAATGGCAATGCTTGATATGGCAGACCATTCACAAAAATGGAAGGTAGGACACCATTTTGAGGAAAGTCATGTGGGAAGCTGGCAGATTCTAGTACCTTTTACAACTAGTGAAAAGAAGTGTTGGTTTTTCAAACTCTGGAGAACAATGGACATCTCCCCCTGATCTCATGAAATATGCTACAATTTTGGCAAATTTCCCATTACCCCTACACAGAAAATACTATGTTCCTCAAAGTTTTGCAAATTCCTAAACTTCTTTTCCCTAGTTAAGTCTTACATTTGATTTTGGTGTGCCCTATATTTGGTTTAGACAAATGTATACATGCATGTATGTGTGTATGTTTGCCAGAAATAATTAAATTCTCCGGCTTACGATTTTCCATCTTGGAAGAAATCTTTGGAAAAAAAAGAAACACAATTGAGTTATATTTTCACCCACTTGTATTCATTCTGACATATGGAGAGCTGACTGGAAAAATCATTATTGATTGAACAGGACTGTGACTGAAACCTAGCAGCACCATATGAATTATCTTGAGAAACCTTGTAGTGACTTGCTAATTTTCTGTAAGTGGAGAATGAGTTCACTTAGCTCACTCATGGGATTTCAGGAATGTTTGTGGGAGATTTGGAGAGAGGACTGTCACTTGAAAGATATGTTTATCATGTTACTTAGCTATGATGTTTGCTAAAAGCTGGGTAGCACAAATTATTGTCCAAAAATAGAGGCAGATACATGGTTATATGCCAGGGGTTGTCTAATGCCAGGCAAGAAACAATGCCACTCAGGGGTCCTCAGCAGCAAATTCCCCTCTCCCTACTTTTCCTTCTCCCTTCTCTTCTATCCCCAAAGAGCCCATGGGCTAGTTTTAATGTCAACTTTCTTCCTTGATTTTAACTGATCCAATGGATATGCTTTGGAATATACTCAACAAATCGCCCGAAATGCAAAACTCCATCGCTGAAATTGATTTCAACCCCCATTTCCCCTCATGATATGGCTTCCCCTCTCAGTATTGTATTTACAAACTTATAAGATTAGGCAAATGTCTTAAGTCAGCCGCAGACTGGTCTCAAATGCATGTTCTGGGGAGATTAAATCAATGTAGCAAAGACTGTTAAAAACACTTTAACTGAAGATAAACAACGAGTAAAGATATAAATGTTTAGATCTCTAGATCTCTACTGCATGGGAGGGACTCAAATCACTAACAAGAGTCCACATAGAAATAAAGTTTGCCATTTCTGAAGAACTATCCTCCCTTCTTGATTTCAGTTTGTATGATTCTCCCTCAAACAGACTTTAGTTTATGTGACCTATCTCTGTTTTAGGTCTTCATGACTAAGGGCTATCTCTGAAAACAAGAGATGTTTGTTTGTTTCCTCCCTAAGACATGCTTGTACTTTGAATCTTTAATACTATGTAGACTGATTAACCTCTTAGAGTCCAGGGAAAAACAAATAAACCAAAACATTCCAACCTTTGCTATCAGCCCTCTCATGAACACACCAGATCTGACACTTTATTTTATGTCTAAGAGTAAATAAGCAAGATCTTGGTTCAAAGTGTTAACAAATAAAACCACAGAGGGTAACAATATATAAGGCACACTTCCAACAAAGGAAAACACCCACAGTAGCAACAACAACCACATGCCAAAACCACAACTGCCTCCTAAAGTAAGAATGGGTATGTTGTTGCCAAATCATAGTGGTCAGCTGACTGTAATAGAAATGAAGATAGCAGTAGGACAGTAACCAAGATGAGAAAATTAGCCACCAGCACCAGGACTCTGAAGGCATCTGTGCTCTGACTCATCTGCCAAAAAATAATACCTGAAACGATATGTTAAGGGTACCAAATCTCCTGGTTTGCTACGTTTTCTTTAGTACAAGATGGTAACTTTCTTCTCCTCTGTCTGCTACCCATTCCATCCTTGGTACCCTGTCTATCTCCTTTACTTTTCATGGATATCTATCCCTAGGTATTTGAAGCCATACCCTTTGGCCTAGAATATAGTGGTTACCAAATTTCTTTGAGGGTTTTATTGTCCACCCAATCACTTTTACCTATGGACTTAGCAGAAGGATTAACTGAGCAGCGTATCTTCCCCCATCTTGCATATGTGGTCAGGGTATACTATGCCTTCCTCCACTGCCAAGCCATCCTTGGCTTTCAGAGAGATGTGATGCTTGAAACATCCTGAGAGAAATGAACATGAAGTTAAGAAATGAACATGAAATAAACATGAAATTAAAGCGACAATCCTGTATGGTACCAAAAGCAAAAGAAGTCTTTTGATCAGAGAAAATAACAGAGGGATGGTCTCAAGGAAGAAGTCCACATTATTTTGTCAAGCTGTGGACCTGTCTGGTATTACTGTTGATGTGGTCCATCACAATACACATCATCAAAGTTCTATTTCTAATCCTGTCTCCAAAAAAGGCCCCCTTGATGGTCCAGGTGTTGAAGCTCCTGGTTCTCAACCACTCAGGGAAGTCCATTACCATGGCCACTGGGGAGGACTCACCTGGTACCCTGTCTCTCAGGGACTTACCAGAGATGAGGTTGAACTTAGAGGACAACTAAGAAAAGACACTAATTCTCCCACAGATGAAAATGTCCGCAAACCCAGAACGAGGACAGTTCAGAGTAAAAAGGTCACCACAGGGAAGCATCTAGTTGGCTAGACATGAGAGAGGTAGGGAAAAGGGACCATTCAAAATGTCATCCTCAGAGAGGTAACTTTTCATGGAGGATGTTGGTACCAAAGGTCCCCGGCTCAGCACATTTCTGAAACCTGCACACAGAATGTCTACTGTGAGTGTACTAATCCAGGGATGTAATACTGATAGATATTAATAGTACAGTATGGTTTGAGTAAATGCAAATCAAGAGGATTCTAAAGAGCTTTGCCCTTTATAATAGGTTGAGATGATGAAACAACAATTTGAACCAACCACTGCAAACCCAACTAGTATATTTCTATAATACATCCAAACTAATTCATCACAATACTGGAGATACATACTTCTGGTTGTTCTGCAACCTGTATCTGGTTACTAGTCTTTGTTTCTCATGTGGAGACTTCCTTAAAAGCTCCCAAGTCCACAGATGTTCTATGGCTAACCAAAGTGGGGTCCCTTGGGATTATAGTTACCTGGAGGCAGCATGGTGTAATGTACAGATTGCTGGATATGAAGGCAGGGAGACCTGGATTTAAGTGCCACTCAAAGACACATTAGCTCTATGTCTTTAGGCAAGTTACAACTTTTGGGGGCCTCACTTCGTCATCTGTAAAATGAGGGGATTGTATTCTTAAGCATCTAAGATCTTGTTTAACTCAAAATCTATGATCCAATGGTCCTATGTATAGCAGACACTTAAAAGTCTGGATCCTACCTGCCATCCATTAAGCCATCACCTGGCTATAGGTTCTATGAATCATTGGTCTGATGGCATGAAGTAAAACCATCTGGGGAATCTAACATCAACCAGGACAGTCTTTAAATCGTGTAAGGTCAGGTGTTAAGGGAGTTGAGGAAGGCTAGACAGGTGATGGGCTAAAGAACCTAGGAGTGATTGTTGGAAAATTTAGAGGTTCAGGAAAAAAAAAAGAACAAAAACTTCTTAGCAATTACAGATGTTCAGAGTTGTACTGTGTTGCTTTAGGAAGGACTGAGTTCCCTTTAACTTGAGGTATTCAATCAATGGGCAGATGAACACTTGCATTGAAGAAGGGATTCCTTCTTAGTCACAAGAAAGACTAGACAGCCTCAGAGGTTCTTTACAACCTTGACTTTCTATGATTTTATTTATCCACTCTATATAAGAACCTGGGTTAGGGGTTGAGGAAAAGACAGGGATGATTTCAGAGTTTACTATGTATATAGCAATGAAAAATGAGGGATTTGAATAATTCTGTTTGGCCCCAGAGGGCAGAATTAAGTATAATGGCTAAAAATTGCTGAGAGAACAATTTAAGCTTGACATAAGGAAAAACAATACACCAAAAAACATGAATGGGATATCTTGGGAAGTAATGAGTTGCTCCTCACTAGAGGCAAGATCAGGGATTTACAGAACACAATTTGGATTCAGTCAAAAGACTGCACTTAAGAATCTAGAAGGCTACATGTGGCCTCAAGGCTGCAGATTCCCCACCCCTGCTAGATGATTTCATCTAGGGGATTTTGTAGAGGGTATTATAAATTGGTTTAGACATCCTGGCTAGGATTCTGGGAGTTTTTCCCTCTCAACTGTGCTGCTGCCAAGTAAGGGAGATAAGAACAAATTCAATTCAGTGCAATACAATTCAACAGGTAAATTAAAATTAAATTAGAATTGTAATTAATAAGCATCTATTTTCTTTCCCTTCCTCCAACCTCATAAAAAAGGAAAAAAAAGAACACTTGGAATAAATACGTACAGTCAAGCAAAACAATTTCCCATGTTGGGTGTGTGTGTGTGTGTGTGTGTGTGTGTGTGTGTGTGTGTAAATCTACCTCAAGCTTGTGTGTGTGTAAATCTACCTCAAGCTTGTCATCTTTGTCTCAGGAGGTTGATAGCATGCTACATATATGATCACTATTATTAAATCTCTCAAACTTAGCTGTCTTTATAATGTTTTTATTGTATAAATTATTCTCCCGACTTTTCTGACTTCACTTTGCATCCTTTCATACAGTTTTCCAGGTTTCTCTGAAACTATTGCTTTTGTCATTTCTTACAGCACAATGGGTATTCCATTATATTTTCATACCATGATTTCCAAAATGATTTAAGATTCTGCTATGTGGCAGGCACTGGGAATACACTAAGAAAAAGGGAGTGGGATCAGTGCCTTCCCTCAAGGAGTTTGCATTCTACTGGATGACATATATAAACAGGAAAGCAAATGTACTTAATCAGGTTTTCAATAAGCTTTTATCAAATGGTCTCTGGGTTTTGTTTTGTTGTTTTTTTTTGCTTAGCATCATTTACTACCAAAGAGTTTCCCTGAAGATTCTCTAAATTGCTCATGTCTTCCCTCCCCCAAAAATCCTGTGTAAAAATTTATGACATATACAGTTTTATGTTACATGTATACATACATACATGTTTGTGTGTATATGTAGTAATATATATATATATTATATGAGTTATATATATATGTGGAGGGATAAAGAGAGAGAGAGAGAAAAAAGAAAAAAGAAAGAAAGAAAGAAAGAAAGAAAGAAAGAAAGAAAGAAAGAAAGAAAGAAAGAAAGAAAGTTCAATGGGTACCTAGTGGCCAGAGAGCAGGTCTCAAAGGCAGGAACACCTGGGTTCAAGATTTGTCTCTGACATCTACAATCTATGTAACCCTGGGCAAGTCAATTAATCTCTCAGTGTCCTAGCAACACTCTAAGATCCAAAATTGCAGAGAAAATGCCAATCTGCATTGGTAGATGGAATTTCCTCCCAGGAAGTTCCTTTTCCTAATGAAATAAGTCTGCTTCTTATTCCTAACATGCGCTAGATTTATTATTATGTCACATGCTAGAGATATAAAGACAAAAATGAAGTATACTTTGCCCTCAATGAGGTTATATTTTCTTGAGGGCAGACAAATATATCAATAAAAACAACACATACCCATACATATCTGTCTATCACATGGTAATTTGGGGGTAATTTGAATAGAGAAAGAACACTAATAGCTAGGGAAGGTATTAGCAAAGGTTTCCTATAGAATTTAGACTGTGCACCAAGCCTTAAGGGAACATAAGGATTCTTGGAAGCAGAAGTGAGGAGGGCATTCATTTCCCCCTTGGGATTCAACCTTTGTAAAGGCAAAGACCTAGGAGCAGGGGTGGGGAACCTGAGGTCTCAGGGCCACATGTGCCCCTCTAGGTCCTCAAGTGTAGCCGTTTGACTAGATCCAAACTTCACAGAACAAATCCCCTCAATAAAAGAATTTCTTCTATAAAACTTGGACTCAGTCAAAGGGTCACACTTGAAGACCTAGAGGGCCATATGCGACCTTGGAGGCACAGGTTCCCCTCCCCTGTGGCCTAGGGAGATGAAGTGATAACTGTGGGACTAACAAATTCTAGTGTAGACAGAACAGAGAGTATGTGAAATAAGTCCATGAAGGGTGACTAGCACCAAGTTGTTAAGGATTTTCTATGTTGACTTGTATTTTATCCTAGAGGCAATAGGGAATCACTGAAGATGTTTGAGCAAGGGAGTGACATGGTCAGACCCATGCGTTAGAATGATTATTTTGATTGCTGAGTGGAGGATGGATGAGAAAATGGAAATATTGGAAGGAAATAGGAATAACAGTCAGGAGACCATTACTCTAGTCAAGGCAAGAGATGATTAGGGCTAAAATAATGACTATGTGAGTGGAGAGTAGCTTTTAGAGGCAGAATGGAGAAGACTTGGCTACAGCCTATGGTGGGTCCTGGCACAGTTCATGTGAGTAGAACCCAGGGGGCAAGGTCTTTTAATTAACCTATGTTTGGGGCAGTTGCCCTCATAATGATTAAGTAATCACTGTCCTGTTGCCTAACTCCTGTGTCCTTAATTGCTAATGATCAAAGGTGACTCAGGACTTCTATTGACAGATTTGCCATTGCTTCATGGTATGGGATTTTCAAAGTGGGTCATCAGGAGAAGAATCATTTTCTTCTAGGCCCTGGGTCAACAACTGGAAGCTCCATAGTTTTTGGCTTTTTGAGTACACATATGAGACTCTTTTTAGCCAAAATAAATGAAGGGAACTGTGTGTTGACCCATCAAAATAATGTTCAAATGCATCTTGTATGCAGGACAATGAATCACCAGGTATGAAGGGAGAGAGAGCTCAGGCCTGGCTAAGAGTGTGCTCCAGTTAAAGGCTCATACTGAGCATTGTGAGAAACTCACAAATACTAGAAAGCAGGAATTGATTTCTTGTTTTGACATTTTTTTTCCCTGGAAAGTAATGAAAAAAAACATCATAATACAATTAAATTTAAACTTAAAAAAATTCGTGCATACATTTTTTCAGACAATTAGTTGTTAAATATTTATGAGCATACCCCAGGGCTGAGCCTTCTCATCTATACCATTCTGCCCCAAACAGACCTTACCATTAAGGAGATTCTTCTCTCCTTTTCTTAATCCCCCATTAAGTAACTAGACCACTCCACCACTACCAGGGCTGGTTGTTGCCTGATTCTCTCCTCTTGTGAGTCTGTAAATGTTGGGAACTCCAGTTGTGGTAACACCCTCCACCAAGTCAAATTACAACCCATTTATGACTTAGAGCAAGGGTGGGGAACCTGTGGCCTTCAGGTCACTTGTGGCCCTCTAGGTCCTTGGATGCAACCTTTTGATTTAGTCCAAGTTTTACAGAACAAATCCTTTTATTAAGGGGATTTGTTCTGTGAAGTGTGTATTCAGAGGGCAACACTTGAGGACCTAGAGGGCCACATGTGACCTCGAGGCTGCAGGTTCACCAACCCTGACCTCGGGGGGTTGGTCCCTACTGCCCACCCTCACCCCCACCCCCAAGCACATAGAGGTTGTCACTGCCAGGATCTGACAGCTTGTAACTGTCAGAGATAGTATTCATTCTTTCTGTGAGTAAATGGAAAATTGAATCTCATCTAGATTCAGGATGCCTTTTTCTACATTCTGACCATTTAAAAAGAAACAAATTCTAAGGATTAGTCATCTTCCATCTGTCGTCCTGTTGCACTGAATTCAGTATTTTTCTGTCTGTTTCTGTTCCTCTGTCTCTGTCTTTTTGTCTCTTTCTGTCTCTCTCTAAGTGACCAGACAAAGCTGAAGGCCCTGCTGCTGAAGTCTTTCAGTCAGAAAACTGTGCTTAGTCTAAACAGAGGGAGAAATGGTTCTTGGAAGAAGCTTGCTTGTAGCTAAGACAGCTCCTACCACAATTTTGGACTGTGAGTTTGGAAATCGATTAGCATCCCACAATCCTCTCCAGATGATGTTCCCAATGTCATCTGTACTCTAAGTAATGATTTGGCCAGTTTGTAGGCCCTGTGGTTTTTTTAAAAAGCAGATACTTCTCCCCTTCATGCATTCTAAGAGGTCACTTCACTGGTTGGAGTGTTTTAACACAGGGAACGGAGCAGATGATGAATGAAACAGCAGTAGAGAGTAGCAGGTGTGTTTGTGGAAAAACATCCGCTGTTTTTCTGGAAACCAATTTGCAACCATAGGAGAAAAAATTGCTAAACTTCTCTTCCTCTTTGATCCAGTGATCCATCCCGGGGATCCATGCTGAGGATGTCAATGGCAGAAAGAAAGGTCCTACAGATCCCCAAAATTCATAGTGGCACTTTTTCATGGGAGCCAAGGACCAGAAACAAAATGGAGCCCAAGTCATTGGGAAATGATAAAGCAAATTGGGGTATGTGGATATAATGGAATATTATTACATCAGTAAGAATTATGAAATGACAGTTTTAAAGGAAAGTGGAAACACTTGTATATCCTGTTGCAGAGTAAGCACAACTAAGAGAAAAATATACATAATGAGAATAATAGTGTAAATTAAAGTAACACTCAAAGGCAGCTGAATGCAAATGAATCACGATGAATAATCTCGGATCTAGAAAACTAAGCATATAAGACACGTTTTTTTTTCTTTTAGCGGAGAGGTGGAAGACTATGGGTGTGGAATGTAGCATATGTTGTCAGAACTGCTTCCTTACTGGGCCAGTGATATTTCAGTATTTTCCCCTGTTGTAAGAGAAACTTCACTAGGGGTGGGGGTGCTGAGGAGGGGAACAAGAAGGAAATGAGGAAATTGTAAAATCGTCTGTGATACAAAAAAAACCAAGAAAATCAAGAGGGGGTAGTTTTTGTCCAACATAGAGTTAACAGCCCACCTAAGGAAACTGGAGTTCACTCAGGCTGACCTCTAGACCACCAGTTAGGAGGTCAAAGAAGTATATAAATAAATTGATGACTAGTACTGGACTCCTGGGAAAGACTCTGTGGGTGTCGTAACCTTTTCTCCACTGACCCTTTCAAAAGTGAGAGGTCCATTTCATAGGTTTCTTCTCAGTAATCCCCTCCCACTGATGGCTTTGATGCATACTTACTGAGCTCTAGTCCCTTAGCCACAACTGCTGGCTATTACTCCTTGTCTCCTGTCACAATTTGCATGGACTCCAACCAGACGTCCTTGTAGGAAAAACCTAACTAGGATTGTTTTGTGGTCTAGAGTGGGGGAATAGTTGGGGAATTCACCTGATCATTGCACAGGAGGAACACAAATGCCCTAGGACACTTAAAGTTTCTACCAGGGATGATGAACCTGAGATGCTGGGTCCATTAGGTCCTCAAATGCAGTTTGACTGAATCCAAACTTCACAGAAGAAATTTCCTTAATAAAAGGATAAATTCCGTAAAACTTGGTCTCAATCAAAAGGCCACACCCAAGGACCTAGAAGGTCACATGAGGCCTTGAGGCTGCAGATTCCCCACCCTTGTTTTTAGACAGATGCTATGGAAAAGTAGGGTGGGAGGTCAGTGTTCTAGCCACTGAAGGGTAAGCAGGAAAGAGGGAGGTAAGCAGGCTTTGGGATGGTGTTGAGGTCTTCCTTTACAATTCAGCAGCCTGGGACAAAGCTTCTCTTGTCCTGCCTTAATTATATGTATGTCCTCTGATACAAATAGTCTTTAAAACATAAGGTGAGGATACTTCTAGGGCTCAGGGGAAGGGAGGTACTTTACATGTCCCTTTTATTTCCTTGATTTTGAGGAGCTGGGTATGGAGCTCTGAAACATTCAATGAACATTCTGGCGGTAAATAAATTTAGCAAACAGTTGTGGCTGTTGGCTTCTTAATGTGGGCATTGGTTTTGTCTCCTCTCTCACCAAATTTCAATGTTTATTTCAAAATACTTGTTTCAGACCCAAGTCTCCTGCCTGTCTCTCAGTAAATTCACTCCCCACCCTGTATCACCTAACACCCAGTCTAACTCCCTATAGATCAACATGGAGGAGGGGAAAGTGCACATTCTGGCCGTTTCAGTATGATTTGAAAGTAAACTTGATTTGTGTCTGGGCCTCAAAGAAAATCATAGGCACAGTCTATAGCAACATAAGTGAGAACCTTAGCCAGAGCTTACCTGGGATCCTTGGCAAGAAGATGAAGTTCTGATAAGTAGGATTGGAGCCAGCAAACAAATCCAAATCCTGTTGTCTGAAGGCCCAACCCTGGTGAAGTCATGCCAAGAGCCTCTTCCTAATGGTGGTGGTGTTGATGAAGGTGTGTGCACCAACCTCCAACTCCTTCTTACCCAGCCCACCTATACCTTCTGTCTTATCAGAAGCTTCTGGCACAGTGGTCAGACACTTGGGATTTATGTCTTTCTTACATATTCTTTCAAGATCTAATTGATGTGTCTGCTAGTTTGGGCCATTTCATTTTATATAGATAAGCACTTGTTTCTGAGCTTTCCCGTGATTCTTTTTTTAACCCTAATTCCAGCTTTCGCTCACACCCTTCTTGTGCACACTCTACTGAAGGAATCACCACAACCCAGAAGGAACGCTAATTTCTTTGAGCCTGCCCCCACACTCAAAGGAATTTTTATTTTTTAAACTCCGGAGGATTTACATTTAGAAATAACTCACTCGGAGCGAGCCAACTGAGGGAGGCATTTCCTAATGAATAAAAGCTGACCATTTGTACACCAAAAGTAGGAGGTTATGATATGTGTTTTATCGTGGTGCTGAAAATACTTTTTACTCTTTGTATTCTTCCCTTCTCTAGGATTTCATTTAAATTTCTGTAATGAACAATTATCCTGTTTTGGGGAAATGACGTATTGGTCAAGTCCTTACAATAAAAGGTTTACAACAGAACTTAGAAAATGTAGTAAAGGGATTTTTTTTTATATTTCCTAGTGTCATATTCCTCTAGAGGCAGGCACCATTTCCCCAAGTTGGTTTTGACTGTAGAAATATATTGACAATATCCATAAAAGCTGGAGGCAGCTTAGTGCAAAGTGGAGAGACTTCAGGATTTGGGGTCAAAAAAGATCTGAGTTCTGGGGGATTTAGGCAGTGCAGTGAATAGAGTACGGGCCCTAAAGTCAGAAGGACCTGAGTTCAAACCTGGCCTTAGACACTTGACACTTAACTAGCCGTGTGACTTTGGGCAAGTCACTTAACCCCAACTACCTTCCCCCCTCCAAAAAAAAAAGACGTGTTCAAATGCTGCATTCAACATTTACTGGATGTAAGAATCACTTAGTAACAGTGACTCACTTAGCATCTCTTACTCACTTTCAGTGCCCTCATCTATAAAATGGAGATAATAATAGCACTTATCTCAAAAGGTTATATATGGATCAAATGATCTAATTTATATAAATTACTCTGCAAATCTTAAAGTCATATAGTTGTTAGCTATGATTAGCAGTCATGAGGACCAAGGGTTAGGTAATATCCCTGGAATTAAAGAGTGTGTCATGGAGATTTTAATACACAATTCAATTCAACGAGACAAACTCTTCCTAAGTCCCTGCTTCCTTCAGTGCCAGGGGCCTCCTCAGTCCAGAACCTCCAACCACTTCTTTGGCCTTCTCAACTTGGAACACTCCTTCTGTAAGACCCACTAGCTTCTTCCATTGCTGAGTTCTTCTGCAGCCAGGAGCCTTCCTCATTCCCTTTGCTTCCCTTTATTTCCCACCTCTTTTAGCTCCTTTTTTTGTGTTGCCTTCCTACATTAGAATGCAAGCTCCTTGAGGCCAGGGACTACCTCCCCTTTTCCTTATATTTGTATGCCCAGAACCCAGCATGGTGTTTGGTACGTAGAAAGCACTTAAAGGATCCCTCCCTACTTCCCTCCTTCTCTCCTTCCCTTCCTCCCTCCTTCACTTCCTCCCTCCCTCTCTCCCTTCCTTCCTTCCTTCTTTCCTTCCTTCCTTCTTTCCTTCCTTCCTTCCTTCCTTCCTTCCTTCTTTCTTTCCTTTTTTCCTTCCTTCCTTCCTTCTTTCTTTCCTTCCTTCCTTCCTTCTTTCTTTCCTTCTTTCTTTCCTTCCTTCCTTCCTTCCTTCCTTTCTTCCTTCCTTCATTCCCTACCTTCCTTCTTTCCTTCCTTCCTTCCTTCTTTCTTTCCTTCTTTCCTTCCTACTTCCCTTCCTTCCTTCCTTCCTTTGTTCCTCTCTCCTCTCCCTCTTTCCTTCCCTCCTTCTCTCCCTCCCTCCCTCCTTTCTTCCTTCTCTCCTTCTTTCCTCCTTTCCTTTCCCCAAATGAAATAATTCCTACCCTCAAGGAGTGTACAATTCTATTAAGGACAGAAACCTGTTTTCTTGTGGAGAAATGTTTACATATAATAGGCATTTTTGATACATGCATGATTTCACATTTGGTTGTTTTTTGGGAAAATATTGCTAGCATTAAACTATTCTCAAATGATTCCTGTTTATATCAAAAGTCCAGTTTTTCTTGGAACTCAGTTTGGGAAGCACCATCATTTTGAGGCATCAGGGCCTGAGGCTGCTGCTCCCAACATCCATCCCCTGTTATTACAAATTTCCATACTTTCCAATTGCTGGCATGAAGCCCCCAAAAGAGAACCAAATTGATGGTCAGAAGACACAGGCTGGGATTTCAGCTCGGCTACTTATCACTTGTGTGATTTGGGCAAGTTATTTAATCTTTCTGGGCCTTATTGGAAAATGATGCATTGGAAAGGTCCCTCCCAGTTCTAAATGTTTGAACCTACAATCCTGATACCTACATGGTCAGGTCCTAATGCAACTGTCTACAAGAATAGGGAATATGAAAAGGGTTAGAGGGAGAGGCAAATAGTCTTTGCCTTAGGAGAGAGGCCATCAACATATGATCTTCTTGCCTTTGAGTAACCTGATTGGTGGAATCACCTGAAGAATGGTGCATGCTTTGGATCTAAGACACAAATCTTGGCTTTGCCATTTATTAGCTATGTGGATTCAAATCAATTAACCTTTTATGAGCCTTAGCTTCCTCATCTGTAAAATGGACATAATAGTACTTCTGTTACCTCTCTCACAGGACTATTGTTGGGAGAATGCTTTGTAAGCTGTCAAGGACTATAGAAATATGAGCAATAACTAACTTGGAGATCTGAAAAATTCCTGGAGCCTTAATCCCATTCATTGGGAAAGAAATAATGAGTAACAAAAAGTAACCAGTATCCTTCTGTCTGACAATACAGTCTGTCTGCATTCTGTAGACAGTTTTCTTTTCATATTATGAGAATAAAGATATCCAAGACATTTGACCCCAGTGTTTACCTTAGAAACATTATTTATGAACTTATTTGCTTATTAAGAAAACAGGGCCTGATGTCTACTCTGTCCAATTCATATCAATTTATGCTGAGGAATGAAATGCTTTGTAAAGATGTGGTGCTGAAGGACAGAACTCAAGTCAAGATTCTCAGTTAAAATGAAGCAGTGTCTTGGTGGCCCTTGACAGCTCTTTCTATATATATTGGGCTCAATTTAACAAATGATTATTACCTTGGCCAAGAGCCCAGTCAAAGACATGGCTTCCTTCCAAAAACAACCCTAAGGCACAAGTTGCTGGGTTTTTGTTTTTTTTTTCCTGACTTCAGTCCAGATGCTGCACCATGATAAAAAGAAATTGTTCTCCAAACATTGAACACGATCATGTTGTCATCATATAAAAGGAAAGAGAATTCATCTTCCAATCAGTGCTCCCTTTGCATGCAACCCTTAACATGGGTGTTTCTACATGACAAGCTTGATCACCCGGGGGAGGTGAATGGTAGCACAGTGGATAGAGTGCATGACATGGAGTCAGGTATACCTGAGTTTGAATCTTGCCTCAGACACTTGATTACTGTGTGATACTGGAAAGTCACTTAATCTCTTTGCCTCAGTTTCCTTATCTGTTTAATGAAGGCAAAAATAGAACCTACCCTCCAAAGTTATCGTGAGGGTCAAATGAAATAATAATTGTGAAGTGCTTAGCACAGTTCCAGTACATAGTAAGGGCTACACAAGTGTTAGGCATTTATTATTATTATTTTCACCCACAAATAACCAGAGTATACTGAGTATATGACAATACTTATCTGCATTTCAGGTTATCCTTGTATTGGTAAAACTAAAAGAAGCTGAGTGACACAATGGAAAGAACACTGAACTCATGAGACCTGAGTTCTAATTCTAGGCCTGCAGACTCACCCATATGACTTTGGGAAATACACTTAATCTTTTTTATTATGAATACTGTTTTATTTTATTCCTAATTACATGTCAAGACATTTTTTAGCATTTTTTTACAAGATTTTGAGTTCCAAAATTTTCTCCCTCCCTCCCTGCCCTCCACTTTTCCAAAAATGGTAGGCAATTTGATGTAGGTTATACACGTGCTATCATGTAAAATATTTTCATATTAGTCAGACCAAAGGGGAAAAAAAGACATGAAAAAGAATGAAGTAAGCAGAAAAATTATGCTTTAATCTACATTCAGAGCCTAGCTGATCTTTATCTAATATGGATAACATTTTCCTCTATGAGTGCTTTGTACTTATCTTGGATCATTGTGTTACTGAGAAGAGTTGAGTCATTCGTAGTTGATCATGACACAGCGTTGCTGATAACTCTGTACAATGTTTTTCTGGTTCTGTTTATTTCACTTTACATCGGTTTGTACAAGTCTTTCCACATTTTTCTGAAATCTGCCTGTTCATAATTTCTTATTACACAATAGTATTGCATTACATGCATACACCACAGATTGTTCAGTCATTCCCCAATTGATGGGCATCCATTCTATTTCCAATATTTTGCCAGAACAAAAAGGACTGCTGTAAATATTTTTGCGCATGTAGGTTCTTTTCCCTTTTTTATGATCTCTTTGGGATACAGAACTAATAGTGTTATTGCTGGATCAAAGGGTGTGCACAGTTTTATAGCCCTTTGGCCATAGTTCCAAATTGTTCTCCAGAATAGTCAAGTAAGTTCACAACTCCACCAACCATGTAGTAGGGTCCCAATTTTTCCACATGCTCCAACATTTATCATTTTCCTTTTTTGTCATATTAGGCAATCTGATAGGTATGAGGTGGTACCTCAGAGTTGTTTTAATTTGCATGTCTCTAGTCAAAGGTGCCACTGTGCCACCTCTTCATATGCCTATAGATAGTTTTGATTTCTTCATCTGAAAACTGACCATTTATCAATTGGGAAATGGCTTGTACTCTTATAAATTTGACACCTCTCTATATATTTAAGAAATGAGGTCTTTATCAGAGACACTTATTGTTAAGCTTGTTTCTCAGCTTTCTGCTTTCTTCCTAATTTTGGTTGCATTGGTTTTGTTTATATAAAACCTTTTAATTTTAATACAATCAAAATTACCAATTTTATATTTAATAATGCTCTCTATATCTTGCTTGGTCATCAACTCTTCCCTTACACACAGATCTTATAGGTAGATTATTCTTTGCTCTTTTAATTTGCTTATAGTATCACCCTTTATTGTCTAATATTCACCCATTTTGACCTTATCTTGGTATATGGTGTGAGATGTTGATCTATACCTAGTTTCTGTCCTGTTGTTTTCAAGTTTTCCCAGCAATTTTTGTCAAATAGTGAGTTCTTATCCCAAAGGCTGGGTTCTTTGAGCTTATCAAACACTAGGTTACTATGATCATTGACTACTGTGTCTTGTATACATAACCTATTCCACTGATCCGCTACTCTATTTCTTAGCCAGTACCAGATAGTTTTAAAGATTATTCCTTTACAATATAGTTTGAAATCTGGTGATGATATGCCAGCTTCTTTGTTTTTTTATTTTCAGCAATTCCCTTGGTATCCTTGGCTTTTGTTCTTCCAGATGAATTTTCTTGTTATTCTTTTTCTAGTTCTCTCAAATGATTTTTTGGTAGTTGAATTGGTACGGCACCAAAGAAGTAAATTAGGTAGAATTGTCATTTTTATTATATTGACTTGGCCTACCTAGGAGCAATTGATATTTTCCCAACCAGTTAGATATGGCTTTATTTGTGTGAACAGGGTTTTGTAATTGTGTTCATATTGTGGGTTTGTTTTGGCAGATAAACTCCCAGGTATTTTATATTATTTACAGTAATTTTAAATGGAATTTCTTTACCTCTTGTTGCTGGGCTTTGTTATATAAAGAAATGCTGATCATTCGTGTGGATTTACCTTATATGCTTCAATTTAGCTAAAGTAATTATTTCAGGCAGTTGAATTAATTATTTCAAGTAGTTAATTCTCTACGATTCTCTAATTATACCATAATATCATCTATGATAGTTTATTTCCTCATTGCCGATTCTACTTCCTTCAATTTCTTTTTCTTCTCTTATTCTTATATCAAGCATTTCTAGTACTATATTGAATAATAGTGGGGATAATAGGCATTCTTGCTTCACCTCTAATCTTACTGGGAAGACTTCTAGTTTATCCCCATTAAAGATAATGCTTGTTGATGGCTTTAGATAAATACTGCTTATCATTTTAAAGAACACTCCCTTTATTCCTGTGTTCTCTATTGTTTTTAATAGGAATGGGTGCTGTATTTTGTGAAGTTTTTTTCAGAATCTATTGAGATAATCATATGATTTCTGTTTGTTCTGTTACTGATGTGGTTAATTATGCTGATAGTTTTCTTACTATAGAACCAGCCATTCATTCTTGGTATAAATCTTGCCGAGTCATAGAGTATAATCCTTGTGATATATTGCTGTAATTGCTCTACTAATATTTTGTTTAAATTTTTTGCTTCAATATTCATTAGGGAAATTGGTCTGTAACACTCTCTGTTTTATTTCCTCCTGGTTTAGGGATCAGCACTGTATTTGTGTCATTAAAAAAGTTTGGTAAGACTCCTTCTTCACCTATTTTTTTCAAATAATTTATAGAGTATTAGAATTAATTGTTCCTTAAATGTTTGGTAGAACTCCTTTGTGAACCCATCTGGCCCTGGGAATTTTTTCTTAGGGAGTTTATAAATGGCTTGTTCAGTTTCTTTTTTCTAATATGGAGTTATTTAGACATTCTATTTCCTGATCTGTTAATCTGGGTAAATTATATTTTCATAACTATTCATCTATTTCATTTAGATTGTCAGATTTATTGGTATATAACTAAGCAAAATATTTCCTAATGATTGCTTTAGTTTCTTGCTCCTCGGTGGTGATTTTACCCTTTTCATTTTTGATTCTAGATATTTGGTTTTCTTCTTTCTTCTTTTGGAATCAAATTAACCAATGGCCTGTATATCTTTTTTTTTTTTAATAAATCCAACTTCTAGATTTATTTATTAGGTAAATAGTTTTTTTAAAACTTTTAATCTTGCTAATCTCATCTTTGATTTTCAGGACTTCCAATTTGGTACTCAATTGGGGATTTTTAATCTGTTCTTTTTCAATTTTTTTTAGTTGCATGCCCAATTCATTGATCTGCTCTTTTTCCATGTTGTTGATTTAAGAATTTAGGGGAATAAATTTTCCCCTAAGTACTGATTTGGCTGCATTCCATAAATTTTGGTATGTTGTCTCGTTGTTGTCATTCTCTTTAATGAAATTAATGATTGCTTCTATGATTTGTTCTTTGACATACTTATTCTTTACAATTAGATTATTTGGTTTCCAATTAATTTTAACCTAACTTTCCATTGCCCTTTGTTGAATATAATTTTTATTGCATTATGATCTTAAAAGAATACATTTAATATTTCTGTCTTTTTACATTTAATTTTGAGGCTTTTATGTGCTAATGCATAGTTTTTATATAGGTGCCATTGTGCAAAAAGTATATTACTCTCTGTTCCCATTCAGTTTTCTCCAAAGGTCTGTCATATCTAACTTTTCTAATGTTCTATTTACCTCCTTGTTCCTTTCTTGTTTCTTTTCTTTTCTTTTTTTGGTTTGAACTTACTGAATTCTGGCAGAGGACAGTTGAGGTCCTCCACTATTTCTTTCTATATCTCACTCAACTTCTCCTTTAAGAATTTGGATGCTATACCACTTGGTGCATATATGTCTATATTGATATTGCTTCATTTTTTACGGTATCTTTTAGCAAGATGTAGTTTTCTTCATTATCTCTTTTAAATAGGTCTATTTTTGCTTTTACTTGATCTGAGATCAGGATTGTTACCAGTTCTTTTTTTTTTTTAACTTCACCTGAAGCATAAAAGATCCTGCTCCAGCCTCTTACTTTGCTGTGTGTGTGTGTGTGTGTGTGTGTGTGTGTGTGTGTGTGTTTCAAGTGTGTTTCTTGTCAACAACATATTGTAGGATTCTGTTTTTTTTTTTAATCTACTCTGCTATCTACTTCCATTTTATGGGAGGATTCAATCCATTCACATTCACAACTATGATTATTAACTATGTATTTCATTTCATCCTATTTTTCCTCCTTTTTGTTCTCTCTCTTCTTTCACACTTTCCCTCCTTGCCAGTATTTTGATTCTGCCAACCACC
>CM053582.1:543595339-543616238 GCA_028627135.1 Pseudochirops cupreus
GTGTGTGTGTGTTTTGTGGAAAGAGGAGGGAGCATCCACAGGTATGAGATGTTGCTATTATAATTTTTTTGATCTGTTGGTTGGTTTTGATGATTTTTTTATGCTTCTTCTTTCTTTTATTAAAAAAAATATTGTACAGAATGCTTCTCTGGAAGTGGAGAAGGCAAAAAACTGCAAAATTTATATCAATAAAATGTATTTTATAAAAGAAAGAATCCATGTGAAAATGTTTTATTTTTTCTCTAAAATGAGAGCCATGACAATTGTTCCCAAGCACTTAAAGGTCTGTACAATAGAAGGGGGATTGTCCTTCTTCTTGGGATTAGAGGGCAGAACGATGAGAAATGGATAGAATTTATAAATGGTTGGGGGAGGGATATACTGGGAAATAAAAGTAATGTAAAATCATAAGATATGAATTAAAATTCTAAAAGTTGTTCTGAGGCAATTTTCATCTTGGTGTAAGGGTGGGGGAGGGCAGAGAGAACTATCATTTGGAACTCTCCAAAAGTATAATAGACTGTCTTGGGAGATAGCAGGCTTCTCTTCACTGGTGGTCTTCTGTTGGGTGACCATTTGTTAGGTGTGTTGCAATGGGCAATGTTTGGGGGGAATATGGTTTGGATTAGATTATCTGTGATTCTGTGATAATTAGCTGTTATTATTCTTTGGAAGGCTGAACTCTACTAGACAGAGCCTGTGGGGAAGTTAGGGCCAGTCCCACCATCTGTAATGATAAAGGCCAGTCTGAACCAAGTCCAGGAATAAATTGCAGGAAATAATGTGGCTGTAACCTCAGGGGCCTGAACTCAAAATCTGGAGGAGGTCTGGGTCATGTTGGACACCTGGGACTTTTAATTGCAGCACCTCAAATAGCCTCAGACCCAGCACAGGAAAATGAGGGAAATCATCATATTTCCATCTTTCCCAGAGGGGGCAAAAGAGATGTCACTGGCGAACAGTGGCTCTGGCCTCGCTAAGTTCAGTTTTTCTAAATAATGCTTAAGTGGAAGTAATTTTTGGAGTGTTCATGCTGTAGCTATATTTTGCTCTGATTCCCTTTGGGGGTAGAGTGGGGCATGCTTATAGAATTAATTTTAAGTGGAATAATTTCATCTATTCACCATCAGTCAATGTTACCATTGATTAAGAGTTTACTCCTTGCCAAGCTCTATTGTAAGCATTGAGGATTCAAAAAAATAAAGGAAGAAAATACAGTCCTTGCCCTTTAGATGAAGATCTGTTTCCATACTACTGGTTGGAGCAAATGTATTGTTCTTCTAATTGCATTAAGGATGTGGTTGTAAACGGAAAACCTACCATCTTATTGGAGTGAGGTTTGGGGGAGTAGGATACAATCAGAATTTGGAGACAGAAAATAGCAGAACTATTTCTTGAGCATCTTATGCAGGAAAGTGTGGTAGAGGAGACAAATGGAGACAGAGCTAGTGTTGGAGTCAGGAAAATTTGGGTTCAAGATACCCCTCTGATGCATAATGGTAGCATGATCATGGGCAACTCATGTAAGCTCTCAGAGCCCCCCAGCCAACTTTCTAAGACTAGAGATTACAGAGAAAGTATTGGTCTGCACGCAAAAATGGGGTTTCCTACACAGTGAAATCAAGTTCTATTTCTTGGTCCCATGAGAGCAAGGAATTAGTTTTTCTTCCAGTTTATTTTAATCATGGGAAAGAATTGCATTTGAGAAGATGGAAAGCATCCCTTTATTCCAAATTATAATGCCCCAAATTAGAGGTGTATGTTCTGAAGACTAATGGGGCCTTCATAGTGACAGTGGGCCCAGTACTGATATATTGATGTCATTTGGTTTCAGATATGAAAAGGAAGTGGGTCCCATGAGAAAGTCAGGCCCTTGTAGTCTCAGTTCATAAAAGTCCAGCATTATTGGTGACTTGTGATCTCTTGGTATTAAAATGTCTTCTCTCACCCACGACTTCTAGATGTCAACACTCCATGACAAATCTACACTATGAAGGAACACTTAGAGCTGACATTGAATGCCCAACCTTTCTTCCATCATTTATCTCACTCATTGATATCATCATTTCTGCTCCTAGCTGATTCATAATCTCCTAGTCAATATTAAAGAATATTAGAAAAGTCCAAAAGAAATTCAGAAGTGGACTTAAACAAACATGCACTTTTACTATTATCTTGTTGAAATTCTTATACATACTTATATACACACACATATGTGTGTGTTTTAAAACAAAATGTATATAAAAGTTCATAGTTTCCTCTATAATTCTTTTTATTGCTTTTGTTTGTATATTGAAATGTAATGTGCTATAAGAGTGCTACTTCTGAGGCTAGAGATCTGGCCTCAGGTTTATATCTTTTCTTTGTCAAATACTGGTTTTGGGGCATATCACTTAGCCTTCCAACGCACTAGGCAACTCTGTCTCTAACGTATAGAGACAATGCCAACTGATGTTGGTAGAGAGATTTTTCTTATCAAAGACTTTCCAATATGAATGAAATCACAGGTCTAGTTCCTATCCTTTGTATGCTGAAATGTTTATGCTGTCTACATTCATAATAAAAAAGAACAATTTATAATTTTTGTTTGTTTCTTGTTTCAGGAGATGTTTTGGTTTAGGGGCATGGGAGAAATAAAAGAAGAAGACAATATATAGTCAGTAATGGAACAAGCTTTGGACCAGGATTTAGGAACCCTGGGTTCTAGTCCTGAGTCTGTGTGAAACTGAGTCATTTACATTCCTTTCTCTACCCTCAGCTTCCCAATCTGTAAAATGAGGGAGTTGGAATACACAGTTCAGGGAACCACTTGCTGTTCTAACATTCTATTTGTCCATAAGCTTTAGGCATAATTCCAAATGACAAATCACAGTTCAAACAGTCTCAAGGCTGGTCTTGAACCTGAGCCCCAGAGCCCTTGGTTCTGGAGAAATGAAGTTAAATGGAGATGCCACTAAAATGAACTAGGAAGGAGTGGGGGAAATATAGCTTCTTGCAGGAAGGGACCAGCAGATTCCTTCTTTTTATTCCCTGTGCTCTCTGGTAGTAAGAGATCTGGGCAATTTTCACTTTGATTAGTATAAATATGGTACAGTCTCTGAAAAAATGGTTTATTGATTGTTAATAGAAAGTAGGGAGGTGCCCTTTAACTTGGACAGTATTCCTAATGCTAACTTTCATAGGAGCAAAGTTTTATCTTTATTTACACTGCTAAAATCATGGTATGTATTGTTCTTTTAACTCTGCTTTCTTGGCTTTACATCACAATATAGAAGAGCCTTTGACACTAATTACCTGTATGACTTGGGCAAGTCACTGAGCCTCCCTCAGCCTTGGTTTCCTCTTCTGTAACTTGAGGCAGTTGGAGGAGATGGCTTTTGAGACTCCTTTTAGTTCTCAATAATCTCTCCTGTGGGCATCTTTTGGGCCAGAAGCTTTGCTCATGCCACTGCCTCTCTGTGGCTGCCATGTCTAGTGATGGTAAGCTATGTGGATGGACACAGCCCCCCCCCCCCACACACACTGGGATTAAAGTCCACTCTTAGGTGTTTGGTCTCTCATCTGTGATCATCTTTCTTTGACAAAAGGAGGAAAGAACTGACTGGAATAATGAGTCCATTTTATAAATCCCAAACAAAGAGATGCCATGTTCCTCAAATGATCTCAGAGAACTAATGTATTTCTAATCACTTCAGGCAATAAACTATCCTCAACAAATTATGAATAGATACCTAAGTACTCAGAACCCAAAGACATCTATACTCTTCTCAACAAGGTGCAAAGGAATATATCCAAAGCCTTCATAGGAAAAGAAAATTAGCCAGACACCTCTCCCAGAAAACTGATTAATTCTCTATAGGTGTATGAATGTAATCAAATATTATTGTATTGCAAGGAAAAGATCAATTCACCAAACATTTGTTAAGAGCCTAATATGTTCCAGGCCCCATGGCAGGGGCTAGGTACACAAAGAAAAGAATTCTACAGTCTCATCTTCAAGGAGATTATATTCTATTGGAATGGAAACATGAAGATGAAGTTTAGAACAATTTGGAAATATTTATCACAGAATCATACACATAGATCTGGAAGGGGCATTAGAGGCCCTTAAGTCCAGTCTCTTCATTTTGTAGATTAGGAAAATAAGGCACAGAAAGTTTAAAAGACTGGCCCAGGGACACACAGCTAATAAGTATCTGAACCAGGATTTGTACCTAGATCTTCCTGGCTAATGAAAAGTATTTTTAAAAATTTATCTTATTATCTGGAACTGAATACACATAGAAAAGGCACAGCCACAAAATTAACTCTCTCTCTCTCTCTCTCTCTCTCTCTCTCTTTCTCTTTCTCTCTCTGTTTGCTTAGCCCCATGTCTCCCAGGTTCTCTGCCTTTTATTTCTTAAGCAAACTTTGGCATTAGCATTATCAAAAGAGTGCAGAACTTTAACTGGACCTAGAGTCAGGAGAGACCTGGGTTCAAATCCTGGCTTTGAAACCTACTATTTGTGTGACTTTGGCCAGCTTATTAACTTCTCTGAACTTGATTTTTTTTTAATTTGGAGTGGGTGCAATGACGATTTGTATCGGACCTGGAGTCAGGATTGATCTGGGCTCAAATCCTGGTTCTGAAACTTATGTGTGCCTCAGTTTCCTTATTGATTAAAGAGAGAACTGATGGCTTCCATGGTCCTATCTTGCTCTAAATGTGGAAAATGGGAATAATATTTACTATACTTTTTACTATACTTTCTCCATTGGGTTGTTATGAGAAAAGTGCTTGGTAAACCTCAGTCTGAAGAGAATTATTTTTATAAATATATTTTACATATTTATTAATATGAAATAATGTTATTATAATATATAATCAATACATAATTAATGTAATATATTATTACATGTTATATATATATATATAATATATTTTTATAAATGCAGATTTCTGGTGATGCTGCATAGTAACTAGCCATGGGATATCAATCTCTGGACAATACATTTTGACTAAGACATAGACTATAGAAAGGGCATATACAAGATAAGGTAGGAGAGGCAAATTAGAGTCAGATTGTGGAAGGCCTGGGATATTGAAGTGGCAGAATTCAGAAACAATTATATAGAATTAGAAAGCATTAGAACTGAAGGGAACCATTTGTTAGGGCGTAAGCAAAAATTCAGAGTTAAAAAGGCAGAACGAATACTGAGGGAACATATAATCATTGAAAGGCAGCATTGTACAGTGGAGAGAGCTCTGAACTTGTTATCAGGAAGAGCTCAGTTCAAATCCTGCCTCAGACACTCACCAGTTGTGTGACCCTGGATAAGTCATTTGCTCTTTCTATGCCTTAATTTTGTCATATGTGGTAAGGATTTCACCAGTAAGGAAACTGAGGCCCATATGTGAAAGACTTGATGATCTCTCAGACTATGGATCCTACGAGATTATCCAAAGGGCAATGGAGAAGTTTCTAGGAGATCATGAAGAGGCAGTAACACAGTCACATGAAGGATGACACAGAAATGGAATGAAGGAGGTTAATAGTGATATGCTTGAATAATATAGAAGGGCTGGGAATTTAGTGAGAGCAAGAGATTCCTGATGGTCATATGCTCATTGTGCTCTGCTATGTTAGAAAAACTACCAGTATGTTGTATATATCCTTTATGGGAACATTATAAGAGCAGACACAGAGATCAGTTGTGCTCTCTATTATTGGAGAGAATACCTCCATCAGTGAGATCACCAATCCATTGGAATATTAGTCTTTGATAAGTGAGGGTAAATGAGAAAACAAAGTTCTATGCACACCTCACTTACCCACATTAATCCCTTCAACTTTCTGACCCACAAGATTGGAAGATCAAGGAGACATCAATTAGAAGCCTAATATGGAAATTTGCCATCCTCTCTGGTAAATGGAAGGAAAATTAGGTGACTATTCAACAGTAGCACTGCTCTCTGATGATCCTGAATTTGGTATATCCTTAGCTCTCCCTCCCCTCCACCCCCACACTCACCATATGGATTGTGTGACCAAGATCTGTTTAGTCTATATCCTTAATGTTCCTTAATTTGTTTCTTTTTAACTAGTCCTTCTGCCATTCCAATTTAAGTGCTCAGTACAGCAGGGCAGTGGACAAAATGTTGGATTTGGAGTCAGAAGATTTGACTGAGTTGGGATCCCAATTCTGTCACTTTTCCCTGATGTATAACCTTGGCCAATGAACTGGGCTCTCACCCTCAGTTTCCTTGTCTACAAAATGAGAGATTTAATTGATTGGACCTGTAGCATTTTCCATCATGAATCTTTTGGAATTGTCTTAGATTATTGTATTGGTGAAATGAGCCAAGTCTATCAAAGTTGATCATCACACAATGTTGCTATTACTATGTACAATGCTTTCCTGATTCTGCTCACTTCACTCAGCATCAGTTCATGTAAGTCTTTCTAGGTTTTTCTGAAATCCACTTGTTCATTTTTTTCTTATAGCACAATAGTATTCTGTTATATTCACATGCCACAACTTGTTCAGCCATCACCCAATTGATGCGTATGCCTTTAATTTCGAATTCTTTGTCACCTTAAAAAGAGCTACTATAAATATTTTTGTGCATGTGGATCCTTTCCCCTTTTTTACAATCTCTTTGGAATATAGATCAAGTAGTGGTATTGCTGGATTAAAATGTGTGACCAGTTTTATTGCCTTTGGGCATAGCTCCAAATTACTCTCCAGAATGGTTGGATCACTTCACAACTCCACCAACAATGCATTAGTGTTCCAATTTTCCCACATCTTCTCCAACATTTATCATTTTCCTTTTCTGTTATATTAGTCAATCTGATAGGTATGAGGTGTGTATCTTCTACCACTACTGCCCTACAGGTAGTTTAAACTCCATGCAAATTGGATTATTCTCCAACTAAGCCTTGAGGTTTGCACCTCCCTAACTTTGCACATATGAATCACTTTCCTTGAAATCATCTGTCCCTCCTCTTCCAGTTAAATCTTCCAGTTAAAACCCTTCCCCTCTTTAAAGATCCAACTCATATCCTTCCTCTCCCATGAAGGTGCCTCTGATTCACCCAGTAAGTGAGCACCTCCTCCTCTGTATTCTGAGAGCATAGTACACGGCACTTAAGACTCTCATTAGATTGTTTTGTTTCCCTGGCCCTGTGCTTTGTGGAATTTGTCTGAAAAGAAAATTTAAATTTCATTCATTTATTGGGTCATTGTGTGGCTGTTTTTGAATAACATTTAGATAAAAAATTAGAATCTATCAAAGCCATATCCAGGACTCGCCTTTGCCATCCTAGTGACTACAACAAAGGGCTTTTACAAGGTGACCCACCTAGGGGATCATTCAATTCTTACCAAAGCAATCTGGCTCTAAGTGCAGTATGATACATCTGGAAACTCTCAAGGGCTTTTGGGTAATCATAGTGTCCTACCAATCTTTGCTAATGAGATTCTTCAATCACATTCAGTAGAACACAGTTCTCTGTGTCATTACCTTATTGTTCTGCTGGAGGTCAAGCATCATTTGGTTTGCCTTCTCACTACAGCCATGCATGGTCTGGAGGGTGGGGGGGCAGGGAAGGGGGAGATTTACTGGAAGTAAGCCCTGCGAAAGTCTACATTTTGAAAGATATGAGATGTGACCATGAGGTCTGGCACTCTTGTATCTCACACTTCCCTTCCATCACCTGTAATTCTCTTCCCCATGTTATATTTTCACTAACAAGCAAAGGTTAGGGTTCTTTCTCTCTCTCCTATTGCAGCAGAATGGCTGACTTTGAGATGTTTTGTACTCTCATCTGACTAATCTGTTTCTCAGGGGACCAATAAGGATGTGAACTCTACAGTAGTAAAAGTTAGTGGAATCCTGTTAGTGTCTTCACTAGGGCCTCAGATACCACAGAACTATAAAAGCATGTGATTCTGCTGCAAGAACTGGGGAACACTTCCCAGTTTACAATGAAGAAAACTTTTGGCCCTTTTCCTGTCCCTTTGTTGATGTGTACTGGCAGGAAATCTACAAGTAGGACACATAATTGCTTAGTGGAGCTGGGAGAGAGGGACAGAAATACTCTTATGAACTCTTCATGGTATCTTTACTGGTTCCACATCATCTGCAGAGTTAAGCAGAGGGACCATTAGCCTTCTTGGAGGTGAAAATGGACAAAGAGCCTCCAATCCAGCAGCAGACCAAGGGTGACATCATATGCATGAAGCTTGAAGCTTCCTCAGCTTCCTGCCTTTACTTAACCTCCATCCTAGGTCCCATTCTGCCCTGTATGGGTGGGCTTATAAATTGTCCTTTTGACTGGTTCTCAGGCCAACTGCACTCATTCACATCTGATGTATCAATGAGAATTTTTTCTCAGACCTCTGGCCCTCATTAGCTCATAAAATGGGTCCTGCTACTCCTCAATATTGTAAATAAGCAGAATATGGGAAAAGGCTCTTGAGGTCTTCACATAATGAGCCCTGCAGGATAAAAAGATCAGGTAGAGATGATACATGTAGCATACATTGTTCCCCTGCTTCCCTCACTGTGATTTATGGCACAGCTTCTTTGTTCACACCCTCTTAAGACTTACATCAGGATGTTGTGTAGCTCATGGTGAGGTTAAAGATGAAAACATGGTGGCTCTATGGATAAAGTGCTGGCAGGCTAGAATGCCAGAGTCTCAGCCAATGAGAGAAATCTCAAAGTCTGAGAAGCTTGAAACCACACATGGCGCCCTACTCCTGAGTGTCAAACTCCAGCCAACCAGATTAAATCCTTTATGGATTGCTTGCAGAGAGGAGGCCAGAGCCAATCTCTCTTCTTGGCTTGGTTAGCAAGGAGTGGCCACTCAGTGTCTCAGGAGCTGATTTAGGACATTTGGATATAGAATCAGAAGTGGGACTGAAATTAAAACCACTAAGAGCTAATGTTCTTTAAAATATGTGCTACAGGCACATTGCCCTTTCAGAGAATGTGTGTGTGAGTGTGTGTGTGTGTGTGTGTGTGTGTGTGTGTTTAAGCACAATTAACCAAAGAAATCCAAAAATTGTGCATCTTTCTCAGCTAGAAACATCTGGCTAACATCTTTACCAATTGAAAGTGATGCTGCTGACCCATTCAAAGCTGGGGTTGAATGGAATCCTTATAAAGGTGGCCTTTTACTTGCAAAGGTGAGCAGAGAAAGATGGCTAGAGAAGGGCAAGGTAGGAGAAGAGGTCATGATTGGCCTAATATATATCCCACTGGAATCAGAGGAAGGACAAAGACAGAGGTTAGGAAAGAAGGAATAAAGCCCTACCCAACTAGATTGCACATGGCAGAGGAAAATGCCAGTAAAAAAGAGATTTGCCAACCTTTCTCCCAGCAGAACTGTTACGTCCAGGACCATGAAAGCCACCAAAGAGGCCATAGCTGGTAGTCACTGTGCCTTCTAATTGTAATGACTTATAAGGACCGCAAACAGTACCAGAAGGAGTGATTGATGATAGTTGGACTAATGTTGCATGTGGGTTAAGAGTTTTGGCACTGACTGCTTAGTTCAGTCATCACAAGGGACTGAAGTAGCCCATCCTCTGTCCTGAACAACCCATATAGAGTTACTCAGTGAACCTTTTCCCTTATAATTTCCAAGCACTGTGACATATCTGCACCTCAGCAGAGGCAGCCCCAGAACCACTCTAACTCCTTCATGTGTTAGAGAGAAGCAAATTAGGTTAGAGGATATAGAGCTCCAGAAGTCTTCAGAGATCCTGAGGTCAAATATTTCATTTTATAGATGAAGGAAGCAAGGCCCCAAGAACAAAAATGACTTGTCCAAGGTAGAAAGTGAGTAGCAGGGCTGAGGCTAGAAACCAGGTTTTCTGACTTTACTAACCATGACTTGGAGTCACCACTTGCTAGCTTACATTGGACTTAATTGTACCCATGTTACTCTGCCTTTTAAAATGCAAGCTCCTTGAGAAGTGAGATGATTTCTGTTTCTTTATGTTTATGTCCCCTGTACTTAGCTTAGTGCTTGGCACATAGTGAGTATTTAATATTATTAGCACTTCCTTTCCCTCCTTCTCTTTTCCTTCCCTTTCTCCCTCTCTTTCCTCTCTCCCTCCCTTCCATTCTCCCTCCCTCCTTTCCTCCTTTCCTTCCTTCCTCCCTCTCTTCCTTCCTTCCTTCCTCCCTCCCTTACTTCCTTCCTTCCTTCCTTCCTTCTACTCTTATGATTCTCCTATAAATTATATAAGGAACTCAACATTCAACTGCATTTTGATTTAAACTTTGGGATGAAGAGATCAAAATATATTTTAAATGAAACTATCTTCATTTCTTAATGTGATCCACATGGTCCTTCGATTTCATTGACTACAGAGAAGATCCCTCTTTCCATCTGTAAAAATCCTTTGCAAGGTTATTTTAAGAACCAAATAAAATAGTATGTGTAAGATGCTTTCCAAAATTTAAGACACCATAAAAACATCAGTTATTAATATTACTTTATTTTCATCTTTATGTTTGATGTAGTTTAAATAAAACTGATTCTTAGATATCACTCTCCTACTATTATTTCCTATGCTGAATGCTTGACAAACTATTTTTCCAGGAAGATTAATTGATTTTTTTAATTGATTGAAAATGCTGGGCTAAAAGTTTTTTTTTTTTTTGGTGGATCCACTGAAAGTACCTTCAGGATAACTTCAGTAGTAGACAGAATGATGATCCTAATGACTTCTTCCTACTCCCAAATGGTTTAACTCTTTTGTCCTCCTCCTCCACCTTCTTCTTCTTTAACTTCTCTTTCTTTTATCACTAGGTATTCTGACTTTCTCCTTTTTTTTCATACCCAGAAACATTAGGCGAATTGAAGACCAAAAGGGGGGTAAGGATGATGAGAAAGATAGCACCCCCAAATGAATTCAAATTATGGAGTATCATGTCCAAAAATATCATTGTTAGACTGGTGATGTTCTGTTCTGAATCTAACTAGACTGAGTCTCAGGTGAAATACAGGTTATCACTTAATCCTCCTGCTTTAGAAGACCTATCTGATTTGGCACTCTAGTGGAATAATCTTAAAGGAACCAGGATTGCTTGCATACCATGAAAAAAACAACAACATTACATTGATCTTCCACTAAATCTTTTATCCCTAATACTAATGGGAGATCAGTTTTTTTTTT
Source organism: Pseudochirops cupreus (assembly GCA_028627135.1). Classification (NCBI taxonomy): domain Eukaryota; kingdom Metazoa; phylum Chordata; class Mammalia; order Diprotodontia; family Pseudocheiridae; genus Pseudochirops; species Pseudochirops cupreus. The sequence continues at coordinate 543,606,518 of CM053582.1, forward strand.
TCTTTATCCAATCTGATGAATTTAATCTATTCTCTCCTCATATTGTATTATAATTCTGTACTGGGGGTATTGAAAATATAAACTGAAAATTTCCATTTAAATTTAAATAAAGACTTGAGTAGACTAGAGTAGGGTATGATTAGAACAGGTCAAGTCCTCTTCATTTTATCCCATTCATAGAGAATACTGTCTTTGAGTGATTTTTAAATTTCCTCATCATAACCTCAGAGGACTGAAGTGTATTGCTTTTCATCATGACTTGTAAAATAGGCTTACTTGCATATCCAATGTCCACATATCTTTGCTGGCAGCCTAGCTTGTTATCCAATTGTTCTTCAGTCTATGAGGTCCGTGATGGGACTCAGGTTTAATTATTTTTCTACTGTGAATTCGAATATTCTACTTTGACTTAAATCCCAAACTTTCATGAAATACTAAACAGAAATCATCCGTTGTTTTTCTCCAATGGGACCTGAGCAAAAAGTAGTTTTGTGTTGTAAATAATCCTAATTAACTGTATAAGAGCATAACAAAAGCTATCGGGAGGACCACATTCAACAGGGCTGGAGTAATTCATCACAGGACATTGGCATATTGTTTTCAGACTGGAGCCCAATTTGTTTTATATACAAGAGAAGAAATAAAATACAGTAATTATTGTAGTCACTTGAGCCTCTTAAGTCCTGGATTTAATTTCCAAATCTTTCATCTCTTCATTCTGGTTATGTCTACATAATGCCAAAACATCTGGATGCAAAAAGAAAAACTCAGTCAAGTTTTAGGCTGAGATGACTTGACTAGAAGATTCTTGAAAATGTTGAAATTGGGGTTCTTCTTCTCGCTGAGATAGTGGGGAAAGCAGAGGATTTGTCATACAAAGAGCTGAGATCACATCATGGCTCCCCCACTTCCTACCTGTGACTGGGACAAGTCATTGAATTCTGTTGGGTTTCATTTCCCTTCCCTATAAAATGAAGAGGATTGACCTTTTGAAGTGTATAGTTTTTTTTGCTCCACTTCAGGCACAATCTGACTTTCACTCTAGGTTTTGGAAAAATAGACTTCAAAAGGTTCAGAGAAAGCATAGGTAGGATGTCATGTTTCTACAGAAACAATCATCCAAGGAGGAATTTTCAAGTATAAAATTGTGAAAACAGAAAATGAAACAATTTTGATGTAGAGGAAAAGGAGCAATAGTTAGTAGAGACTGATACAGATGCATAGGAAACTCATTAAGGAGCTTAGGTTTTATTTGTTTATTTAAAATCATGGGAGCAGCTAGGTGGCACAGTGACTAAAGCACTGACCCTGGAGTCAGGAGGACCTGAGTTTAAATTTGATCTCAGACACTAGACACACTTGCTAGCTGTGTGACCTTGGGCAAGTCACTTAACTTCAATTGCCTTGTCTTCCCTCCTCCAAAAAAAAAAATCATGCAAAACTTTTCCATATTAGCCATAACACAAAAAAGTGGGGGAAAAAAAAGGAAGGAAGTAAGAAAGTAGGAAAAGTATACCTCAATTTGCACTTAGAGTTCACCAGTTCTTTCTTTGGAGGTGGATACCATTTTTCAAAATAAGTCATATGGAATTATCTTGGACCATTGTATTAATCAGAGTAGCCAAGTCTTTTATGGCTAATCATTACAACATTGTTGTACATTGTTGAGCACAATGATGTCCCAGTTCTTATTTCAATGTGCATCAGTTCATGTAAGTCTCACCTTTTTTTTTCTGAAGCCACATACCTCATCATGTCTATAATACAATAGTACACTTACAATCATATGCCATAACATTCCCCAACTGATAAGTATCCTATCAATTTCCAATTCTTTTCCAACACAAATTGTTGCTATAAATATTTTTGCACATATAGGTCATTTGGGGTATAGCTAGGTGGTTTAGTCAAAAGAAGACCAGGCCTGGAGTCAGGAGGACCTGAATTCAAATCCAGCTACAGACACTTTCTAGTTGTATGACCCTGAGTAAGTCACTGAACCCTGTTTGCCTCAGTTTCCTCCTCTGTAAAATGAGTTGGAAAAGGAAATGGCAAACCACTCTAGTATCTTTGCGAGGAAAACCTCCAAAAGGGGTCACAGAGTTGGACATGACCAAAAATGATTAAAAACAAACAAAAAAACCCCAAGAAAACAAACAGTGGTATTGCTGGGTCAAAGGGTATGCACCGTTTTATAGCCCTTTGGACAGAGTTCCAAATTGTTCTTCAGAATCATAGACTGATTCATAGCTCCAACAGTAGTTTATTACTGTACCTGTTTTCCCTCATCCCTTCCAACATTTTTGTCTTTTCTGATAGGTATGAGGTGGCACCTTAGAGCTGTTTTAATTGGTAGTTCTCTAATCGATATTTAGAACATTTTTCACGTGACTATAAATAGATTTTATTTCTCCTTCTGTAAACTGCCTGTTCATATCTTCTAACCATTTATCAATTGGTTGAATTGGTTCAATTATCTCAGAGTGCAGATTTAATCATGTTTTTTTCTCTTTTTAAAATCTTTTTTCTTAACGTGACTAATTCAGATTTATGTTTTACATAACTTCGTATGTATGGGAATCCTATTTCTTGCTTTCTCGATGGATGAGTGAGGTTTGGAGGGATGGAGAAAATTTGGAGCTGAAAACAAAAATGAAATAATTTTTAAACTAAAAAAATGACAGGGTAGTGAATTTTACTTTGATTCCTGACAAAATTCTAGGCCATAGTACGAGACAGTTAGTAAAGGTCTGGAAGAGGAAGCAGTTATCACAAATTCTGCATGCCTTTATCAAGCTGGACTAACTTTCTTTCTCTTGTTGATAGTGACACTAGACCAATTAAAATAATTTTGTAGCCATTGTATATTTACATTTTACTTAACTGATAAAGTCTACTATGTTAATCTCATGAAGAAGGCAGAGAGAAGCTGAGTAAGTAAAGAAGAGAGCTAAATGCATTCAGAACTAGCTGAGTGGTTAGGCCAAAAGAGAAGATAATATTGACTTGGCAGAAGGTCTCAGACGCAGTCCCCCAAGGATTTGTGTTCATTTCTTTTTATCAATGACTTGGATTTGGGTACGGATGGCATGGTTATCAAATTTACAGATGACAGAGCTTGGAGGGATGGTTAATATGCTGAATGACAGAATTGGGTACAAAAAGATCTTGACAGGATAGAAAGTTTGGCTGGATTTAATAAAAGCAAATTTATCACAGATGAATATAAAATGTTATACTTGTGTTCAAAAACCAGTGTCACAAGTACAAGATGGAAGAGATGGAAGGATAACAATTATTTTTAAAAAGATCTGGTGATTTAAGAGGATTGCAAGTTCATTTTGAGTTAACAATATGATATCACTAACAGGCTGTTATGAGAGAGATATATAGTATCCAGGACTGTCCCACATGCCTGGAGTTCTTTCCCTCTCCGTCTCTCCCTCCTGGCTTCCCTGGCTATCTTCAAGTCCCAGTTAAAAGATCATCTTCAGGGGACGGCACAGTCAATAGAGCACCGGCCCTGGAGTCAGGAGCACCTGAGTTCAAATCTGGTCTCAGACAGTTAACATTTACTAGTTGTGTGACCTTGGGCAAGTCACTTAACCCCAATTGCCCTGCCTTACCCCTTGCTCCCCCAAAAAATCAACTTCAGAAATCCTCTTTCTTGATCCCTTTTGAACCAGTCCCTTCGTTTTGTTGACTATCTCCAATTTACCCTGTATACACACACACTTATTTTTATGTATTTTGTGTTTATTTCCCTCATTAGACTGTGAGTTCACTGAAAGCAGAGTCTCCTTTTTCTTTGTATTCCCAGTGCTCAGCACTGGATCTGACACACAGAAGGTGCTTAATTGTTGTTGTTAGAAGGGGTGATGTCTTGACTTGCAAGTGAATTGGATTACATGAGGCAGGGCTGTCAGGCAAAGTCATCAGCCTCACTCTTTCCTCTAGAGTCATTAGAGTCCAGTGGCAAGGGTTACTGGCAATGGCCCAGGATGCAGTGGGAGACGTTGGTCTTTTTAAGTTAAAGTGTCTCTTGGGTCTCAGGTTGTCTGAGGTAGAACTCATTCAGTGATTAAAGTCTAGATAAACATTGAGGCAAAATATGGCCTATTTTGACTTCAAAAAAGAATGAATCTGGGAGGGGCATAACAGAAATATTTGGTATTTATACTCTAAGCCATCAAAACCTAAACAATCAGCAAAGGAAGTTTGGACTGGGACTTATTATTGGCCAATTAAGGAAAGCCAAAGTGATTTGGGTTTAAAGGCATAGTCGAGTAATTCCATTTGAGTCGTAACGGGCGTTATCAAAGTGTGTTTTTCAGGACTATGTTTCAAGTAATTACGAATAAAAGCTACTTGACAAAAGCATATTGCCTCAATAATGCAACAGTTTTCTGCCTTGGACGGACCAATTGGCATATTTTGTTCAGTTGTGGGCAATTAACTGTTGTTGTTAGAAGGGCGGGCGTTTTAGGATGGGCATTAATAAGGTAGAGTGCACCCAGATTAAGATGGAGAAGTATTTCCGTATCATCCAATATGAGAGCTGGTTTCAGTAATGCAGGACAGTGAGCTTGAAGGAGAGAAGATGGGAAAGATACGACAACTATCATCAAGCACTTTACAAGAAGTGCCATTCAGAAGAGCAATCAGGTTTGTTTTGTTTGACCCAAAATGACAGACCCCAGTGTCACTGGTAAAAGTTACAAAGGTGCAGATGTGGCATTATGTAGGGAGAAAACTTCTTAATAATTAGAGCTGTCCCAAAGCAGAATGGGCTACTGCAGATGACAATGGATTTTCCTTGACTAGAGATCCTCAAGCAAAGACCAGATGACCACTTGTCAAGTATGTTTGTTACAGAGTACTAGCTCATATATGATTTTGAGTAGATTCAAGGAAAGCAACAAGCATTTATTATGTGCCAGCTAGGGAGAAGCTAGGTAGCATGGTGGATAGAGTCAGGAAAACCAGAAAGACTAGAGCTCAAATCTGACCTCAGGGTCACAAGCTGCGTGACACTGGGCAAGTCACTTAACTCTTGCCTAAAAAATGTAGAAGGAAATGTCAAATTACTCCAAGAAGACCCCATGGACAGTTGGTCCACAGGGTCATAAAGAGTCATGAACAGCAGCAATGCTGCTTTATCTCATCTGATCCTGGCAGCACCCCTGGGAGATAGGTGTTATTATTTTCTCCATTTTACATATAAGGAAACTGAGACAGAACAGAGGTTAAATGACTTCTCCAGGGTCACATAGCTAGTAATTGTTTGAATCTATATTCAAACTCAGGTCTTTCTGACTCCAGGCCCAGCACTCTACCCACTTGGAGATTCTACCTTTTTCCTTTCTCCCTTCTGAGAGAAATTAATATTTTGCTATTACATTAATAATTAATTATTAATTATGATCCACTTCTTTCCCTTCATTTTCTATAAAGGCCCAACTCCTGTTAAGATCAATCAGGCTCTGAAGGGCATGGCTGATTGATGAGATTGTTCCTAGCCCTCAATGAACATGCTCATCAATTCTGGGCAGGACTCCACACAACTAGGAGAGCTAATTTCTATTTAGAGTGTAAACAGCATCTAGTCTGGGTGAGCTCTTACCCTGAGGGAGGGAACCCCTGTCCTTAATTCCCTCCATTAGAGTTTAAGGTGACCCAACTCATGAAGGAGAAAACCAGCCAGAGAAGTCCTGATGAAAATGGCTTCCCCTGTGCAGACTGAAGTAGGCTGCTAAGTCTCATGATCAAGCTGTGTTTTAAGTGGGTGGTGCTGAAGACTTTTAGCCCACCTCCTCATTAAATATCCACCAATCAGGCTTGATTTTTACTTGTCAGGGGAATTCCATTTCAGAAGGTATTTAAGGTGTTTCAGGATCTCACTTGTTGTCTTTGATTACCGAGAGAAACCACTGACCATCAATCTATTGATTGCTAGCTGGCCTAATTTATAAGTTGATTGTTAATTACCTAGAAATTCTTTGTCTTGGAACTTTGAGTCACTTCACTCACTTACTTATCTTCCTTCTTTTCTTCTTTCTTTGATCCTTAAAGGCCATATGGTTCAACCTCTTTTTTGGCAAATAAAGTAACTTGGGCCCAGAAATATGACTTGCTCCCAGTCATATAGCTAGTAAGAAACAGAGAGAGGATTAAAACACCGTTTCTCTGATTGTGTGTATAGTACTCTTACTACTGTTCCATTTTATTCAAATAAAAAAACAAACAAACAAACAAGAATATGGCTTCATGATCAAACTAACTTGGACTCCTATTGGATGTTCTCTGAGAGAATCATCATGGTTTGGTAGAAAGAGTGGTGAAGTCAGAGGTCCTGGTTTGAATGCCAGATCTGCCATGCATTTATCTGTGTCATCTTAAGCAAATCACTGAGTATTTGTCCTTAGGAAGGTGGTGCCTTTAAGCCCTTCCTGCCAGTGTACTTATCTTCCTTCTTACTAGCATCTATGCCTGCTCCTTGGAATCCCTTGAGAGTTGCAGACAATGTTATACTTTTTTGTTTTCTAAGTTCTACAATATATCTGAAGGACAGGGCCTATCCTCACCTTTTTAGGGGATGAGTCAATTTTTAACCAAAAGTGTTCTATTAAAAACAGGATGCTGCCACCTCTATCCAGGCACATGATTCAGTTGAGACTTTTTTCTTGACATCTGTTGTTCTTGCTGGAGACAACTAAGGGAAAAGAAACATTAACATCCTCTTTGCCCTCCCAAACTCCACTGCCTTGTATTTCCAAATGGCTAGAAGGCAATCTAATATCATTTGCAATTATGATATTACTAAGGATGCCACACTAGACCATCTACTGAAAACCAACAAGTATTTATTAAGTATCTGCCTTATGGGAGGCACTACCCTAGATACGGGGGAATCAAAGACAAAACAAAAAATAGTAGTAGAAATGGCATATACAGAAAAATAGACTCAATCTTCCTTCTTTCTGTTCTTTTTTTCCCCTTTTTCCATTTCAAGAAGCATTAAGCAAACACCTGCCGTATCGTAGGCATTTATCTCATATGCTGGGCTCTGGTGATACAAAGACAAAAAAATTCCTATTTCATTTGCATTATACTGTTGATAAATACCATATATGGAGATGAATAATTAGCAATGCAAAACTGGCATTGTTCTAGAAAGAGGTGGTTCAAGTAGGTCCAGTCCTAGCAATGTTTTGAATCAAAATTTGTTTTCAGGGTCCTTTGGCTTTCCTTTCTGTCTCTCTCCATCTTCTCCTGATTCATCCTCCTAAACTCCCAGAAGTCCATTGGCTTCTTTCTGTCTTTCAATGGTCCAAAGCCTGCAACTATCACATCAGTCTTGGCTTACTTCTTATTTCTTTTTCTTCCATTGACTCAAGCTCTAGTTCTTTTTGGGAGGCAGTGGAAAGTGGGCTTCCATGATTAGACCTGATATCTTAACTCAGGCACTGGCATCCATGCTACTCCTGGGGAGGTGAGCAGCATTGTAGAGGAGGCCAACTTGGAGCAGATAGATTTCCCAAGGTTTCTCTTCTACACTGTTCCATCTTTTTGAGTTTAATAATCTTTTCATTTGCCCCCTTTGATTAGAGAAGAGCTGCTTTTAAACATTAATTTGAACATACGTAACAAATTAGCAGTCCCCTTCTGGAAAACACACCCCAGAGGCTGGGAAGACGTTTACCATTGCTGTGAGCTAGGCTGTCAGGGATGGATTGATGGACTACCTCTTGGTGCCTGCCAAAGATCAATGACTTCCTACAGGAAAAGTGCCCTGGGGAAAGAGGAATGTGAGAGCCAAGCACTTCCTGGTCTTGCTAGTGTTTTATGTGTATGTCTCTTCTTTTGTTTATCTTGAGAAAAGGCTGGAGTCAAAGCTGCCTAGCTCATCTTCATCCTCCAAAAGAACTAACAACCCTGCCCAAGGGCTTTGTTCTACTGTTTGCTGCAGTTTAGAAGTTCAGATTTGAATTTTCCTTTTTTCCACAGGTAATATCTTGAACTGCTCAGTCTCATTCCAAAGAATTGCTGACTTGCTTCCATTTTCTGTACCTAAATTCTGAAAGTAATTCTTCCCTCTAACTCCCTACTTTTATCCTTCTCTTTCAGAGTCTTACACTTTTCTTATCCTATTTACCCATGTGTGAGTTCTCTGTTTCCAGAAAGCCTGTCATTATTTTTTCTAATTTTCAAGCTTAATTTCCTCTCCCCCAGAAAGAACAAGCATTTATTTCCTCTCTTTTTTACCCTCTCCCCAAACTTGGAAACAAAGAGAAATAAAATCCTTGCAAAAAAAAACGTGCATAGTGAAGCAGAAGAAATTCCCATATGGGCCACGTCTAAAAATGTTGGTCTGATTCTGCAAATTTAGTTAATCCCTTCTCTGCTCAGGAGATAAGTAGCATTCTTCAGCGGTTCTCAGGAATCTTGATTAGTCCTTTTGTTGACTGTCTTTTGCCTTCTTTTCTATCTATAGCACTTAGCACTATGTTCATGACCTAGTAAGCAATCAATCAATGATTTTTGACTTATTGATCAGAATTCCTGTCTTTCAAAGATAATCATTTTTATAGTATTGTTGTAGGATAAATTGTTCTCCTAGTTCTGTTAACCTACAAGTATTCCCAGGTTTCTCCAAAACTGTCTCCTTTGTTGTTTCTTATAGTGTAAGAGTATTCCTTTATATTCATATACCATAATTTATTTAATCATTCCCCAACTGATGGGCAACTCCTTAGTATCGAGTTCTTTGTCCCCTCAAAAAGAGCTATAACAAGTTGTTTTTACGTGTAGGCACTTTGCCTCTTTCTTTGATCTCTTTGGAGTATAGACATAGTAGGGATACTGTAAGATGAAAAGGTATTCAGAGTTTAGTTACTTTTTGGGCATAGTTAGAAACAGATCAATTCATAGCTCTACCAAAAATTTACCCGTATGTCTCTTTTCCCCTCTAGATTTTTTCATTTCTCTTTTTGTTCATATTTTTCAAAATGATGGGAATGAGATAGGACCTTAGAATTACTTTAATTTGCTTTATCCAATATTGATTGAGAACATTTTTATATGGCTATAGATAGAATAGTTTTCTTCTCTTTTGGTATTACCTGTTCATTTCCTTTGACCATTTTAAAATTAGAAAATGGCTTTTATTCTCACAGCTCTTTATATAGCTTGAAAAAACGAGGCTTTTATCAGAAAAAACTTGTGGCAAAGATTCCCCCCTCCCTAATGCCATTAACTGTTTCCTTTCTGATCTAATCTATATTAGATTTATTTATGCAAAATTGGTTTAACTTCATAAAATCAGAACTGTTCATTTAATCTTTTGTGATCCTCTTCATTCTTTGTTTGGTAACAAATGCTTCCCTGACCCATACAGGTAATTTAAAGGTCTTTTTTTCTCCTTGTTCCTCTAATTTGTTTCTGACATGACCTTTTATATTTAGATCACATACCCATTTGGAACTTATTTGGGTGTGTAGTACAAGGTGTTGATCTAAATCTAATTTCTGCCAGACTGCTCTCCAGATTTCCCAGCAATTTTTGCCAAGTAATGAGGCCTTACAACAGTGGCTGGGTTTTTGGTTTCTTCAAACACTAGGTTACTAGGTTCATGTGTTTCTATATTTTGAATATATAGCTTGCATTGAATAATTCTTTTATTTTTTAACCAGTACCAACTATAGTTTGAGACCCAGTACTA
>CM053582.1:543616738-543639909 GCA_028627135.1 Pseudochirops cupreus
TTGGCAGCTGACATCTGTAACCATTTCTAGAAATAGCTGAGGTGCCCAGTTTAGGCAATGTGGGAAAGGAGATTTTCCTGAAAGAATTCATTGACGGTCCCAGATACATCTGGGTATGAACTTGGGCATGAGGCCAGTTTCTGAAGGGACTCTCCAGGGAAAATCAGGGGTACTTTCCTTTGCTGAGAAGGTTTGGTGCCTGAACTCTCAGCCCCCATATTTCATGAAGTAGGGAACTGGGTTTAATAATCACTATCCTCAACTGAACACTGCTCTCTCTTCCAGAATATAATTGAGACTATTCTTAAAGTCCCCAGTTTTGGCTAGTGAAAAATATACTATCCACTGACTCAAGCCGATATTCCTTTTCTGAAATTAGAAGTGATTTGTATTTCTGTAGGGCTTTTTTTTGAGGTTTTCTTCTCTTTCTTTCACTTTTTTTGGGGAGAGGAGTCCAGATCTTTGATTTGTTCAGCATAAGGAAGCTTGCATGTGAAAAGTCCCTTTACTTATGTAGGTTGACAATTAACCTGTAACTTACAGTATTTAGAGAGCTATCTGGGTGTTAGGTGCTTTTCTCACGGTTATGTAGCTAGTATGTGCCATTGACAGGACTTAAAGTCATTCCTTTTGATTTCAAGGACTGGCTCTTTATCCACTATTCAAAGTGACTTCTACCTTCACAGATACAGACCAAGATCTTAATGTGGAAATGAAAATTTTTGGCCTTTCATCTTTACCTGGCAGAAAAGAAAGAAATGCACTCAAGATAATCAGGATTAGAAACAGTGAAAGTCTTCCTCAATCAGGTCATGGTCTAACATTTTTCCAGTGATGGAACTTTAGGAATTGAGAAATGAAAAGAATTCCAAAAGGTGCTTCATGTAGAGAAATGTAGACACCAGACTCCAATGTCAGGAGTTGTGTTGTTTTGTTCTACCTTAATATTTTCAATATTTTGCTTATGTGCCTTGCACATAGTAGGTATTTCAAAATATTTGAGATGAATTAAAATTAAATCAAATAGAGAATAAAACCATGAATTTTGTTATAATTGCTTTTAATCAAGATAATATTATTTGTAGAGTGTTTTAAAATCTTTTTGTAATTCAATTCCATGGGCATTCAATAAAAAAGTGCCTACTATGGACCAAGCATCATTCCAGGCTCTGAAGAGACAAAGGTAAAACTGAAGCAGTCCCTGACCTTGAGAATGAATATAAACAAATAATGAAGGAAGGAAAGAAACAACATTCACTAAGTATCTATTATGTGCCATTTGCTGTCCTGAGTGCTTTATCCCATATTATCCCATTTGATCCTCAGAAAAACACCTTGAAGGAAGGTATAGTTATTATCCCCATTTTAAAGTTGAGGAAACTGAGGCAGGCAGAGGCTAAGTGACTTGCCCAGAGTCACAGAGCTAGTAAATGTCTGAGGCTGGATTTATTTAAGCTCAGTTTCTCCTGACTCCAGGTCCAACATTTCATCTAATATGCCACCAAGCTAGCTCATATATCAACTAAAGGTAAAATAGGGTAAAAAAAAAAAAGAGGCAGAAAGTGCTAACAAATGAAGATGCGAAGGATCAAGGGAGTTTTCATGAAGGAGGTGGTGCCTTGAAGGAAGCTGAGTTGAGCCTTGAAGAAAAAAAAGGATTCTGAGAGGTGGAGGTGTATAGTATATAGATAAGTTCATTTCAGGCACATGGAATGTTTTGGGTGAATGAAGGTATGAGAAGATCAAATTTGAGAATGACTAATAATCCATTTTGGGCAGAAGGCAGAGTTTACCAAAAGGAGTAGTATGAAATAAGCCTGGAAAAGTAGGTGAAGGCCAGATTTTCAAAATTCCAAGCTAAGGAGTTTATATTTTGTCTTATAGGCAATGGGGAACAACCATCCACAAATTTTGAACAGAGAAGTGATGCAGGAAAACCTAGCCTTAGAAAGTTTATTTTGAATGGAGAATGGACTGAGGAAAAGAGAGATAAGAAGCAGGAAACTCCACTAGGAGACTCATATATATACATGCATATACACATATATACCTATATATTTCATACATTCCCATATGATTCTCATAGCACTCTTGTGGGGGAAGCAAAAAAAGCACATATTCTTGTTCCATCTTCCGGTGAAGGAAATTGAAGTTCAGAAAGATCACATGACTCAGCAAGGGTCACACACCTATTCAGGGATAGAAGGATAACTGAAACCCATGTCTCCTAATTGCTAGTAAGGTGGCTTATTTTAATGTTGAAGGAGACTTCTACAGGGGTTTTGAGCACCAAATGGCATAACATTTCCAGAAAGGAACCCCCAATTTTGTGTATAAATGTAAGTTAACATTTAAGATATTTTTAGAGAAAATTTAATTACAGTGCTTAATATTTTCTAAGGGCTCATTTATATTGCCCACTGACTGTCGTATTTACAATAAATGGTACTCAGTACATTGAAAAGTAATGAATGGATGAATGATACATGTGAAAGTAAATTAAGCATGGCAAAACACCTTTTGAAAAAGTAAGATTAAAATTATAATTTTCAATATAGTTTGGCTATTAATAATATCTATTCTTTGTATATCTCCACTAAAGTCCTGCTCTGACAGCTTATTGTGATATGATGGTGATCCTGACTTCTCAAACACTGAGAGAGGACTTGGGCCCTAGCAATAGGATTTGTGTCTGCCATTTGAAGAACAGCTATCTAGTGTGGAGAAGTCCTTTCCTAGATAAGTGGCCAATAGGTAAAGAGCTTTCTTTAAACCATAGGAACTTAGTCTTTGGTAGAAGAAGTCCTCATCATGCCATAGAAAGAGCATTGAATCTGGATTTAAAGCCACTAGATTTGAATATTGGTTCTACCACTTACTACCTGATGACTTTAGAAAAGTCTGACTGCAGCTTCCTCATCTGTAAAATGGGGCAGTTGGTTTAGGTGGTCTCTAATATCCCTTCTTACTCTAGATCTCTGGTCTCATGAGTCTGTGGCTTGGGTTCAAAAATTGTCTCTACTATTTATGATCATTGGTTAACCCCTCTTGGTCTTAGTTCCCTTGTCCATAAAATGAGACCACTGGTCTAAATCAGAGGTATCAAAAACATGGCCAGTGGGTGAGGTCCACACCACTCCCCAAGGGAGCCAGCAACAGATTACAATGCAGTTGGGAAACAGTTAACAAAATAAAAAATAAAAATCATATCACAGCTTAAAACTAAGTCAATACACAACCTGCAGGGATTCTTATGCATGCTTTAGTGGCCCCCATTTCTGTTTGAGTTTGACACCACTGGTCTAAACGACTCTGCAGGTCCTTGTGCAGGTCCTTATCTAAGTACATATAATGTTCATTTGTGTATGTGTAATCCCTGATGAGAACAGGACCTTTTTTCAACTAAGTAAGGAGGGCAAAGAAGAAGAGTAGTATGGTAAAGAGGACAGAAGAGAATGGGAAAAATAGAAAATGAGGAAGAAAAAGAGAAATAGGAAGTGTGGGGGATAAATATGGAAAAGAGACACAGATGTCTTTCAAAAGAAAATGGTTATAAGAGAAGAACAATTAAGTGGAGTAAACTCATTGTGAAAGAAAAATGCCCAAATCTTCCTTCTATAAGCAACATTCCTCCTCCCCTTCACTGTCTTATTTGGTGCAAAAAGTTGCTGTTAGAACCTGCCTGGGGATTTTTGTGTGGATGTATACCTAGGATGAGTTGTGGATGCCCTGCTTAGATGCAAGGTCAAGATGAGATCACATCCTAATAGATTAGCAGGGAATTTTGAAGCTAATTAGGAAAATTACTGCTGATTGCCTTTGCTTTCATGATTGTTACTTAATCATTGGTTTAAAGTTGCCTTTACCTGAGGTAACCAACTGTCTTATTAAAAAGCACTTTGTATCTTTTTTTATAATATTTATAAGGCTGTAAGAATCAAACAAAACTTTCAGGGGCTAAAGCCAAGCTTTCCATTAAGTAATAGACTCTAAAATCCCCATTAAAAGTGCTTAATTATATTTTTAATATGGCAGATGAGTCATACTCAATGAGTCATACTCATGATATGATGGAATTTACTCATACTTTTCATTACTCTTGAGACACTGTTGACCAACAGATCCTAGATTTCTCCTCTAATCATGGCACTAAACATGGATACCAGTAGATCATTTTTTCTTTTTTTTTTTTTTTTTACCTTTGCTTTTACCAAATGAGAAGAAACAGAGTTTATTTTTATGAATTAATAGGTGACCGAGGAATTGGAAGATTGGAAGTCTAGTATCTCATTCAATCTTTAAATACCTTTCTGCAAGACATTGTCTTAATGTATCAGGTTTCTTGTTCTATAAATATAGATACAAGTGTTACATCTAAGGAACTGAATTTAGCACCTCTTCATCAAGATTAGTTAAACTAGGAAGCTTTCAGATATCACAATTCTTTCCTTTCTTTCCTCTCCCTGTTGGCCATCCAATCATATATCAGATGAGTTCATCCTTTCTTTGCCTTTCCTTGCTTTTCCAAAGTTGTATTCTCTCCAGCACTGCAATTCCAGTGTCTTAAGGAAGATGAATCCCAGGATCTTTGTCTCCCCACTACAGGGAAGTGTTCAGAGATCTTTGTTTCCACAGGGAAGTATCCCAGGTTCTCCACCTTCTCTTTGCTAAATTTGTGTAAATTTCTTTTTATTATTTTCACATCCTGAAAGATGATTTGAGGATATTTTCATGCTACCTGTCCTTGGTGCTAAAATTTCTAGTTACAGGTCAGGTAACAGACCTACAATTTCTGTCACTTACCATCAAAGGATCATCTACAATTTGTGGTGCAATGGTAAAATAGTTAGTCACATGTTGATTAGATTTAGTAATAAACTAATTGGAGCTTCAGAACACCATGAGCAGTTGAAGGGTGGTATGGAAGTGGACTCCATATTCTGTTGAAGAAGTTTGAGGGTTCCAGATGAAACTAGGTGGAAATTGTCCTTTGCATCTCAGCAACAGTCCCCCAAGTGAGGTTCAGAGACATGAAATCTAGTGAATTGTTGTGAAAGCAGTAATGTACAAGGGTAGCTAACATAAGATAACATATGAGCTTGTACTGTTGAGGAAAGAGCAAAAGTTTTGGCGCCATAAGGTTTGAAACCTATTAACTGTATCACTTTAGGAAAGTCACTACTACTTTCTGGATCTCACTTGCCTTATCTGTAAATTGAAGGAATTGGACTAGATAGCCTATGAAGCCTTTTCCAGTCCTAAGTCCATGATGTAATGAGCCTATGATTCTTCCAGCTTCAGAGTATGTGGTTAGCTGATTCTACTTGGCTTTGGAATCTATAATATAACATGTACCTCTGCATTGCTATTTATATGCACATATACACATGCAAGTATATTCTTTTTCAACTCACCTACCTTGGAATTGTTTTACTTGAGCTAATTTTCATCTGAGGGTGTAAGCACATATTGATCACAGAGGAAATTTGAGCCCCAAATGTCCTGGATGGCAGCAACAGCAGGATTGGAAAACTAACTATGTATTTATCCTCAAATCAATGTCCTAACTTGTGTTTAACTCATCAAGGGTTATACTTTCTCCTTTAAAGTAATGGAAAAAACCCCACCTTTACAACTTGGTAAATTTCTGATCTGACTCCTTGTTCTACAATGGCTGCTTTCATTTCTCTTGACTAATTTTCAAGTTGTGGTTTTAATTTTAAATATAATCAAGGATGTTCTTTGGGATTATCTTCCATCGTCTGGTCCCTTTTCTTCTCTCAGCCCAGGGGACCTGTGCTGGAGCACGGACCACAATGGATTTGCCAGTGCTCTGTCCAGTCTTGTTTTACATGACTCTAGAGATAGGATTTCTGCCATTTCTTTCAGGAGATTCTTCCACAGTCCATCATCTCTGACATTTACAGCTGGAAGATAAGGGCCCTTTTGAAATCTGTGCAAGTCAATGGGGGCAGGGCTAGAATGGAGTTACTTTCACAGAGATATTTGCAAGGTTAACTGAAACATAGCATTCAGAATGTAACCAACAGTCAATGAAGCAGCAATCATAGATCTTTTTTTCTGAAGGAAATCAACATGCCTGTGTCTAACTCTGGACAAGTATTCACAATGCTGTTCATGGTATGAAAGACTCCTATCAGTCTTCTCATCAGTTTCACTGAAGCCATTCATTCATTCAGTTTAGGCTTCTCTTTCCGCCCTCCCCCATCCATGGAAGGATTAACAATCTACCTTCTTGGTTGTTGGGAGAGAGTTGAGATCAATCAATCAATCCATTAATCAGTCCACACATATCTATTAAGTGTTTATGTGCTAGGCATTCTGCTAAGTGCTAGAAATACAAAAACAAAATTAAACAGTCCTTACTTTCTAGGAATTTACATTCTGCTGGGGGAAAACAATATGTACACAATAAATAGATGTGAAATATACACAATGGAGTGGCAGGGCTGGTGTTGGGAGCTGCAGGAATCAAGAAGGGCTTCACAGAGCAGCTGAAATTGCAGCTGACTTTTGAAGGAGGCTAGGGATTTCAAGAGACAAAAGCAAGGAGGGAGTGCATTCCAGTCAAACAGGACAGAGTGTGCAAAGGCATGAAGATGGGGGTTGTAATGGCACGTGTGAAGGACAGCAAGTAGGTCCCTTGGCAGGACAATTCTGTGTGAATGAGAGTAATATGTGATAAGTCTGGATAGATGAGCTGAATCCAGGCTGTGGAGGCGTTTTAATCCTAAACACAGGAGAACTCTGTGTTTGGTCCTAGAGGCTCTAGGGAGGCAATGGAGAGAAATGGTCAGAACCATGTTTTAGGAATTTTTTTTGGCAACTGAGTGGAGGATAGATCCACCACATGATGAGCTCCTTGGGAGAAGGAACTGGTTTTTTTTTGGGGGGGGGGGTGGACTTTTCCTGGTATCCCTAGAGATTATCACAGTATCTAGCATATAGCAGGCACTTAATAAATGTTTTTTTGCCTAGAGATGAATATGGAATATGAATATGGAGGCTGGGATACCAATTAGGAGACTACTGTGGTAATGCAGAGGAGAGGAAAAGAAAGCCCAAAATATGTTGGTGGCTGTGTGCATAGAGAAAGAGGGATAAGTAACAGTGAGAAGAGCTTAGTAAAGGGTTGCAGGGTAGAGAAAGGGAGAGGGAGAGAGTCACAGAGACACAGAGACTGAGACAGAGGCAGACAGAGACAGAGAAGGGAGTCAGAAACAGAGAGAGACAGGACAAGAGAGACAGAGACAGAGAGATAGAGATACACACACACACACACACACACACACACACACACACACGTGCGCCCACGCGTACACACACACATCTAATCCCTTTCTTAATTCTTCAAGGAAGCAGGGCCTTGTCTTAGAGAATCTTTGAATATAGGTAGCCACCTAGAACCCAGGGTAACTTCCATATCACAATGAAGAATCAGAGTAGGACTCGAGGAGAGGAAACACCCACTAAATATTTATTTAACTGCATTCAAGGATAAAAGGAAACACACAAGTCTTGACAGACCTGATCTTAGAAGCTGAGAAAGCTCAATTTTGGTCAATACTTGGATGAAAATAATTATTTGGGAGCAGTAGATACTTTGGGGCTATACATGTACATGTCTTTTTTTTTAAAAAAAATTATAGGCTCTTTGAGAGCAGGCACTCTTTCTTTTTTCTTTCTTTTTTTCTTTTGTTTTGTTACTCCAGAACTTTGTACATGGTAGGAGCTTAGTAAATAAATACTTGATGATTGATGGTTACTGCTGTTCATCCAGGATCATGTATAAAGAGCCATGGTCTTTCCATTATGATTCACAGGGTTGTAGAATTGAGAGCTAAAATATGTCTTAGAGTTAGAAAGTGCCCTTACTGTAGTGCAGGATGATTTATGACTGACAGGCAGTGATGCTGACCTGACCCTAATGGTCTATTTGTCCTAACTCTGTCTTGTCCTAGATGCCTGAAAGCAGCCAAGGCAACAAGAAGACACTGATGCTCTGGCACATTTCCTAACCATAGTTTATGAAAAGGAAAGTCCTATTTAATACAATTTAATTTAGAGAAGGGAAATTTCATCTGGAATTCACTTGAGAGCAGCTGTTTGGCATTAGTGGGAAGAAAGAACTTTATTTA
The DNA here is from genome assembly GCA_028627135.1 of Pseudochirops cupreus. Lineage (NCBI taxonomy): Eukaryota > Metazoa > Chordata > Mammalia > Diprotodontia > Pseudocheiridae > Pseudochirops > Pseudochirops cupreus. The sequence continues at coordinate 543,624,898 of CM053582.1, forward strand.
GTCCCCTCTACCCCTATCTTTGCCATATTACACAAATAAATAGACACAACTGCATCTCATTGGACAAATGGATTTTATGGTGTTCACTCAATTTCTCTTATGGTCTTTGGATCTTTTATTTTGGATTTTCTCCGACTTTTATTGAATTCAAATTTGGTGAGGTAGAATGTCCCTGACTTATTTCCCCCTGGAAAAGAAGCTCCTGATAAATGAGGATATCTTCAAACATGGCAATTAAGGTTACAGGTGGAGTTTCCTGTTTGGCTTTCACCCTCATTTTGTTTTATTTGTCCATTTCCAAAGTGAGCCTTTTAGTGTCACTTCTATGTTTTCTTTCACTTTATCATTTCTCAAGAAGGTTTTGAGAAGCAACTTCAGTCTGAAGAATTAAAATCGCTGAATTTATGCAGGTCAAAGCAGACTGATCGGGCACAGGGGAGGTCAAAGAGTTTTGACTCTTGGTTTTGGCACTTAAGGGCTGTGTGACCTTGGATGAGTTGATAGAAGGAGGATAATAATACATCCGCAATCTACCCAGTAAGGTTCTTGTGAGTAATGCACTTTTGGAAACATTAGTGTATTAGATAAATGTAAGTTGTTGTTCATTCATTCTGATTTGCCTGGAGAAACAGCCATTCAACTGGGTAGCTTGTCCATTCTCTCAAATTCTAACTCACATATGAATAGCACTTGGTTCTCCTGAATTTTGACATGATTAGGTTGGACCAGAAGAACTCTACTAATAGACAATTGGGTTGTAGTTGAAGAGGGCCTAATTCCAGTCATGAAACCTTGAAAAAATCATTGCATCTCTTTCAGTCTCAGTTTCTTCATTTGTGAAATGGGAGACATCAATTCTTGTGTGACCTGTCTTATAAGATTATTGTGAAGATTAAATAAAATAATGGTGTTTTGGACACCCTGAAGTGCTATAGAATGAAAGCTACAAATAAATATATAAATAGCCTTTGAAAGAGTGAGTATAAAGGGTTTTTTTTTTAGTATACATTCTATTCTTTTTAACTACTAACATGATTTGACTATTTGCATTGGTGGAAGAATTTCCTACAGTAGGGCTTTCCCGCATTGATGAAATCACAAATATAGATAGCATCCCTCAAAAATAGATACATTTTCATGACTGTTGGGCCTATCTTGGTACAGATCACCTTGAAGTCCAGTCTGATCCTCCACAAAGTTTTTTTTTATCAATTCCTGGGTTGTCCATGGAGCAAGTAAAAAAATAAGAAAAGGTTATTGTATTATGTTTTAAAATTATGAGTGAAAGCAAAAAAAATGCTATTCAAATAGTTTTTACATGCAAAATGAATTAAAGAATATGTTAAATATTGTTAATATCTAGCCAATCAAATAAATTAATAGGTATTAATAACAGAAGGTATCATTGGTATTGACAGAGAAATGACTAAACAAATGGTAGTGCATGAGTGTAATTGAACATTATTGTGTCATAAAACAAGGAATATGAAAATTATGAGGCAGAGAAAGAAGACTTATATGAACTCACACAAAATGAAGTAAGTACAACCATAAAACAATCCATACCATCACTACAATGATGTAAATGGTAAGAAAAATTGACAGCAAATTTTAAGGGATTCTACGTAACTCAAATGACCCAACGGTGGTCCCAAAGAAGACATGAGAATGTACCTCCTTCTCTTCTTTTTTTTAGATATAGGAGATACTGAATGTGGACACTGTATAGGCTGTAGGAAAAGATTAATGTTTGATTAGTTTTGTTGGGTTATGAAGAGACAGGGGGTATTTTCTATATAATAGGAAAAAGGTGATATAAAAACATGATATATAAATTTAAAATACTCCAGAAAGTATCATTTTCACCATTAAAATTTTATTCATATGATTATTTTATATCACCTACTTTTCTTGATATATACCTTCCTCTCCCTCACAACCATCCTTTATAAAAATTAATGAAAGAAAATACACATATACACACATGCATATCCACATCCACATGAACATACAGACATCATTCAGTGAGGGTAACTCACAAATTGACTGTCTGACATTCTATGAAATGTGTAACCCCATCATCCTCCTCACTCTTTTTCAATAACATTGGATGAATTTGGGTTCTTTGGTTATATTGACCTCTTCTGAGAACCAAAACTGGGAGACTATTCCACACTTCTACTCCTCATTCAAGCAAACTTCATGACATTAATCTTGGGTTCCACAGCTAAGTGCCAAGAATTTTAAGTCCAGTGGACCAATGTTCTCAGGATATCAAGGCACAGCTCTCCTTATATTAACATCAAACCACAAAATACCTCTAAATATAGAAGACTGATGACCAGGCTTTCCATGAAGTTCTCAGATCTCACCTTCCATACATTCCCAGAATGCTTAGTTTGAATAGCATGACTGATTAATGTCCCAAGGTCTACTAGTTATCCAACCTTCCCATAATTCATATTATTTCCAGTTAACCATACTGACTTTTCTTCAGTTAACAATAAGCTTACATGATTGTTTCTATTGCCTTAATTATTGCTACATATAGTCTACAGATGCCCTGGCCTGGGGGAGATTCTTTCCAAGCTTAGTTTCTTTATGGCCTTTAGATATTAATTAAGGACCACATTTGGCTCCTGGAATTTCCAAATGGGTTTATAGTTTCACAGGCTAAGGCATGACCTCAAATCAATGCCATGGTATACCAGCCATGCATTGCTGGGTAATACACTCTGCTTTAATGGAGATAAAGGTTGGTTTATTTCCAGAAAATATTCTCATGTTTGAATTTTCTTTTCTTCAAATTGAGGGAGGCAGACCCTGGGGAAATGTGTACATCTGGGAGGGAGAACTGAGAACCCTAGCTGTCCTAAATGAGCTCTAGTTACCTGGTCTGTACAACCCATACCACAGTGTAAGGCAGGGGCTTCACAGAGGTGATTGAAGCATTGCTGTAGTAAGGCCTTTGAGGACTTCTGAAGAACGGGAGACCTGCAAGTATTTTCCCACTTTGTTAAAGGAGGAAGAAGCTCAAATTACAGACTGTGAACCCTAGCAAAATTCTAGGATGGATTATCAAGTGGAGAGTTTGTGAAGAAGGAAGAAATGTCCAAGAGACAGCCTGTATTCACTAATGATAATAACTAGCATTTATATGTTCTTTAAGGTTTACAATGTGCCTTGCAAATATGATCTCATTTAATTTTTGTTAACAACCCTGGGAGATACGTGCTATTATTATTTTACAGATGAGGGAACTGAGGCAGACAGAGGTTAAATTACTCAACCAGGGTCACACAGCTAGTAAGTTTCTGAATCTGGTTTTGAACTATATTCCGCCTGACTCCAGGATTAGCAGCATATCCATTGTGCCACAAGCTGCCTCTCTGGTAATTTACAAGTTACAAGTTAAGACAATTTCCTGAGCCTGCCATTCTAGGCTAGCTACATGTATCAACAATGCAGTATTCACAGTGCCTACAGTAACTATAAGTATGCTGATATGGTTATTAATCACAAAATGTAACAGGCTCTCTACATGGGAAATATAGCTGGAACATTTATTCAAATATCAGAAAACTGAGTCCCAAAAGCAGAAAGTCAAATCCAACACAATAAGTAGCTATGAAGTTGGCACATGTAGTTAATGTAATAAACACCCACATTCTCAAGCCTTCAAAACAGGACAGGCTACCTCAGGCAAAGATCCTCCTCTCCTCATTTATACAACTGCTCAGTGTCCAGGCAGCTTGCTCCCAGCAGTTCCGGCCCCCTGCAGTTCCTGTCCCTGGCAGGAGTCCTTAGCAGAGATTCTGGCAGGTTCAAAGAAAAAAGAGTTCTCACTGCAAACACAGCCACTGCCACTGCTTCCAGTCACCATGACAGGGACGCTAGCTTAGCTCCAGCTTTCTCTTGCTCCACCCCTTCCTGCTACATCAGCAAGCTCAAGGAACATGGAAGATCTTCAAATCCCAGTATCATTACACTACAACTTGATGTCATTTGATCTTTGTAGACTTCTCTCAATCTTCTCTCCTCGATACATGCTACACTATAGTGCTAAGTCCATAAAGCCTTTATTTAATCTTCTCAGCCCCAGATGACTTTTTTTTTTAACCACAGACTTCACATATATAACACTTATCATTTGTTTGGGCACTTAGCAACACATACTTCATTGTTTCTATGGATTGTGATCTCACTGATACTCCCTTTGCTAGCTAAGGCAGATAGCAACCGATACATGCTTTCTCAATCTGCAATTTTTGACCATGTCCTTCTATATATTCCTTATAGAATATGACCTGTGATACCCATCAATATAATAGTTACTTGTATTATTTATATTACATCTTAGGGACTGTATCCCACTAAAAGCTTCCACCACCAAACCCAACGCTCTATGCTCCTTAACAAATATTTGTCAATTTGAATATGGCATTTCCAGTTGGAACTTGAGGGAAAAAATCCCTAATGAAATAATATTCTGAGGAGTGGTTTCTTTCTCTACCACCACTAGTATATGGTTCAGCTGTATTCTAAATAAAATAAACTTTGAGGGTTGGCTTAGGAGCATAACTACTGTTTCTAACATTGCTTCTATAGGAAGATGTTTCAATTTCTGAATAACTAGCTTAGAAATGAACTTGGGGAAGACTAATACAGGATTTTGAATGTAACCTGTGGAAGCTGGACCTTATCTATCAACACTAGGAGGTCAGAAATTTGTCCACATGTCAATTTCACTTGTCTATTACTATTATTTATAGTTCCATAGCAGGATTCTTAACCTTTAGAGAACTGATAGAGCCTATGGACCCCTTCTCAGAAAAGGATAGGTGCCATTTTAAGCTTTAATAACTTCTGAACTATAAATGCTACAAATTTACAAAAATATTTGAAAGGTTATTTAAAATTTTAAGATATTGATTTTTCCTATTAAAATTCAATGTAACTACCATCTTCTTCTATACATTACTTAAGTTGATTTTTGAACTTTATAAAAAAAACTTTCAGCTGTTGCTGTTCAGTGACTGGAAAGGACTACATTTTTAACCTTAGCTTTAAGATCATCCAGTGATGACTGGATGAGATTTTTATGCTTAGACCACAGTTTTCACTTGACCCTGCAATAAATACATCTGATGGAGAATTACCAGGTGACACAAGAGGTTGTTGTTATTCAGTCATTTTTCATTTGTGAATGACTCTCTGTGACCCCATTTTGTTTTGTTTTGTTTTGTTTTTTGGCAAAGAGACTGGAGCAGTTTGCCATTTCCTTCTCCAGCTCATTTGACAGATGAGGAAACTGAGGCAAACAGGTTTAAGTGATTTGCCCAGGGTCACACAGCTAGCAAAGTGTCTGAAGCCAGATTTGAACTTGGGAGGACTCCAGGATGAGCACTCTATCAAAACCTAACTGTACAGGTCCCCCTTTACAAATCTACTAGACTGAGAAAGTGTGTGTGTGTTACACATATATGCGTGTGTATGTTTATATACATATATTATCCAAAATTTATAAAACCAAATAAATATTTAAAAATTAATTCAACTTTCAAATGATAATTTTCTCTAAGTTTGTAGTATTTTTACTTCTAAAGTTATTAAAACTTAAAACTACACTAGAATTTTGGGGACACCCTATGCATAAAATTGTAAATAAAATCAATTCTATTAAAATCATAGTTACCACAACATTTAAAACAGAAAAAAAAAGTCAATGAGCCCCAGGTCAAAAACCTCTATAGAGAGTTTTCTGAAGCTAAGAAAGATTAACTGATTTACTCAGGGTCACACAACTAATGTCAGAAGCTTCATTTGAACTCATGTCTTCTAGAATCCAGTTTCAGGACTCTAACTATTATACCACACTACCACTTGGATGAGACACAGAGAAAGCAACCAATGTGATCCAGCTAGAAAATCACACATACTTTATAGCTAGGGAAACATTGTCAAACCTAGGAATTCTGTGGGAGATTTGGAAAGTCCGAGGAGATTTGTGAGCAATACAGTTTTGCACAGAATATGATAACTGAGAAAAACTTGGGGGAGACCTGGGGCCTGCTGCTGAAGGGCCATCTCAAAGAAGGAGAGGGTTTGTCGTTCCTGCCTGACTTGTGGGAAATGACATCTGGAATAAAACATATACCATTGGGGCTATCAATGCCAGAAAAATAGAGATTGAGGGGATTGGATTCAAAGCAGGATCCAACATAGGATGATGGGAATTTCCTAAGAAGTAAAGTAAAATTGCTCTGTTGATTTTTGCATCTAAAGCAAAGAAATAGAGGGAATATTAATAGACTACAAGCATATAATAAAAAAGGATTAATGGAGTCAGGATGCCACCATAGCACTGGAATTGAACTGGAACTTCAAAAAGTTCAAAAATAGGGAAGAGTTTACTTGTATTTCTATCAGATAAGTTACCTATAAATTCAGATTCTGATATATTCTTTTCATATTTGGTATTCTGATCATCTTAGTGCTAACTATACTCAGTTTTAAGCTGTTTAGCAGAGTATGAGAAGGTATGGCTTTCTCTTCTGGGAGATTAACCATTTTGACCAGTTCTGTAGAATACTGGAAGGACAGCTTTTTACGTTGCACAAAATATAATGATTAATGATCCCAGTTACCTATTTACCACCCATACTCACCCCAAAGCCATTTTTTAGGCTGATCTTGTAGCCACATGAAGACATCTGAGTATTTACAGCCTTATTATTGGGCCAACACCAGATTGCTCTCCAGATAAGAAAGGGTCAAGGGATCATAGGATTTAGGAGTAGAAAAGACCTCCTAATTCATCAAGTCTAACAACCTTAATTTATAGAATAGGAAACTAGGAATTGGAGAAACGAAATTACTAGTTCAAGCACACACATCAGCAGCTGGATGCTTGTATAAAACATCTAGTTTGTAACGTGTTTTATAAATGTTTTCTCAGGTGACCCTTATAACTGATCTCATGAAGTAGCTACTATGGCTATTTTTTGTGTCCATTTTATATATGAGGAAACTGAGGCTTGTAGAGGTGGAAAGACTGGCCCTCAAACACATACGTAACAGTAGTAGTAGCAGCAGTCACCAATATTTATAGGACAATTAGAGATTTGCAAGGCACTTTTTCTATATAACCTCATTTGATCCTCAAAACCACGCCCTGAACTAGGTACTATAGGCATTGTTGTTCCCATTTTACAGATGAGGAAATCAAAACTGAGAGATTAAGTGATTAGTCCATAGTAATTATGTGTCAGAGGCAGGATTTGAACCGAATTCTCTTCTAACTACAAGCTCTGTGTCCTTTCCATCATATCACCCTCACTCCCCCACAATAGTCAAGTTAACAATGTCGGGATTTAAACTCAGGTCCTCTATTTTCAATGTTCGAACCATTATATCACAGTTTGATCTTCCTTCTTAATTTATTTTTTAATTTTTTTGCTTTTTGGAGGGCAATTGGGGTTAAGTAACTTGCCCAAGGTCACACGGCTTGTTTTGGTGTGTGTGTGTGTGTGTGTGTGTGTGTGTGTGTGTGTGTGTGTAAGTGTCTGAGGCTGGATTTGAACTCAGGTCCTCCTGACTCCAGGGCTGGTGCTCTATTCACTGCGCCACCTAGCTACCGCTTCCTTCTTACTTTAACTCAGAAGAAGTTTGTGCTGATATGGACCTTGGGCAACCATTCCAATTATGGATGTGTAGATTTTTCTTTGTGCAGCAATAGAAACTAGATACATCCAAATGCCTGCAAACTTTCCTCCCTCCTTCCCCCAGATTGGGATAGTCTGACTTAATACACTTTAAATTAGATTATGTGTAGTGTAGACCTTAGAAGTGGGTAGTCAGATTGTGATTTGAGAGTTGCCATTCTTTCTCTTTCCTCTCACTTAAATATTTCTTCTGTTTTTGAGATCTCCTATTAAATATGCAAAATTCCCGAAAGAATTTAAGCCATTATCAACCCTTTAGGAAGGCTGCCAGAATATGCATAACAAGACCTTAAGGGGAATAAAACACAGGACTGGGTGCCTGGGGGAGTCAGGGAGTCCCAAAGGAGGGGCTGATGAAAGGGGAGATGAGGTACAAGACAGGGAAAATTCAGTGTTCTCTATCATGTGTTGGTTCTTGATTTTCAACTGTGTTGGATGGTAGAGAATGGAGACCAGGAGTGAAACGGAAAGATTCCGGTCATTTATCTGCAAAGGAAATGCCAAATGGTGTGCTAATGAGTGTTAGATATTTTTGAATAGCAGCTCCAACCTCAGAATGACAGAGTGGGCATTGGCTGTGTTGAATTAACACAAAGGGGAAAACATGGAGAAATGGACAAAACAGAGAAAAGTTGCTGCTTGGACTGAGCCAATTCTCAGGAAATCCTCCAGACCAGACAGTAGGAACTATCAGATTGGGGAAGCTCCATCAGTAGAGAAACATAAGCTTAGACCAAACACCGGAAGGCCCCTTGGGAAATGGGCTGGCTCCCATAGAAAATAGCTCCCTACCCCCCTTTCTTGGCTTTGTTTTGTTTCTAAATTAATGCCACAAAATGCTGTTTCACCTGAGCTGTTGAATGGAACCTCTTTGGTAAGTTTCTCCAGAAAGGTTTAGGATTGCATGGACCATGAAAACTGAGATACTCAGACTTCCCCAGAAATATACATATTCTCAGGAAGGCTCTAGTTTGTGGGAGAGCTTATGCTTGATAAGAATCTGCCTGGTTGAAACACTAAAGCATTTCCAACTATCACATAGATGAATGTACAAGAATAATTTTTCCATGCATAGTGAAGTGATGTGATTGTGTTTGATCATGTATTCATGATCATGTGATACATGTGATCATGCAAGTCCATTATTTATAAATCTTTAGTAGCTTCTTATTGCATGCTGAATATAGATCAGACTCCTCTGTTTGGCATCCAAGGCCTTCTATAATTTGGTGCTTTTTTACATTTCCAGCCTTATCCCCTGTGCCTTCCACACATTCTCTACTCCAGTCAAACTACACTACTGTAAGCCCCCAGAATATGTGCTCCCATGATTCCTCACTTTGGCTGACAAAGTCCTCTATTCCCCAAATGTCTTTCCTTTCCCTCTTTGCCCATTAAAGTTCTTCCCCTATGTTCAAAGCCCAACTCAAATGCTACCTCCTCCAGGAAGCATCTCTTGATTCTGTTGGTTGGTAATGACTTTACCCTTTAGACCTAAATTTGTTTTATATTGAAGGGACTTATTTTGCTATATAGTGTATTACAGCTATGTGTTACTTATCTGTACTAGACAGCAGACTCTTTGAGGTAGAAGATTGTGCATAAAGTAGGTGTCTAATAAATGTGTACTATGTTTATAAAGGAAAGTCCTGGTTTAACTCAAGCATAGCCACTGAGACTAGGATGATGGGACACAATTACTCAAGCAAGGTTCACCTGCCCAGCATCCCTGGGTGCCCTGGATAAGCATGATCCCTTTGGGACCCAACTCTCTGAGGAGAAGGGTTACACGTCATCATGTAGTTCTCTAAAGTGTGAATGGGTGATACAACAGTTAAAGTCAGAGAATTAATGAATGATAGAGCTGAAAGTACTTTAAAAAGTCATCTAGTCCATCTGCCTCATTTCACAGATGAAGAGGTTGAAAACAGAAAAGCTAAGTGGCTTTTTCCAAGTCCCACAGCTAGTTAATAACAGAGGTTGGAGTAGATCTCTAAGTTGCTAGGATGCTGGCCTCTCTATTCTATCCCATGACCTTTATTTCTAAAGTTCCTTTAACCCACTGTGACAATCAATCATCCCCTGACATATTTTTAGCATCCAACAGCAGTTCCTTCCTGACAGAGATTGAAATTAGATCCATTTTTTTAAAAAACCATGGGCCTTTGAAGGGGTGGTAGTGGAAAGACCAATGGAATTAGAGCCAAGAAAAGTGAGCTTCGACCTCAGTTCTGACACTAACTAGCTACTTAAGTGACTTTGGGCAAATTCATTAATCTTATTATCCAATAATCTGGAAGAAGTAAGTATAGGATCTTCACAAAATATGAATGTGTGTAGTGCAGGGCAGAGCCCTCAATTCTGACCTTGGTGGTCCCTTCAAGTTCTAGACAGATGATGCCATAATCTGGAGAATCAAGACCTTATTAGAACTAAAAATTCTTGAAAGTCTCTTCCTGCTCAAAATCCATGTTCCTTATCTTATAGTTAGCAAAGGTGAACATGGCCATGAGCTGAATCTCTTGGATAATGATTTAAATAGAAGCCCCAGTCTAGGTAGACAGAGGATAGAAGTAAGGGAGAATGTCCCATCTCAGGTTCAAAAACACTTTCACATCATTCAGCCTGGAGTTCCACTTAAAATTCTTTGAATGTTGCCAGGAAGAAGTGAAGAAGGGTTGACCACCCAACCTAGAATTGACACGTGAGGGCTTGAGGGGTCAAGGAGTAGGGGAAATAGGACACAGAGAGAATTTGTGCAAATGGCTCAAGGTTAACAGACTCATTTGTTATCTCACAGAGAAGAGGCCAAATCCAAACAAAGAAGATTTATATGTTACCATCAGGTTAAATAATCAGGGAAATTTGGATAGTATCCTCATTTGCTTTTAGTTGCTTCTATTCCCAACTTTTTAAGGAAATTCCTGAAAGCAGAATGGATTTGAAATCAGAAGATGGGTTTGGGTCCCAGTTTTGACATTTATTAGGTAGGTGGCAATGAACTTGTTTTACCCTTCCTCACCTACATAATTGAGATGATATCCCCCTGCTCCATTTACATCACAATGCTTAATATTTGTACATGCTACATAAAGGTTCACCATTTTTGTGATTGACTCAGGGATGTTGTTAAATGAGTCCCATTCAGGCATGGGATGGATAAAATGGCGTGATTTTGGGTATGCTCAGATGCTATATCTTTCCATAGTCACTGATGAAAATTCTTCTTGAATCAGTGTAATCAATGAATTTAGTTGAGGTCCAAAAAAATGCCAATTGTCCCTTCAGATTGTTCATAAAGGTATAAAATAAAGCATTTTCTGGGGCCATTTCAGTTTACTGAAGGGATGTGTGTGTGTGTGTGTGTGATGCTTTGGTATATTATTAGCTCCCAAGAAACATAAGGCAGTTATAGTGCTGAAAGTACATAGTCCTTGCAACCAAATCTCCCATCTCTGACACTGGTAGTTTCATTTTGATGAAATTAGCATCATGGATTTGGAGCTTGAAAACAATCTTAGAAATCATCTAATCTATCACCTTATTTTAGAGGCCACCCAAGTCCTTTCACCTCATTTTAGAAACGAAGAGGTGAAGGCTCAGAGAGGGACTGGGATTTGCTGACAGTCATATAGGTAGTAAATGGCAGAAGTAATTTCTCTGACTTGATTGCACCTGAACCCTTGTTACGCTACCTCATAGAGTTGTTGTGAGTATCAAATCCCATAATGCCTGTAAGATGCTCTCTAAGCTGTAGAACATTGTCAATGGAAGCTAGCATGATTAAATCTACATATCACCTTTAAAAGGAAGCTACCTCATTTTCCAGATCTCCATCTCATGTTTGTGGGTTTGGCTGCCTTTCACACTTCAGATACATGAGAAGAAGAGGCCTCACCAATTAGATGGCTGTGCAGTTACCAAATTTAGTCTGTAGTTCAATTCTCGGGAAAGGTACAAGCCGAGTTAGGACTTGCTCCACAACATCTGTGGGCTTATTACTTGTATTCATATCTAGGGGATCATAATAGCCTTTGAGTTGGAAGGGTCCTTAGACATCATGTAGTCCCATCCTCTCATTTTCTAGATGATGAAACTGAGGCCCAGTAAGGTTAGGTGACTTTTCTGAATCGACATAGGTAGTAAATTTCAGAGGTGGCATTTGAATCTCTATACTCTAATTCTAATCCAACAGTCTTTTCACTGAACCACATATCCTCCCTCAATATTGCTCAAGGAATATAGAGATTATTTAGATCATATAGAGATGACTCAATCAACCATTGGTTCAGAGGATGGGTAGATTTTGGTCTCCCCTAAGACTCAATCTCCTACTCTCTGTTCACCTCCTCTGAGAGCTTACCCACTCTCATCAGTTCAACAATCACCACTCTGCCAATAGTTCCCAAGACTGCAGGCAGAATGAGGAACAATGAGTGGGAGTCACAGGGAAATAGATTGTAGATCATTAGAACTGGAAGAAAATGGAATGAGCTTCTTCATGAGGCAAAAACTTCTTGATACTACAGGTATCTGAGGCCAAGGCAAGTAATATTGTAGAGGGAACTAAATAATATTACTTGTAACATCACTTGTAAGTAATGTTGAAGAGGGAATTCATCCTTCAAAATGACCTTTCTTGACAATCTCTTCATTGCATGTGTTGTCTTCCCTACTGGAATGTCAGCTTCTTGAGGGCACGGATTATTTCTTTCTTGATTTTTGAACCTCTAGGTTTAGCACAGTGCCTAGCACATAGTAAACACTTAAGAAATGGTCTATTTTTTCAATTATTCATTCATTTATATAAGGGGTAAAACTAGATCACCTCTAACATTCCTCCCAAGGTTGGGATTCAATGACTTCACAGTCCATTCAGTATAACTGGTGTTGGCTTCATATTTGTCATACCTAATTTTCATTATATTCTTCTGCTTTAGAACTGAAATAAGAAATTTCAAAAAGAACAGGAATGGAAGCCCACCAATTAGGGAATGACTGAACAAGTTGTAATATATGATCATGATGGAATACTATTGTACTACAAGAAATGCTAACCTCAATGATTTTAGAAAAAATGAATAGGCTTGCATGAAATAATGAAGAGTGAAATGAGCAGAACCAAGAAAACAGCAATATTGTTTTAAGAATAACTTTGGGCAACAAAGTCATTTTGGCTATTATGAATACCCAAATTAACTACAAAGGACAATGAAAAAAGACCCTATCTGCATTTGGAGAAAGAACTGATAACTAGAAATATGTATAGAATTGTTTTACATATTCGTGTCTAATGATAGCCATCCCTAGGGTAGAGTGAGGGAGGGAAGAAAAAAGGATGCTACATTGCAACTCTATTATACATTTAAAATAAATTGGAGGTTGCAAATAATAGATTTTCAGTTTCATATGCAATCATCTTTTTTCTCCCTATTCTGCTGTGTTATAGAAACATTTTTTAATATCTAAAGTTCAGAATTAAATAAATAAATTAGGTGGAAAATTGAAAAATAACTGAAAAGATTGAAGGATAAAAGGCAGATTCAATCTAATATCACTGGGTCCCACCTTATCCACACAATGTTTTTTGCTCTTTCTTGACATGAACCCACTTTAGTCAAACCAGTATTTTTATTATCCTCCATATAGGCCATGCTCAATCCCACCCCTCTCTTTACTTTTGCCCTTTCCATTACCTGAATAGCTGTTTTCTCTCTTCTCTCTCTCTCTCTTTTTAAGGAAATTCTTTTTAGTTTTTACATTACTGATTTTCCATTGCCTCTTCTCACTGCCAACCCTATGGAATCTTCCCTTGTTACAAATAAGTATATTAAGGAAAATCAAATCATCATATTGGCCATGACTAAATAAGCATGGTACGTTCCACATCTATTATTTAGTTCATTCCCCTCAGTTTTTTTTAAAGGTGAATTCAGTTTTGAAGGAGAGTCTCTAGGATACTAAGCCCTGTAGAGGGAAAGATCCAGGGGAATTGGCCCATGGGGGTGACATAAAGATCCCAGGATGTGGATGTGGATCCTGGGATTAGGGAGGCCACTACTAGAATTTCTATGTTCTAAGATAGGAGAGGAGTAAAGTAGATTCATGGAAGGGGACTACTTGGAGTATTTACACAGACATAAGGTACATTTACCCTTCCTATTTTATTGATTAGGCTGCCCTGGAGAAGGATTATGAGGAAGTAAGTACAGATCCTGTAGAGAAATTCTAGAAGGGACCCAACAACCAAGCTCATTTCATCTCTCCATGTTTTGTATTTTTCTGTTTTTTCTACCACCTCAAAATAAAATCTTTTCTTTCAATTCAAAATGATTCTACTAGCTTGTTATTAAGTTTAATGGGTAATTTCCATTTTCAAGTGCTGCCAGTCCCCTCTAAATGTCAGTTCTCTGAATTAAGGCACTGTTGCTCCATCCTAGTTATGGCTAGGATCCTTAATTCCTTCTTTCATTCACTATTGATGGAAGATTTAATCTGTGCAAAACACCAGCACTGGACTCAGGAGTTTTTGTTAACTTTCTGATCAGTGATCCTTATGCTGCAGCAGTTTTTTTTCCCCCAGTTACTTCACAGTAGGACACTGGGGTTTTTCTCAGACTTAAGATTATTTTTCCATATGATCTAATTCCATCCATCACTGGTAGGTTTGTTTCCCATTGAGTTCTAACCTCCAACTCTGCCCCCTCTTCCATTTCTACTTTGCTTTTCACTTTTAGCCTTTTTATATCTTGGGTCATCCAATGTCTTTGTGGTGTTCTTTTTGCTACCTGCAGCCTCCGCTTCATGGATTTACAATCCTTCCTTGCTACTGTGCTACCCCTTTCCCCCCAAAAAATCATCGACATACTCTGCTACTGTAGCAACTGAAAGAGATAACACAGGGAAAAGTGTGTTTAAAACATTCATTCATTCCTTCATGCATGCATATATTTATTTACTTGGCAAACATATTTATTTGGCAAACATTTTTGGTGCCCATATTGACAGGGAATTCAACATCCTCCTCTTTAGACTGCAAATTCCTCGCCTGTAAAATGAAGGAGTTAGTCTAATTGATCTCTGGTGAGGTCCCTTACAATCACTAAGTCAACAAGCATCTTAAAAAGTTTAAAGTATGTTCTTTGCACCAGTTATTGCACCAAGTGCTGGAGATACAAAGACAAAATCAAAACAGTCCTTGACTCCAAGGAACTAACATTCCATCATGGTCAAACTTGAAAACCATAATTCAAAAATAAAAACAGGCTGGATGCTACATTTCATTTTT
>CM053582.1:543640409-543656265 GCA_028627135.1 Pseudochirops cupreus
AATTGGCAAAAGAGGCCCAAAAAGCCAAGCACCCTAGCATACCAAGGCAGATGCTAGCACAGGTTATTAGATCTGTTTTTTCTAAAGGAAAGCAACTCAAAATGGGTTAATGATCTTACTTTAATCAATCAAACATATATCATTTACCTAGTTCAGGGGAAAAAGTCAGCACCCTGAACTTCAGAGAATGCAAACAGAATACAAACACAAGTTACAGGCAAAAGTTACAAGCAGACAAAGAAACAGATCAGCAGACAGGCTTCCAACCATCTGACCATTACATCCATACCTATTCAGTTACCAGAGAGGGAAGCATCAAGATCTGGGTTTTTCAAAGCCAGGGGGCTCAGCTGCTTCCCAGAGTCTCATCTGGCCAAATCACACAACTCTTTCCAAAGTGAGCCCCAATGCAAAACCCCACATTAGCAGTATAAATAGCCTTCTCCTAGATCAGAGAATGTCACAGCCCTCTTGACCCACTGCCCAATCACAATATAATAAGGTGTGGGCATTTCTGAAGAACAAGCCTCCCACCACAGGATCCATGTGACCACATTCAGCCTATTAGGGGGCAGAGTATACTTTCAAATCGGGGAAGGTTATCAGAGCCCCTTAAACCACTTAAGCTAAGGCCCTAGGGGCAGGGAAGATCTTCTATTTTTTAAGGTGTTATTTTCTTCAGTCAGGTTGTTGACTCTCTTTTCATGATTTTCTTGCATCATTCTCATTTCTCTTCCCAATTTTTCCTCTGCTTCTCTTATTTGGTTTTCAAAATCCTTCTTAAGTCCTTCTATGGCTTATAACCAGTCTACATTTTTCTTGGAGGCTTTTGGTGTGAGAGTTCTGACTGTGTTGTCTTTCTCCCATTTCATGCTTTGATCCTTTTTGCCCCCAAAAAAGGAATCTAAAGTTGGACTGCTGTTCTTACTTTGCTTCCTTTGCCTGCTCATGTTTCCAGTCAATTACTTGACCTTTTAGCTCTGTGGAACTCTGCTTCCAGAGGGGAAAGATCTGTCCCAAATCTCTGGGGTTTTTGCAGCTGCTGGAGCTATTAGGAGGCTGTCGTCTCTGCAGCCCCCATCAGCTTTGGCTCACTGAAAATGCACCCCAGAACCACCACCCAAGACCACAATCTCGATCCAGGCAGCTTAAGGCAAGAGCACTTAGCCTCTGAATTATTTCTTGGCCTCCCTGCAATGTGCAGGCCAGGAGCTTCTGAAGCAGCCACATGAAAGCAGCTAATTCGGGAAATTGCCACAGCTGCCACTGATCCACTCTCCTGAAGGCTACAGCTGTGGCTTGTCCTGGTGGCCCCACAGGCCAAGCCGCAGTTTCAGACCAGACTGATTTCGGCTCCCAGCATGCTGTGATGAGCCCTTCCTGTCTCGCCTGCCAAGATGCCTTCAGCAGATGTGTTTTTCTGTAATTTTGTGAATTCTGGAGCCCTAAAATTTGTTTAGAGTCATATTTTATAGGTATTTGAGATGGTTATGTGGGAGCTGTGGAGTTTTCCTGCTTCTATGCCACCATCCTGGCTCTGCCTCTGGATGCTACATTTTATGAAATCACAAGTAAAAACTTTCTAGAACTATTAAAAACTATTAAAACCAGAGGGGAAAATTAAATTAGAAAGAGTCCACCAATCACTTTCTGAAGGGAACCAGCCCACAAAAAAGTCTCGAGAATCTCATAATCAATTACCAGAATTCCCACATGAAAGGGAAGAAAATTGCAGGCATCTAGAAAGAAGTCATTTAAATATCAAAAAAATCAGGATCATATAAGGCCTGGAAGTTTCTTTTAAAGTTAAAGAAGATCTTGCAACCAACTGTTCTAAAAGGTGAAAGAGACAGACTTATAACCAACAAAAAATAACATTTTAAAAAGTTGGGTATTATCCCACAGAGCAAAGAAAAGAATTCTAATGGAATAAAAACTTCCAATATTTTCTGATCAAAAGATCAGAGCTAAACGTAAACTTTGAAATATAAACATAAGAATCAAGACAAATGTAGAGAGGCAAATTTATTTGAGCAACTGGAAGGAACTGCATGATGCTATAGTGTTAACATTCTCATAGAGGCAGAAGACACAATTATCCCTTAAGATCTTCAAAGTATAGTGAGGAAGTTATATAAGAAAACCACAACCTTTACAAGTTTTTGGCTCAATTTTGGGGGTCTTTAGAAGGAAAAGAAAGGAGAGGACAAAAGTAAGAATCTGTGAGTATGGAAGAGAGAAAGAAGAGGTGAAAATTGCTATATCTCACAACTGGGGTATTGAGAAGAATATATAAACAGAAGATGAGAGTAGGGGAAAGGGCATCAGATGAACCCCATTCTTATCTGAAATGGACAAAAGAGGGATAAACCTATGTTCAGTTTAGAAGTAATGCATCAACTTCAACAGGGAAATAAATCAAGATATGGAGGAGATTAAGAGGAAGGATAATACCAAGAAGAGAATAGCTACAAGCAAAACAAACTTATTGATCCTGAAAGTTGGGGGAATTATTAAAAGGGGAAAAGAAGAAGAATAAAATAAAGGATAATCTAAGAAGGTGCCCATCAACATAAGAATGCTTGAAAACATTGTGGCATATGAATATATTTGAAGATTATTACTTCATGAGATGAAAGGGACAATTTTAGACAATCCTGAGTAATAGAAATTGATGCAGAGTGAAGTGAGCAGAAACATGAGAACAATTAAACCAGCACAGCAACATTGAAAAGGGAAAACATGACTTTGAAAGCCTTCAGAACTCTAATCAATATAATTTTTCCATAGGACCAAGAATAAAGGACCCATCTCCTGATAGAGAAATGATGAACCCAAAGTACATAAAGTGACATAAGTTTCTGGACATGGCCACTTATGGATTCATTTTATTTGATTATGGTTGTTACAGTTTTTTCCTCCATTTCTCTTGGATGTTTTTGGAAAAGGGATCAGAGAGGGATAGGGCTTATTAATACGAATGGTACCAAAACCAGAAGGCCACTGAAACATTGTCAGGGCACAGAAGGAAACCAAAGGAAGTTCAGAAGGAAATATAGACAAGTAGGAGAGTTTTGTGTAATGTGTGGATTTCTTATCTACTTTTTTTTTTTAAAGAAGTGAGCCGTACCTATAAAACTCTATGAGTCTCTGTTTTGTAGGTATGGCAGTAGAGAGACAATGGAGGTCTTTGATCTGGGAAGTGATGCTAGAGATGATGTCTTGTAGGCAGAATCAAGATCCATCAGGTGATTAGATATTGTGTATGTGGTGGTGGGAGGCAGGGTAAGAATTAAATAAGGAGTTAAGGATTCCAAGGTTATGAGTCTGCATACGTGGGAAAGATGGTGATGTCTTTGACAGTGATACCACAGTTGGGAAGAGGGCTGGCTTTGGACAGATTGAGGGGCATTAACTGTGTTTTGGACATGTTAAATTTGCAAGACTTATGACACATTAAGTGGAAAATATCCATAGGTGTGCTGGCTCTTGAGAAGCAGTTATTTAATTTTCAGAGTAGACATTTATACCTCAGAAATCTGCACATGTTACATTTTGAGGTTTGCTGTTTTGTTAATTGTCTAGACTTAAGAAAGTATTGGAAAAAATTTTAATAATGTAGGTTAACTTTGAACTATATAGTATGTACATTTTGGGGGGTGGGATTAGTTGCTATGTGTTTACCAGCATTGTCCTGGAAATATCCCATAGGAAGGTGGTGACGTGGGACTGGAGTTCAGGAGATGGAATAGGGCTGGCTATATAGATCTGAAGTCAAGACTTGATATATAATGGCAAAGTAGTCATTATTTTACAAAGAAAGTGTGAAAAGTTAGATAAGAATAAAGGGTTCAGGGTAAGAAATCAGCATTAACAACACATTCAGATATATTGGATTGTAGGAGGAGTTGAATGCAGTTAGAAAAAGGTAGAGAAAGTGTCCAAAGAGTGTATTGAAGTTTGATTAGGTGAGCTTCAATCTAGAATGCAATGTACTCTGACATTACAAATCTTCCTGGGCCCCCTCCGCTATGAACCAGGGAACTTGCAACCTCGAGACCACATGTGGCCCTCTAGATTCTCAAGGGTGGCTTTTTGAATGAGTCCAAGTTTTACAGAACAAATCCTTTTATTCAAGAGATTTGTTATGGGAAGTTTGGATTCAGTCAAAGGACCGCATTTGAGGACCTACAGGGCCACATGTGGCCTTGGGGCCACAGGTTCCCCACCCCTGAAGAATTATAGTAACGGTTCCAAAACATTTTTCTGACAATGATCCCCTTTTAAAATTTACTAAATTCTTAAGACCACCCTTTAAGTTTAGAGGCTATTTGTGTTTCTAGGACTAGTGTTCCTATAATAAGCAATATATAACATTTGATTTGTATGATACTTTGACATTTGCAAACCACTTTCAATACATTGTCTCATTTGAGTTCCACAATAGTCCTGAAGGATAGTTATAGATCCTTATTTGACAGGTGATGAAACTAAGGCTCAGTGAGGTTATGATTTGCCCATGGCCCCATATACCATTAAACCACCAAAAGTAGGATTATGAACACAGGGTTTTCTGACTCAAATTCTGTTTTATACACTATGCCATGCTATACCTTGTCCTGTAAAACAAAACAAAACAAAACAAATTCTGCCTTTCAGTTGTGCTAACTATCTTCCCACTACTTTCTTTATAATACAGTAGATTCAAGTTCTTTTCCCTTTCTTTCTATTCCCTTCACTTTTCTTCTATTATCTTCCCTTGCTTTCCCTTCCCTTCTCTTCCCAATAATTTTTTTTAATGTTATCCTCTCTCCAAAGAATGTCCATAAATTATTACAAGGGTTGGGTCAACTGCAGGGAAAATTTATCGTTGAAACAGTTTTGAAGGAACAAAGAAAGTCAATGGATGGAGCTACTCTTTGGTGTCTAGGGTTGAGTGGAAAGTCTTATGAAAGATTCTGATAGCCAGATAGGTCCTTTGCCCTTCAGCAGAGAGGACATGCAGGTCTTCTGAAGAAAATCTCCTTTTTTAGACCTGTGTGTATGTGTGTGTGTGTGTGTGTGTGTATGCATGCATGCGCTCACACATGCACACATGGATATATTCCAAAGACCCTGACTGTTTCTTAACACATCCCATGGGATCTGACCTATGCTGGGAGGTCT
The DNA here is from genome assembly GCA_028627135.1 of Pseudochirops cupreus. Taxonomy (NCBI): domain Eukaryota; kingdom Metazoa; phylum Chordata; class Mammalia; order Diprotodontia; family Pseudocheiridae; genus Pseudochirops; species Pseudochirops cupreus. The sequence continues at coordinate 543,645,576 of CM053582.1, forward strand.
CTATTTGAATTCTTCCCAAGTGTCTGGTATTATATCCCTGCAGGGCCCAACACAAGAAGCAATTAAGTACTGTGTGCATTATCCAGCTAAGGGGAAAGTAGTCCTAATGCCCAGGTGGGTGACAGGGGCAAGATGGAGTGTCTCCTAATGACCTCTTGCCAAGTCCTGTTTGTTTTTCCTTGTATCCTGCCCAGTGGCAGAGCTAAGCTGCAGGCTCTGCTGAGATAAGGGTTTCCCTGTCTTCTTGAGTTTCTGCCCTTTTTTTTATTTTCCAGGGTGGTAAAGAAAACAGGTCTGAGATTAAGGAAGAAGCAGAGTGATTAGAGAGTGCTCTTATATTACCCCATCAGGAAGCTGGGTGTCTAATTGAAATAGTGGCCTTGAAGGACCAGACCTCCCACTGGGGAGTTGGGGCTGACTGTTCTCTAGGCAGAAAGTGCTGAAAGTATCAATATATAAGTTGTTTAAGGCAAGAAGTGAAAATGGCCCTTCAGAGTTTTCTGAGAAAATAGATCAGTATGGACCATGTCCTGGGACCAAGGCTCAGCACAAAGAAAATCTGGAGCAGTCTGCCAAGTCAGCACCTAGAAATATCTTTAAAAACTCATTAAGCTCCTCCTTTAATAGTAGCTTTGTTGTCAGGGCCAATGTTCCTGAAAAGACCATGTAGATTACTGCCCAGAAGCCACTAGTCCAAGGGCTGATAGGCTGGTCAAACCAGCCCGGTGTAGTAATGGGGTCCTGAAGGAGCCTGGGGAATATCCTCCCTGGAGGTCTTTCAGTACAACATAAACATTAATCTGTCTGAAATGGCTTAGATAAGGGTCTGGAGACAAGACACTGAACCAGATGAGCTCAGGGTGTCTCTTGCTACTACCTGTTTTTATGATTTTATGGTTTAATAATGGAATTTTACAACTTTGTTTTGCGTGGCCTCTCCTCTCCCTGGCTTTGCACAGACTGGTCCTGGTGCCTGGAATGTACTCTCTGCTCACTTCTGCCTCTTGGAATCTCTAGTTTTCTTCAAAATCCATTTCAATTGCTTACTATGTTGGGTCTTTTCTGATCCTATCTTCTCCTAGCAGCTAGTGCCTCCCTCTCTGACTCCTTATAGAATTACCTCATATTAACTTAGAAGATATTTCGTATGGGAAAGGCAGCATGGTAGAGGATAAGGAGCTGGTCTAAGATTCAGGAAAAACTGGGTTTAGATCTTGCATCTGATATATAGTTAATGCATGACCCTTAATTTTTCAAAGCTTCCAAGGAACTCATTCTCTCTCTCTCTCTCTCCCTCTCTCTCTCTCTCTCTCTCTCTCTCTCTCTCTCTCTCTCTCTCTCTCTCTCAGTTTTTCTTTTAATAAACATTTATGCCCCCACATACAACTGTTTTTTATAAAAGCAAACAAACCCTAGTAACAAACATGCATGGTCAAACAAAACAAATTCCCACTTTGTACATTTCAAAAAAATGTATATCCATTCCCTCTCTGTTAGGAGGTAGATAGCATGATTCCTCATTGGTCCTCTGGAAGCATAGTTTGTCATTGCATTGGTCAAAGTTCTCAGGACTTTCAAAATTGTTGGTCTTTAAAATATTATTGATGAATACATTATTCATAATTAAATTCTGTATCAGTTCATACAAGTCTTTGTGGGTTTTTCTGAAACCTTTCATCATTCCTTAAATAATCTTCTGTTACATTCATATTCTATGTTTTGTTCAGTCATTTCCTAATTGATGGACACTCTTTACTTTCTAGTTCTTTGCCACTACAAAAGAACTGATCTATCTCCCTATCTCTATCACTGTCATATCAATCATATCATAAATCACATCATATTATATCATATCTATCAATCTATCATCTCTGTCTCTGTCTCTCTCCCTCCCTCCCTCCCCCTGTATTTGTCCCTGTCTCTCTCTCATCTATTTACATATGTATCCTTTCCCACTTTCTCTCTTTGGAATAAGGGCCCAGTAGAGGGATTGCTCAAAGGATTATGCACAGTTCAGTCACTTATTGCACATGGTTATAAATTATTTTTCAGAATGGTTGAACCAGCTCACACACAGCTCCACCAACAGTGCATGAATATGCCTCCTTTTTTTTGGCAGCCCTACCAACACATAATTTCCCATTTTTGTCAGCTCTACCAGTTGTATGGATGTGAAGTGGAACCTCAGGATAGCTTTGATTTCTATTTCTCTAATGATGAGTGATTTGGAGCATTTTTTTCATAGAGCTATTGGTAGTTTGCATTTCTTCCTTTGAAGCTGCCCAGGGAACTATCTTAGACTTTAATTTGTGGAGTAATGACAGATATGCACTGGAGAGAGTTTCCTCCCTGGGAATTCTCTACATCAGTGAAGCCACATGTCTGGCTTAGACATTTTTATATGTTTCGATGTCGATTCCCCCTCAAGCTCCTTGAAGGTAAGGTCTGTTTTTCATTTTTGTCTTTTTATCCTCAGAACATAGCAGAGTTCCTAAAGCATAGTAGGTGCTTGATAAATTCTTGTTGATAGATTGATTTATTGAATATAGTGCCTGGTGTTGCCCATCAAATATAATAACAACAATGACTAGCACTTTCAGTTTAAGAAGAGCTTTACATGTTATTTCATTTGATCCTCAAAACAAACCTTCAAGTTAGGTGCTATTATTAGCCCCATTTTATAGCTGATGAAACTGAGGTTGAAAAAAGTTAAGTAATTTGCATGGCTAGGAAATTTCAGAGGCAGTATTTGAGGTTACTGTCCTCTCAACTTCGAAACCCACACTTTCCATTATACCATCTAGCTGCCACATAGCTGGAGGGCTTTCCTATGGAAATTAGAACAAACTTATTCTACTTTTTGGAGACAAGTATAATTGCAAGGAAATTGCCCTTTAAAATGAGCTATCATGTGCTTATTGGTGGTTTCACAAATTGGTCCTAGCTCTCCCCTAAATAATCATGTAAAAGAAGCCCTATGTTTTTTCCATATGATATGAGTTCAAATATCTAAACTCTTATACCTCCTAACTAAGTCTTCTCCAGGAAAAGTATACTTCATGATCCCCTACCCCTATCCCCACCCCACCAAATTTTCTTCAAATTTTTCTCTTATAACCTAGTTTGGATTTCCCTCACCATCCTGCTCACTTTCCTCTGGGTGTGCTCCAGTCTGTCAATATTCCTCCTAAACCACAGCGTCAAGAATTGATGGAGCAATGACCATAGACTACAGCAGGGATATGTCCCTGCCTTCTTCTGTATAGCAGGTAGGTATTAATGCAGCCTAAGATTATAGCAGCTCTTATGGATTAGTTTTACCTTTGATAATTAAGATTAGATTGTAAGCTACTTGAAGGTAGGGATTGTCTTTTGCCTCTTCTTGTATCCCCAAGGCTTAGTACAGTACCTGGGACTTTGTTGTTGTTTAGTCATTTCACTTGTGTATTGTGACCCCATTTAGGCTTTTGTTTTTTGTTTTGTTTTTCTTGGCAAAGACATTGGAGTGTTTTGCCATTTCCTTCTTCAGCTCATTTTACAGATGAGGAAACTGAGACAAACAGGGTCAAGTGACTTGCTCAGTGTATGAGTAAGTGTATGAGGCTGGATTTGAACTCAGGAAGATGAGTCTCCCTGTCTCCAGACCTGGCACTCTATTCATGGAACCACCTAGCTGACTGAGACATAGTAAATGTTCAATGGATATTTATTGATTGAGTGAGTATTACTACCACATCCCCCCTTTAATTGAATTCAGCCAAAATCCCTGGCTATGAATTATAATCTGGTGCCTTTTTTCTCCTTTCGTGCCCATGAAATTGTTTTTCAAATTGAAGTGAAGGACTTTATATTTGTTCCAATGAACATCAATTACTGCTTTCTCAAAGTAGCAACATTATCCTCAATGTATTGATCTATCAACCCACATATCCCTCACAATATTATTTTTTGCCATACAAGGTGGCAACACTAGTGTGAGCCATCTTTGTTTCAAAGAGAAGAAATTATTCCCCTTATATAGGAAGGACTAGATTTACACTGCACAGTCATATAGGCATTTTTTCCCTATTATTAATAAGGTCATGATCGGATACTCGCTTCTCATAGATTCCTGACAACTTTGGCTCTGTCTCACAAACAAAGGATTTTTAGTTCAAATCTTAATCCTACTTTGGTTAATGTACACCAATGGAAACAAAAAGACTAATGGGGGGAGTGGGAGCTATGATGGGGTTAGCACTAAAAATATCATTGCCAGAAAAGTCACTGAAAATGAATGTCCTTTCATTGGTCATAAATTTTGCCTTTCTATAGGAAGAAAGAATAACAAGAGGAGAAATGGTAGAACTTTAAAATGATTTCTTTTAAAAGCTTAATCAGTCAACGAATGAATCACATGTTCTGTGTGCTTTCTCATGTTGCTAGCTAAGAGGAGCTGGCAATTCAATTCAATCCAACACGTATTTACTAAGTGACTGTTATGTACCAGGGCACTGTGATAGGTACCAAGGGGCTGCAAGGGGCTGCAAGGTACCAAGGGGCTTCACTGATGTAGCTTATAGACTATTTGGGGAGAATGAAGTGTATGTGGACAAGTAGATGCAAAATATGTAAAAATTAGAGGCAAAATAATTTTCAGGGTGGCAAATGTTAATAACTGTTGGGATCAGGAAGCCTTAGTATATCATGTGAGCTGGACTTTGAAAGAAGCTAGAGAATCTTGAAGGAATAATTGAAGAGAGAGTGCATTCCAGGCAGGAGAGGCAGCTAGAAAAAAGGTGTAGAGATAGGAGATGGAATATTGTTATATATGGAGAGCTATGAAGAAGCCAGTTTATCTGAAACAGAGATAGCTGAATGGGAGAAACATATGATTAGTCTGGAAAGATAGTTTGGAGCTACAATGAGAAAAGACAACCAGATGGATTTGTATCTTGCTCTAGAGACAATTTGGAGCCACTAAGTTTTTTGAGTGAGAGCTTCATGTGGTTGGATCTGTGCTTCAATGGAACCCTGATTTCTTTCTTTTTTTTTTGATCTTTCTTCCAAAATTTGTTCTCTTTGTCTCTGGATTCTCCTGAAAGAAGATCTGGAATCATGAGTGTCCTTTCTTGCAGCATGCAAGAAAAAGAAAGTCTCTGCCCCAAGCTCTTATGCTAACTTTGCCCCCCTGCATGAGTATGAAATATGAAGTCATTCTCTTCACAAATGAGAGAGTCTTATGCTAATATTCCAGGCTTGAAATCAGGGTTCTGAGGGGCAAAACATTGTGTTGTTGAGAAGAGCTTCTGACTATTGCCTCCCCTAATCCATCTTCCCTTCTATGAGCACCCCTCCTCTTATCTCCTTCACCTCCTACTTTCCTGTGGGGTAAGATAGGTTTCTGTAACCAATTGAGTGTGTATGTTATTACCTCTTTGAGTGAATTCCAATGAAAGTAAGGTTCAAGCATTTCCTACCACCTCCCCCATCTTCCCTTCCATGGTAATAGCTTTTTCTTGCTTTTTTTATGAGTTAATTTACCCCAATCTGCCTCTCCCTTTGTCTCTATCCCAGTACATTTCTCATTCTCATCGCTTAATTTTATTTTTAAAGACATTCCATCATAGTCAACTCATACCTGTGCTCTGTATGTGTACACACACACACACAGACACAGACACAGACACAGACACAGACACACACATTCCAACTGCCATAATAATGAGAACATTCTGGTAAGTTACACGTATCATCTTCCCATGTAGGGATGTAAACAGTTTAACCTTATTACATCCATCATAATTTCCTTTTTGTGCTTCTTTTCATCTTGTATTTGGAAGTCAAATTTTCTATTCAGCTCTGGACTTTTCACCAAGAATGGTTGAAAGTTCTCTATTTCATTGGAAATCCATTTTTCCCTTGAAGGATTATATTCAGTATTGCTAGGTAGGTGATTCTTGGTTTTAATTCTAGCTCCTTTGACTGCCAGAATATCATATTCCAAACCCAATTATCCTTTAATGTAAAAACTTGGAAATCTTGTGTTATCCTGACTGTAGTTTCATGATACTTGAATTGTTTCTTTCTGGCTGTTTTCAATATTTTCTCCACAACCTAAGAGCTCTGGAATTTGCTATAATATCCCTGGGAGTTTTTTTTTTTGGGGGGGGGGAATCTCTTTCAGGAGGTAATTAGGGGATTATTTTTACTTCTATTTTACTCTCTGGTTCTAGAATATCAGGGTTATTTTCCTTGATAATTTCTTGAAAGATGATGTCTAGGTTCTTTTTTTGATCATAGCTTTCAAGAAGTTCAATAATTTTAAAATTATCTCTGAACTATTTCCCAGATATGTTGTTTTTCTAGTAAGATATTTCATATTGTTTTCTATTTTTTTTATTCTTTTGGTTTTGTTTCATTTCTTCTTGATGTCACATAAAGTCATAAGATTTTACTTGCTCAATTCTATCTTATAAGGAATTTTCTTTATGAGATTTTGGACCTCCTTTTCCATTTGGCCAATTCTATTTTTTTAAGGAATTCTTCTCTTTGGTCAATTTTTGTATATCTTTTTCCATGTGGCAAATTCTGCTTTTCAAGGCTTTCTTCTCGTTGGATTTTTGTACCTCTTTTACCATTTGGTCTATTCTTTTTTTAAGGTGTTATTTTATTTGGTATATTTTTGTGCCTCTTTTACCAAGCCATTGACTCTTTTTTTTCATTATTTTCTTGCATCACTCTCATTTCTTTTCTCAATTTTTCATCTACCTCTCTTACTTGATTTTTAAAATCCTTTTTGAGCTCTTCTATTGCCTAAGACCTATTCATTTTTTTCTTTGGAAGCTTTGGATGTCAGAATTTTGACTCTGCTGTCTTCTTGAGTGTATGTTTTGATTTTCTGTGTCACCATGGTAACTTTCTATGGTCAGAATTTTTTCTGTTGTTTGCTCATTTTCCTAGCCTATTTCTTGACTTCTAACTCTTTGGTAAAGTGGAACTCTGCTTCTAGGGTGGAGGATGCATTATCCCAAGCTTCAGGGGCTTTGTGCAGCTATTTTCTGAGATACTTCTAGAGACCTGTAAGTTTTCAGTTTTTCCAAAGTGGTATGATCTAAGGAGAGGTGTGTTTGCTACTCTCCTGATCTGTACTCTGGTCTGTGAGTAAACATAAGCACTCTTTTCCACACTGAACTGTGAGGAGGGTCACTGCTCCATTGTGGGTACTCTGATGTGCTAGTGCTCCTCCTTACCCTGGGACTGTCATTCAGGACTGTGACCTAGATCTTATTATAGGCTTAGCAATAGAATCTTGCCCTCTGTGCCAACTCCCTGACTAATTGTTTGACCCATTTACTATCTGTGGCCTGAGAGCTCCAGAAGCAGCCGCTGCAGCTGCTAACTCATTTATTCCCAAGATGTGCTTCTGGTTTGCTGGGGCCTGGTGTATGCTGGCATGGCCTGCACTAGTACATGTACTGCACTGTATTCCGCTCTCACCCTGGTGCAACAGACATTTTCTGCCAAAATTTTACATTGTCTTTGGCTGGAAAATTATTTCACCCCATCCTTTTGTGGCTTTTGCCACTCCAGGATTTGCTTTAGGACATTATTTAAAGGTCCTTGGAGGTGTTTGGGGAAGAGATCTGGTGAGTTTCCATTTTCTCCCCACCATCTTGGTTTTGCCCTTCAGAACCCTGATTTTAAGCCTGGATCATTTGCATAAAACTCCCTCACTGTGAAGAGAATGGCTCAATATTTCATACTCATGCAGGGGGGGCAAAGTTAGCATATGAGTGTGGGGCAGAGACTTTCTTCTTCTTGCATGCTGCAAGAAAGGACACTTGTGCTTCTAGGTCTTCTTTCAGGAGAATCCAGAGACAAAGAGAACAGATTTTAGAAGAAAGACATGTTCTTGATTCCAAGCTTCCCTCTTTAGAGCCTTTAAGGGAATTTCTCCTTGGGTGAGATTGGACTGTCTCTTGGTTGAGTGGAGATATCTTACTCTCAATAAAAGAGATCATTCACTGTGTGTATAACATCTCTGGTTTCTGTTTACTTTATGCTTGGATAAATGAATTTGCTTGTTATTCACTATTTGTTATGGTCTTTTATATAACTAGCATTTGGTGGGAACTGGTCAAGTCATCAGATATATGCTTTAGAGTGAGCACCCCTTTCTCTTTAAAGAATAAAGAGGAGGAAAGTGTCTTGTACTTTAGGGGAAAAATCACTTCCTCTGGAATAAACATATTTAGAGGAACATGTAAATATAATTCTAGTCTAGTATTTCCTCTCTGAGAAGAGTAGAGCAGCCAGCCCCTTCTTTTCATTACCTCCAGATAGAAATCCAAATCTTCCTGAGGACAGACAGGAATTTTGAAATATCTACCAAATCTTCCCAATGTGCTCCAAATGCATGGCCATACACATAACCTATATGGGCAACACACACACTTTATACCAGAAATATGAATCTGGCAGTTGTGTGATATCTGCATAAAATACAGTCTTTGTCAACAAAAAATCTTATAATTTAGTTTCCAAGAAAGCACATGTGAGCACTTGGAAAAGAAGACAACTTATAATAAGCATCTATTATACAGGGCACTTAGAAGATATTTCAGTATGTAATAGAAACTAGTTATAAAGTACAAACAATAAATTCCAGAATCCCAGAATTTCAAACTTGGAAGAGCCTTTAGACACCACAAGATGCAACCTGTACCTCAAAAAATAATTCTCAAACAATACACCCAATAAGCAATCATCTAGCCTTTACTTGAAGACCTCCAGTGAGTAGAAACTCATTACAATCCAAGGCAACCTCTTCTGCCTTTGTATAGCTCTATTTGTTAGGCAATCTTTCCCCTTCCAAGAATAAATCACCTCTTTGCCACTTTTGTCTATAGATTCTATTTTTTCTCCCTTCATGGGACAAGTCTAATACAGAAAGAGAAAAGAGAGAAATTATAATTGGTTGTAGTCCTCAGAGTCATTTGACCTTGATAGATGAAACAAAAGAAAAATTAAGCAAAATAATCCTATATTCCATCTTTGTCTATTGAAATCCTCCCTACCATTCAAGGCTCAACTCAAATGTTAATATTCCATGAGGTGTTCTTGATCTCTCTGGTTGGACATATCTGAAAAGTGCCAGAATCACAGTGTCTTCATGATACACCTGACAAGGGGTCATTTAGCCTCTGCTTGAATATCTCCAATAAAGGGGAACCCATTATCCCCTGAGCCAGTCAATTCTGCTTTGGCATAGCTTTAATCATTAGAATTTTCCATAGTGTCAATACAAAATCTGTTTATTGGCAATTTCTACTCCTAGGTCTCTGTTTTGTCCTCCAGGGCTTTGAGGAACAAGTCTAATCAATCCCTCTTTTATATGGTGCCTCTCAAAAATTTGAAGAGAATGATCCTCTATCTCCCCACTTTCTCTTCTGTCTAAACATCCCCAATCTCTTCAACTGAACCTCATATAGCATAGGCCATGAATTTCTAATTTGGTGTCCATGAACTTTTAAAAGTATTTGATAACTATATTTCAGGACAATTTATTTCCTTTGTAATACCATGTATTTTATTTTATGCATTTTTAAACATTGTTCTCAAAAGGGGTCCATGGGTTTTGCCATATCACCAAACTGATATATAGCCATAACTTTTCCTCCCATTATTTTTGAAACTGAATTTTGACCTCAGATGTAATATTTTACATTAGGATTCAACAAATTATTTGGCTAGACTAGATCAAACATCAACAGATTTGAGGAAAAAGTTCTGCCTTTCAACTGAATTTTCACCTGGGTCTTTGATCCCACAAAGACAAAACCTGATACTAGTCAATTGAACACCAGCAATAGGATTTGGCTTCATAAGGAAAATACAATGCTATTTAAAATGCAAGAGAGGGAAAGGATAAGAGTATAATAAAGAAACTGAATCAGTCTCTACTAACATCTTGGTTTTACATTATTGCAATATGATGACAGCACGTGTGTATTATGTTATAGCAATATGCTTTGCCATTAATAGTTTTGGTGTGTGATAAATGCAATAGATCCCTGAGGAAGTACAATCTGAGGTTAACTTTGTTCAAACATGTTAAATATAGCCTTTCTCTCTCTAAATCCTAGTGGGCCTGCTTATTCCAATGATGAAACATTCAAAGAACACCAGATCCTGACCAGTATTTTGGTTTAAATTGTGTCCATGCGATGAGTGTTACTAGAACGAGGACTCATATTACACTGAACAGTGTGGGCTCTCTGGTGCAGGGGGTAATTAAGAGAGAATGCATAGCAAACCTGTCCCCGGTGGGCTTCCTAGGAGAATAAGATTACATAGAAGCAAAGGAATGGAACTAACTGGGGGAGATTTGGAAACCATTCATGGACAATATCCAATGCATGAAACTGACATGAAGATGGAAAGTGGTACATGTTATGGTAGCATTCAAACTAACATAGTGGCTAATGTAGATGCCATTTATTGAAGGATATAAGAGGGGGATACTGTTCAGGGAGAGCTTACATGCAGTACTGTTCTGATAAATGTTTAAACCAGATCTCCAAAAAACAGTGTTTACTGTATGCTTGGATAAGTAGATTTACTTGTGATTCGCTATTTATGGTGATCTTTTGTATGAATAGCAGATGATGAGGTTGATGATGATGATGATGGTGGTGGTGGTGGTGGT
>CM053582.1:543656765-543674279 GCA_028627135.1 Pseudochirops cupreus
AAAAAAAAAAGAAGACAGATCTACCTAGCCAAATTCTAGTATGATGCTATTAGGTCCAAGGGGCTTTGAACAATCATTGTATGGTCAGGTAAACCAGACTTTATGGTGACAATTCCAGGTTCTGTAATATGACCATCTTTTATGTTTATGTGTTTCATATATAATTTCATATATTATTTCAGCAGCCTTTGAGAAACCTTTAAAACTCTATTTATGGGTGTACTAAACTCATTTCATATCTTCCTTCCTTCTTTCCTTCCTTCCTTCCTTCCTTCCTTCCTTCCTTCCTTCTTTCCTTCCTTCCTTGTTTCCTTCCTTTTTCTTGGATTGCTTGAGTAGTTCAGAGCAACTCCACTGACATAGAATACTTAGATTTCAGTAAGGCATTGAACATAATCTCTTGTGATATCTTCGTGGATAATATGAAGACATGTAGACTGGATGGTAGTACAGTCAGGTGCATTTAGGATTTATTAACTGATGCCAATGTGCATTGATTGACAAATCAATGTTAACCTGATGAAAGATCCTTCATGGAATACCTAAGCCTTGGTACTATTTTTAAAAAGTATTAAGCATGTTTCTCAGTGCCTTGGATATGTATATAAATAGATAACAGAAATACCCATAATTACAAATGAGATAATATTAGGAAGGTTTTCTAATTCATTAGATGACAGAGGTGGTAACCCGAATAGATCTCAACAGGTTGGTGCTAACAAGAGGAAAGTTAATAGCACTAGATATAAAATGTTGTACTTGGACTAAAGAAACAAGGCACCAAAAAGTACAGAATGGGAGAGATGGAATCAAATGGTCAGTTACATGTGGAGGGGAACCTATTTCTAGTATTTACAATGGACTTTCAAGCTTAATATGAGACTTCTATGTGTTATGGCTACAGAAAGAGAGTATGTGGTTTTAAGTAATATTAATAGAAGAATAATGTCTAAGCTGGAGCATTTACTCTGCTCTGGTCAGACAACTGGACTACTGTATTCATTTGTAGGTTCCACATTTTGGATAGAATATTGACAAGCCAGAGTATATCCAGATGATGAAGGAGACTTTAAAATTTAATGTATAAAAAATTGGTTAAAAGGATGAGATGTTTAGCCTGAAGAAGAAAAGCCTTGGTAAATGATGGGTGGGGAACAATGGTCAGGATAGGAAGGAAGGAAAGAAACAAGCTGTGTGAGTGTGTGTGTGTGTGTGTGTGTGTGTGTGTGTGTGTGTGTGTTTGTGTGTGTGTAATTTGAAGAATTGAAAATTATCTGCATAACTTGGTCATTCTATCCCAGAAAAGGTCCTGTCTTAGCCAAACTGAATGTCTATATCAACTCAATTGACTAGATTTCATTTCGAGTTTTTCAGATAAATTTACTTTTATGTTTGTATTCATATCGTGTTATATTCATATTAATTCATATCATAACAGAGGTCATAAACTAAATATTACAGCTACTACACAAATCAATCTTTTACTCTTAATAAAGCAATGCTGAATCAGTTTTTAAAATCTAATTTGATCTTCACAACAACCCTGAAAAGTAGGTACTATTATTATTCCCACTTCACAGTTGAGGAAACTGAGACAAATGGGATAAAGTGACAGAGCTAGTAAGGGTATGAGGCTGTATTTGAACTCAGACTTTCCTAACTCCAAGTCTGGTTTTCTATCTACTGTGTCCCCTAGCATAAGTTTTGGTAACTCCCATAAACAAACAAACAAACAAACAAAACCAAACAACTAACAGTACTCCGCACTGTATTATGGTACCTCCCTCAGTGATGAGTTCCTTATTACTGGAAGCCTTAAAGTATAGGTACTAGATAGTTGCCAGATTCTGAAAACACAATTCATCATTTGAGGTTGGGATTGAACAGATGATTGTCTTCCAATTCTAAGATACTATGGGGAAAAAAGGAAGAGGAATAGAAGGAGCTACAGGAGGAAGAAGAAATGCAAGTGGAGGAAAGGAAGAAGAGGAGGAGGAGGAGGAGAAAGGCAGTGCACATGTCACTCAATAAAGAGGCAAACATTTCAAGTTCCAAATAGATTTGGTAAGTCAATGGCTTATATAATACCTCTGGAGATTCTGCAGCAAGTCTAGTGGACAGTGGGATGGACAGAAACTGTGCTTGGTAGAAGGAGAACTCTGCCTTTGGTGGGATTTGAATGGCTCTGGATAATCACTCAGTATCTCAAGAATAGCTCACTGTGATTGGTTACCGGAACCCATTGCCCTTGGCTCTGAATAGACTTTTAAGATGTTATGAAGAGGTGACAGAACCAATGTGGTAGAGTACAGGCAGCAACTAAGCTTAACCCTTAAAATATTTCCCTCCAAACTATTTTAAAGTAACTCCTCAAATCAAATTGAGACATTTTCCCAGTCTAAGACAACTTAGAAGAGGCTGAAATATCAGGGTGGAGGCTAGCCTTGAATACAAGTGGTGGTGGGCAACAACAAAAGAAGTTGTGGGCCTTGGAGATGGCTGGGACAACAGAGGCAGCAGCTTTAGGAGTTCTCAGCCCAGAGAAGTAATGGGGTGGGACAATTGGTTAGAAAGATTGCAAGGGACCTTTTGTTGTTATTGGGCATACCTAGCACTTATTGACAACTCTCTTACCCACACACAATTCTGGGTCATAGTTAAAGGGTGGAGAAGAGCACTTGTGGATGGTCACAAAGATGCAGGCGCCCTGATTATAGGTCAAATGCAGAGAGGAGCACTAGCATTTGCAGTTGTAAGAGAGAAGAAACCTTGATAATAGTTATAGGTCCAAAAGAAGCACCAATGCTTGTGACTGAAGGAGAGCAGGACCCTTCCTGGGTAAATATCAGAAGATATTTATTTTCAGATTCAGATATATATCAATATTCATTAACATTCAGAAGAACAGACCAGGAGAACAATCACACCACCTTGGAAGCACTGAAAATTTGAAGACCCCCAAATTAGCTCTAAAAAAACTGTAGCAACTTAATCCTAATTGTCCTGCCTTCCCCCTCCAAAAAAGCAAAAAAAAAAAAAATTAGCAAGAAAAAGACTGAAGTTTAGGATAGTGTCTCTCCAACTACTGGTAAGCAAATCCCAACTTTAACATAAGGTTCAAAGTCAGGAAATAGGCTAGAAAGATGAGCAAACAACAAAAAGAGAACTTGACTATACAAAGTTACTATGGTGGCAAGGTGGACTAAGACATAAACTCAGAAGAAGACAACAATGTGAAAACATCTACAACTAAAGCTTTGAAGAAAAATGCTAATTGGACCCAAATCCAACAAGAATTCTTGAAAAAGTTCAAGAAATAGATCTGTCATAACAGAAAAACTTGGAAATGGGAACAATGCAAGAAAATTATGAAAAGAAAACCAATAGCTTGGTAAAAGAGGCACAAAAATACAGAAGAAAATAATACCTTAAAAAACAGAATTGGCCAAATGGTAAAAGGGTCACACGAATTCAGTGAAGAAGAGAGCTTCTTAAAAAGCAGAATAGGCCAAATGAAAAAGAGGTACCAAAGCTCATTGAAGGAAGAATGATTCATTAAGAATTAGAATTGGGCAAGTAGAAGTTAATAACTACTTAAGACATCAAGAAACAATAAAATGCCATCAACAGAACAAAAAAAAAAAACAAAGAAGAAAATATGAAATAGCCCATTTTCAGAGGGTAGAGACAGGATGACAGAATAAAGAAACACTAGGGCAAATTCACCCCACAACCTTGTTCAAACAACTTTAAAATAATGCCTCAAATTGAATTCTGGATTGGTAGAACCAACAGAACATCAGAGTGAGACATTTTTTCTAGTCCAAGATAACATAGCAGGTTAGAAAGAGAGATCTGTGACGTGGGAGGAGGCTAACCCAGAGGCCACATGGATGAAACCTCAGTGGTGGGAATAGGTGGTGGAGACAGAAGCAATGGCAGCTTCAGAAGCTCTCAAGTCAGAAATAGTGAGGGGGCCTGGCAAGTAATCAGAAAGAAATTACAGAATACCTGTGCTAGCCCTGGATGCAGGACCCAGTACTGTGATGTTTGACAACTTCATTGCCTTACCCACTTCTGGTTCATATTTCAAGAGAAGCATTTTCTGTCAAGAGGGAGTAGGAGGCCTGAGGGGAAACTATTTGGCAGCTCTATTGCCTTTTGGGTCATAGTTGAAAGGCAGAGAAAAAAAAAAGACAGAGGAGTATTTTCAGTAAAAAGGGAATTGAAACCCTGAAGGGCAGCATCACTTCAGGGAACCTGAGGAACAAAATCATTTCTGGCCTTAAAGGAAACCAAAACAAACAATAATAAATAAGTCATTGGTTAATTTGATTTTAAAGAAAGAAGAAAATCAAGTTACTAGCATCAAAACTGAAAACGGTGAATACACCACCAATAAAGATGAAATTAAAGAAAGATTTGCATTAATTTTGCCCAGTCACATGCCAGTAAAACTGACAATCTAAGTAAAATGTATAAACATGAAGAAAATACAATCTGTCTAGATTAACAGAAGAGGAAATAGAATCGTTAAATCATTCCTGATTTTAACTAATACTTAATACTATCTTAGAAAAATAAGGCAGTTTAGCACTTCCAGATTTCAAACTATCACAAAGTGGTGATCATCAAAACAATCTTTTACTGGCTAAGAAATAGAGTGGTGGCCCAGTGAAATAGATTAGGTACATAATTGAGGTTGTTTTGTTCAGTCATTCGGTAATGTCCAACTCTGTGACCCTGTGGACCATAGCATGACAATACTGTGCATTGGGCTTTCTTGACAAAGGTGCTGGAGTGGTTTTCTGTTTTCTTCTCCAGTAGATTAAGGCAAACAGAGGGTAAGTGACTTGCCCAGGGTCACACAACTAAGGCTACATTTGAATTCACGTCTTCCTTACTCTAGACCCAGCACTTTATCCACTGAGTCAAACTTTTAGTGTAAGAACTAAATAATTTAACCAAAAAAATTGCAAAAAAAAATTTATAAAAGTTGCTGGAAAGCAGTTTGGCAGAAACTAGATACAGAACAACATCTCACACCATATGCCAAGATAAGGTTAAAATGCACAAATGACTTAGACATAAAGGGTGACACTAATTAAAGGAGCAAGGAAAAATTCATAAAAATAAGAACCATTCCCCAATTGATAAATGGTCAAAGGATATGAACTGGAAGCTTTCAGAAGAAGAAATCAAAGTTATTTATAGTTATATAAAAAATGCTCTAAATCAATATTGCTTAGAGAAATGCAAATTAAAACAGTTGTGAAGTACCAATTCACACCTATCAGAAATGTTAAATGCTGGAGAGAATGAGAGAAAATAGGTACACTAATAAATTATTGGAGGAGTTGTGAACTGGTCTACTTGTAGAGGACAACGTGAGTCAAAAGCACCTTTGTCCCGTGGGAAATCAGGGAACCCGTTGGGGCCTCTTGGTTCCGGGGTCTCCCTGTGCTTGTGAGAGATGAGGAAGTGCTGAGGGTCACAGCCCAGTTGCCAGCTCACAAGGAAGTCTCCTATGAGACCACTCGCTTGATGAGCAGCAGCTGATATGACTGATTCAGCCCACCCCACCCCCCCATTGGTCCATACCCCCTGTGCACCAGGAGATCATGCTTGAATCATGTTGCCCTTAGGGTATAAAGGAGACCGTCATTATGCAATAAAGCACAGCTGCTGCAGGCTTCTCTCGCCTCTGATCTCTTCAGTCCCTCCTGAGAATACAGCCTAAGGCTGGCCCTTAGGCTACTGAACTGAGCAGATGATGCATCTAGTCATTCTGGTGAGCAATTTGTAACTATATGCAAAGGCAAAACTGTGTATGTCCTTTGATCCAGAAATATAATGATAGGTCTATACACCAAAAATATCAAAGAAAAAGGGTCTATATTACAAAAAAATTTGTAGTAATTCTTTTTGTGATGGAGGGGATGCTCATCATTTGGGGAATGGTTGAACAAATTGTGACATATGATTATGATGGAATAATGTCATGCTCTAAGAAATAAAGAGGAGGTGGGTTTCAAAAAAAATGGCAAGACCTATGTAATACAATGTGAGACAGGAAGAACTCGGAAATCATTGTGCACAACAATGCAAAACGCTCTTGTAGTGATGATCAACTGTGAAGGACTTGGCTACTCTTTTCAGCACAATGATCCCAGACAACTCCAAATGAGAAAATACTATCCCTCCACAGAAAGGAATTAATGGACTCCAAGTACAAATTAAAGTATAATTTTATTGCTTTATTTTTTTTTGCTTTTTTATATAGCTAATATAGAAATATATTTTGCATGACTTCTCATATATAATTAATACCATTTTGCTTGCCTTCACAGTGAGTGGGTGGAGGTGTTGGAAGGAGGGAAAGAATTTGGAACTCGAAATTTGAAAAGAATGCTAAAAACAAACAATAAATTTGAAAAAAAAATGCTATGAATACACCAAGGGAGAGAAGGATGTAGGGAGGAATGTTATAGGACAAATGATGGAGAGAGAGGATTTGAAATGTCACCAGATTCCATGCTTGCCATCAAGCAGTCCCCTGGTATGTCACAACAGAGCTTTTGAGAATTCATTTTTACTGACTCAGGAAAGGGCTATGGTGGGAGGCTACAATCTTTTGGGGGTTATGGTGCAACACAGTCAGTGGTTCATTTGCCTGGAAAAGATCTGCAGCTTTCAGGTTCAGAGCCTCATAGTACACATGCAATCTACAAGCTCAGATTCCTGGATGTGACACTGAAGACCCCCCATGGGGGAGGGCTTAGAGAAGAGTAAGGGTCAGAATATGTTAGACCTGGACTCTTTGTCTCTGACTCTGTCTCTCGCTGTAACTCTGACTCTATCACCCTATCTGTCTTACATTCTGTCCTTTCCCTTCCCCCTCCTCTCTTCGTCTTTTCTCTCCTTTCCTCTCACTCTATCTCTCTGCCGCCTCCATCTCTTTTTTCTTTTTCTGTATCTGTCTCTCTATCATTGTCTCTGTCTATGTCACTTATTTTCCCTCTGAATTTTTGTGAGATTTTCAGTACACATTCCCTTTTACTTCTAACTTTGTGTCTCCCACTCTGGAGAAGTCAAGATAGCAAAGTGAAAGCAGAATTTTTCAGAGCTTTCCTAATACACCCCCTCCAAAACACCCCAACAATATTTCAAACCAAATTCTGGGCAGAAAAACCGCAAATAAAAGTCACAGTGAGTCATTTTCCCAGATTGAGCTACAGAAGCTCAAGACAGTCATCCCCTTAGGGGTGAGCAGATCCCAACTCTAACATAAAATACAAAATCAAGAAATAGACTGGAAAAATTAGTAAACAACAAAGAACTTTGCTATTAAAATATTCTATGGTAACAAGGCATCTCAAAACACAAATTCAAAAGAAGACAATAACTTGAATAAATCCACAAGCAAAGCCTCAAGGAAGAATGTAGACTGGACGTGAGCCCAACACAGAAGTCCTAGGAGAACTAAAGAAAGAGATTTTTAAAGAGCAAAAATGTTTAAAAAAAGCATTTTAAAAATCCACTAAGAGTGATAGATGAAAAATTGGGAAAATAAGTAAGAGTAATGCAAGAAAATTCTGAAAAAAAGAATTAACAGCTTGTAAAAGAGGCACAAAACTTCAGTGAAGAAAATAACTCTTTAAAAATCCAAATTGGCCAAACAGTAAAAGTACAAAAATGCAAAGTAATTATTTTTAAAAGATCACAATTGTGTAGCCAATTCTTTTCCTATTTGAGGGGAATACCCACCCCATAGGCCATTCTTACCACATATAATCCAAGAAAGTCATATAAATATCTCTTTTCTCTTTGGAAGAAGGAGTCTATTTCTCCCCTGTATGGCTTCCTTCTCTATCTAGTGTTTGAAATCAATCACCCTTAAAATCTTTGCATCTCTTATCATCTACAAATACTTCTATGAGTATTTGTCTTAGGAGTTTTGCTCCTAATCAGGGAAAGGAAAAATCTTTAATTGGAAGCCATGATTTCCAATAATAACAACACATACTTATCAGGTTTCAATATAGGAACTCAAAATATATGTTTTTAAAAATCATTTTCCATTTTTCCTGGTATTCTTACACAAAAAACATTGATATTGTTACCCCCATTTTATGTGTTAGGACACTGACATCTGGAGGGCAGTGTGACATTTAATGGAAACAATGTGGAGTTTAAAATCAGTTGAGTACTGTGTTTGTATCTTGTTTCTGATGCTTATTGCCCAAGCAGTATAGAGAAGATCCCAGAAGAATATGAAGGAAGCATTGGAATGATTCTGAATTTTAAAGATGCAGTGAGTTGACATGAGAGACGTATATGAGGAAGAGGAAGGTGATAAAAGATAAGACATTCTCCCTCAGCGAGGGTGGTCAATGATCTACAGAAAATCATTGAGCTTCCTTTTTAAGGTCTAGCAATTGGGTAGGGGTCAGGATTATTCAGATGGTTTTACTGTCATATTGAATCAGGAAAAGGAAACAAATGGTAGCCTTGGCTGCCTGGCACAGGCAGGACTGACCAGCCCCAAAGTTGTCACTGATGGAGGGAGAGGACAGATACATAGTTATTGTTATTTTTCTGTTTCTTCTCTCAAACTTGGTTTGTTATAATCCACAAGGATTACCTCCCTCCCAGCTCACTTTAAAACTGAACAAATCTCATGTGGGGAAATCAAACTCAGAACTCTCATGTTATGCCTAGTTTGAAAAAAAAGAGACATTATAAGAAAATGCTGCCTCTTAACATGCTTCCCATCCCTAACCACAATTCTTTCCAGATGCCTGAATGAGGTTGGTCAGAGTTTGTGCAAAACTCTCCTGTGACATTTAAATGTGGTTTTGAAACCCATGCTGCTAACTCTCAATATTCAATGATCTTGGGTCCTTTGCAGACCATGAGCATAAAGAGTCTGTCTGTAACCTCCATGTGACTTTGGGTTTTAACAGAGCCCTAACTTAGAATTCTGGCACATGAACAAGAGAGGAATCTGAGAGAAAGCTAAAGGTGGTCCCTAGGGAGAGCTGATGAGACTATTTGTGAAAAAGCAGGACCAGGGAGGAATTACCCAGACTGTGGAAAGACGTCAAGATTCCCACACCAGTAAGAACATGCCAACCTTTCCCATGATTGCACAGCTTTCCTGGTGGCTTTCCTGGTTCAATGCAATCACACTGCGGGAGGGTTGGCCATTCCCCAGGGAGTATTGCCTCTATCTTCCCCATCCTCCTCAGCTTCCAGCATTGGCTTTCTATTACCTAATGAGGCACGTGGGAAAAAGTGATGGTCTAGAGTCAGAGTATCTAGGTTCAAATCCTACTTGGGTCACTGTGTGACTTTGGGCATAATTATTCAACCTCCTTAAAACTAAGTTGCCTGTAAAATGAAGGAACTGAACTAAATGACCTCTGAGGTCCCTTCCAGCTTTAGAAGTATGATTATATAATTGTTGGACTTTTGAATTCCTGACACAAGGAAATGTGTGTGGGAAGGCGTGGTTATAATCTCTGTAGACCTTGGGAGGAAGCCTGTATGAGAGAACAGGGAAAGTTGCTTTAAACCAAAGACTACTGTGACCAGATAGCCAGTGGTACAGGGGTATGGGGTCACAATCCACTAGAAGGATGGTTCCTCCAATTTTTGCTGTCCTCAGCCCTCTCAGCTCTACTTTCCTGTACTGCATGTTCCTTTACTCCTCTCTTCCCCTATCCCTTTCGCAGGTATGGAAGCTTTTGCTGATATCCAATGAATTTTCCCCTCTATTCACTTTAGAAGTTGAGAATTGGCTGTCTGGGAGAATTTTTTTAAAGCAGAAAACTGTATTTTACTTGATGTTCACTAGAAACTAAGGTAACAGGTGCTTAATATGGATAAGTAGTAATAGCATTTATAAAGCATGACTTGCAAAATACTTCACAAATATTATTGCATTTTATCCTCACAAACCCTTGGGGGGAAATTTATTATAGTCTCCATTTTACCGATGAAGAAATTGAGGTAAACAGAAGTTAAATTACTTGTCCAGGATCACAGAGCAAGTGTCTAAGGTCAGATTTTTAACTCAGACCCCATAGGGGCACCTTTACAGTGTTCTTTATCTGCTGAGTCAGTTCCCTCTCAAGGTCCTATGTGATAAATAGAATAAGACTTTATGGATAGATGGTAGAACAGAATCTTTTAGAGATTTATCAGCAATGTGGATGAACATGGAAATTTTGGAAATAGTGGTGGTTTGCTATTGTTTTAATGCTCAGTTTGAAGAAAACAATGAAAAATATGACTGTCAAATGAGCAGTTATGGCCAAGGAGGAGGAAGCCATACCTGCATTACGTGCACATGAGAGGGAATAGGATAATTCCTCCTCACCTCCCCACACACCCCTAGGATTCAAACTTCTAGAGACCAGGCAGTGTTTTTGCCTTTCTTTACACCCCTCCTCTTAGAACAGTGCTTGGTACATAGCAGAAGTTTCATAAATGCCTCTTGATTGAATAATTGGTGATCTGGATGTTTTATAACGGGTGATGCCAGTAACTAAATTTCCTAATTCTAGCTACAAATAAAAAGGTCATAATGGTCAGAATCTCTTTATCCAGTTTTAAACTAGAAGTCATGTAGTCACAGAGCTGGAAAGAACACTGGTGGAAATCAAATCTATCAAATGGAGAAACTGAGGCCCAATGAAGGGAATAATTTACCCAAGGCCAAACAACTACTTAGTCACCAAATTGGGATTAAAATCTAGATATCCTAGTTCTACATCCAGTAATTTTTCTCCTATACAAGGACAAGAGAAAACAGATTGTTAAATTTCCTATCATAACCAGGAATTCCATATCCATTGTGTCCCATATCTTATATAAACTATAAATATGTGTGGAAATAAATAATTATTCCAAAATAAATACTTATTTTATAAGTATTCCATTCCAAACAGGATGCAGGTATATCATCTAAACCCCCAGGCCAGTATCTAGTAAAAAATTAACAGACTTGTATTAAATACCTACTATGTGTCAGATACAGTGATAGCACAGAGTCATACATAAATGCTTATTAAATGGGATGGAATGGAATCTAGTTAGAAGATCTGCTTTTTCCTTTAAGATAAAGGGACTGAAGACTGGGTGTAGCAAACTACTTCTCTTCTAGACGGAAAAAAGTTTCTATAGCTAATCTCAGTCTTTGAACAATGGTTAGTGGAGCTGAGAGATTAGCCCTAAAAAGAAGAAGGTAACAAACATAGACCTTTGTTCTTCCTGCTACTCCCTTGTAACCATCCTGGATGAGAACTTCTCTGTTGAATAGTCAAGTTGCTGGTTGCTTCCACATCTTTGCCTTCCAGACATGAGTCCCCATCAGACCAACATCATCAATAGCAACAATAAATATCATCAGAGCATCTACTGGGTGTATCATGCTGTGCTAACATAGAGGCACTGTGATATGTTGGAAATGTGTGGGATTAGGAGTCAGAGGACCTGGGTTCACATATCCCCTCTGTCTTTTACTAACTGTGTGAAGTTGGATGAATCATTGAATGTTTCAGTGCCCTCATTTGGATTAGATGGCCTCCATGTCCCCTTCCAGTTCTAAATCCCTGATTCAATCATGAATGTGATTCAGTCATGACTGAGATCATGGTCTTTGCTCCTTCTCAGAATGCTGTGTCAATCAAAACTTTGGCAGAAGAGACTGACAATTGGTAAGCAGAATAATTGGATTAGATAGGTGTTATCATACAAGCAACTGAATGTCTTGTCTCAGAAGTAGGGAATATCCCAATCATCTCCATTATACTGAGCAGAACCTGCCTCTTGGTGGTTACTGCTGCAATATAAAAGAAATAGGTATTTCAGGCATTAATATCTCTAATTTACAGATGATGATATTGAACTCAGTAAGATTAAGTGACTCACCAAGGATTACACAGTAGGCATCAGTCCAAATTTGAACTCAGGTCTCCAGTCAATTCAAGTCCCATTTTACTACACTTTACTCCAGACCTCAACCTACCCAATGAAATGGGGTTATCTATGTCTTTATATGAGAGGGCATGAGCAAAGTTACTAAGTCATTTAAACAAAATATTTTTAGTTCTTTGTTCAAAACCCTAATGAAAGCATATGCTGTGTTACTGAAAATCTTGTGCTCCAACAAAAAAAAAATCCTCTTTTAAAAAATGCTTGTCCTATTACCAGCAAAAATCTTAAAGCTGCTTCACAGAAGTCTGGGTAAGAGGATCTTTAGCACTGGATAAAGAAGGAGTCCTGTCAAGGGAAAATAAACTACATGTTCTAAATTAAATAAAACATCTGTGTGACAGCTTGGATTGTGGGCAGTTATTTCCCAAGAAATATGACTATAGAGGCAGGGACAGAGGAGACAAACATGACAAAGTGCTCAAATTCACCTGTGACTCCATGTTATTAAGAGGTCACTGGGGAACCATTACAGTAATATGGTGGGGGCAAAAGTCAAGTTGCGTGAATAAGAAATGATCAGGTGGTGAGGAATTGGCAATAGGAAGTGTAGACCACCATTTTGAGACATTTGGCTGTCATAGGGAGGAAGGAAATGGGGGAGAAATCTTAAACATTTTCAAGGATAACAGAGGGTTTGGGGGTTGTTGTTGTTGTTTTAGCATTAGATAGTGGTGTCCTGGAACTAGCTAGTACCAGAGCAAATCATTAAATTGTTACCATGAGCATTTAAACCTCAAACATTATAAATCAAGACTTGATTTAATTTTGTTATTGTTGATTGTTGAGTCTAGATTTTAAAAAGTGAAGGAGGAAATGGTAATAATGCAGATAGACCTTAAAACAGTCAGGTATGCATTTTTTTTTTTAGAGAGCTGGTTATTAAATATTTACCAGCACATCTCTGAATAAGAGTAACCTGATTATCTTTGGAGGGAGAAAAGAAGATGGCAGTGGAGATGAAAAGATTGAAGATGCCAAAAGGGAGGGATATATTGATGGATCAGAGCCTCGGAAGAGGAAGGAGGAGACCGCAGCAAGATCACAGGTGGAGAAGTTAGCTTTGACCTGGTTGGAGGGCAAGGGCTTTCCACTTTCTAAGACAGTAGAGGAGGAACAGAAAATCATCAGAAGAAACCAAACAACTTTGAGGTAGAAGAGATGAAAAAATGAGAGCTCATGCTGTAGGACAGTTTCTAGTAAAGTAAAAGGTGAAATTACCTGCTGAGAGAGATAGAGGGAAGTGGGAGTGGGATAAGTGAAGGGAGGCTTTTGAATAGGGTCTTTAGGGAATGTAGCAGCTGGAGGTAGAGGGACCAGCAAAAGCATTAGTAGAAGGTAATACTTGAGCTAAGTCTTAACAGGGAACCAGTGATTTCAAGATGTGGATTTAGGTCTGGGGGCCTGAATTCTAGTTCCAGCATAGTCAATGATTGGCTATGTGTCCTCAAAAAAAGGTCACTTAACTTCTCTTGGACTCAGTTTTTTAAACTATTAAATAAGGATTTGAATATCATGTAATTAATCCAAAGCAATACACAGCAAAAAGGGTTTCTGTGAGGATAAAATAAAATTCTGTATGTGAAAATCTTTAAAAAAAGTATAAAGTTATATAAACATTAATATTATTATGCATCTAGGTAGGACAATGGAAAATATCTATCTACCTATCTATCTGTCTATCTATCTATCGATTGATCTATAATTCCAGGGGGTTCCGTTTTTCCTGGAGCATCCAAGCAATAGAAATAAGAAAGCAAAATTTAGATGACAAATTTTAAAATAATAGTAAAATTAATGCAAGTAATTACTTTTAAGTGGACATTTTCTTGGGCCACTTCAAAGCAGCATTTATTTCATTAAACTCCCTATAGCAAGAAGAGACACATACTAATTTAAATTGAGGGGGGATTCTGAGTGATGAGTAGGGAGGTGTCTCTCCTAAGTTAAATTACTGCAGCAGGTGGAAAACTGGTAGACTTCATGCTCTCTCAGATCTGAAGTTTAT
Source organism: Pseudochirops cupreus (assembly GCA_028627135.1). Lineage (NCBI taxonomy): Eukaryota > Metazoa > Chordata > Mammalia > Diprotodontia > Pseudocheiridae > Pseudochirops > Pseudochirops cupreus. The sequence continues at coordinate 543,670,774 of CM053582.1, forward strand.
GAGTAGAAAATGCTTTGTGCCAAATTTTCTGAATAAGATATCAAATGAGAGACTCTTTAATTAATAAACATGAAGAAATGTCATTTTATTCTCCAAATTCTGAAATATCCCAACAACTCCCACATTTTCCTGGCAAGCTCAGAACGTTAAGATAAAGGTGATTTATACTCTAAAAGACAAAGTTAGGAAAGCCAGATCTTGAAAACAGCTGCTAATAAGAATGTATAAAGGATTTCACTAAAAAAGAGGGGGAAAAGTTTGAAATGCCTTCAGACTTATGTGCATTTTAAAATAATTTACAATAACTATACTAACATTATTGTTATATAATGTTATATAACTATACTAACATATTGTAATAACTATTACAATAATCTATACTAACTGTTATTTATATCAGAACTTGAATGGAAAGTAGAGAAAAGAGAAAGCCTGTACCTTCTTCTTTGCTGAGGTCATGGAGTTGGGGGGAGAGGGGAGGGGAGGTCCTGTAGTCATGGAACAGTACATATGATGCCAGAATTTTCTGACATGTTCACTAATTTCATTGAAAATTGTTCCTCATGGGGAGAAAAATTGTTACTCAAAATCTCGTGGAAATGAATGATGTAAACTAAAATAAATAAAAGTTAAAAAGCAAAAAAAAAATTTTTTTTTCCTCGTGTTTTATTCTTGTTATAAAGGATGATTCTCTGGAAGAAGAAAACAGAAGGGATCTATTGAGGAAAGGAGATGATGTTTTTAAAAACATATCAATATCTGGCTTTATATAGTGTTTTAAGGTTGATCCTTATAAAGACACTGAGATTGGTGGTATTATTATCCCCATTTTGCAGATGAGGTAACTGGACTTGCCCAGGGTCACTCAGTGACAGTCAGTCACTCTGTCTCTGAGGCAGAATTTGAGCTCAGGTCTTCCTAATTACAAGGTCAACATTCTCTCCTATTTACCCATTTAATTGAAAAAAAAATGTGTTGTTTTGAACCAAGAAAGAAAAAAATTTAAAAGTAGCATAGCTTAAGCAATAAAAGGAAAAGGGACTATCAATACTGAATAGGAGGTCAGCAGCAGTAAATGTTGCAGAGGCCTAGGAAGATGAGGCCTCTACCACTGGAAAGAGCTCTGGACTTGGAGAAGAGAATGACCTTGGGGCAAATCTGGCAAACCTATTACTTGTGTGACTCTCCCAAGTTACCAAATGTTAACATCACTTACTTTCTCTGAGGCCCAGATTCATCATTTCCACAATGACAACACCCATTCTAGTGGTACTTAACATCCAGGGTTGTTGAAAGGATCAAATGATACATAATGCATGACCATATATAATGTATAACATACTGAATATAAAAGCACTGTTGAACTTCAAAGTGCTTCAGAAACATTAACTATTACTTGAGTAGTGGATAGAGATCTACCCTGAAACCAGGATGACCTCAGACCTGTGTTGGTTGTTTGATCCCGGGTAAAGCACTTGACTCTCCAGAAGTTCTCTAAGAGTAGAGTTGCAGAGAAAGTGTCTGCCTGCATCAGCAGAGGAAGTCTCCTGACCCAGGCATTCCCTGTACCAATGAGATCACAGATTTGGTCTCTGGCCAACCCATGCTGTTGAGCAATGAGTGGTAGAGAAGGCTGATAGTTTGACAGAACAGCAAGAAATTGTACACATATAGATATATAAGAAATAATAATGTATATAAATAATAAAAGTAAAAAGAATTGTGTACCCATGTGTATATAATGAGCAAAGATATTATAAGCATATAATATAATGTCTATAATAAATGATTAAATAATATAAGTAGAAAAGAATTATGTACGTATACGTGTGTAATATGCATGCTAGATATTTTATATACTCATATATTGCATGTTTATATATTATGTGTATATTGAACATCTATGTATATTATATGAAAATATTATATATCAATATATTATATGAGTGTACATGCTTGCATAATACACATTTGCATAATAAATAATTTATATTGTATATAAAATGTGTATATATTATATACAAACATATGTATGTTTTATAGAAATCTACGTGTATTATATATACTACACATTTTTGTGTGTTTATGTACTTTCCACTGTATGATGCTGCCCATCAGATTCTTCTGATCCATATGTGTTCACACACACACGCACACACACACACACACTCCTGGATCAGAAGGACTTGGTGGACAGCATCATGCATTGGAAAGAGAACTGGTCTCAAAGTGTTGAATGAGGAGAAGAATACCTTAAAAAGCCAATTTTTCCAAATGGAATAGGAATTTCAAAAATGCACTGAAGAGAATAATTCCTTCAAAATTAAATTGCAGCAAATGGAAGCTAAAGACTTTATGAGAAATCAAGATACTATAAAACAGAACTAAGTAAATGAAAGAATAGAATGCAATGTGAAATATCTCATTGGAAAAACCACTGACCTGGAAAATAGGTCCAGGAGAGATAATTTAAATATTATTGGACTACCTGAAAGCCATGATCAAAAAAAGAGCCTAGACACCATCTTTCAAGAAATTATCAAGCAAAATTGCCCTGATATTCTAGAACCAGAGGGCAAAATAGAAATTGAAAGAATTCACCAATCACCTCTTGAAAAAGATCCCCAAAAGAAAACTCCTAGGAAATATTATAACCAAATTTCAGAGTTCCCAGGTCAAGGAGAAAAATACTGCAAGCAGTCAAGAAGAAAAAATTTGAGTATTGTGGAAATGCAATCAGGATAACACAAGACCTAGCAACTTCTACATTAAGAGATGGTAGGGCTTGGAATATGATATTCAGGAGGCCAAAGGATCTAGGATTAAAACCAAGAATCACCTACCTAGCAAAACTGAGTATAATGCTTCAGGGGAAAATATGGTCATTCAACGAAATAGAGGATTTTCAAGCATTCTTAATGGAAAAAAACAGAGCTGAAAGAAAATTTGACTTTCAAATACAAGAAGCAAGAGAAGCATGAGAAGGTAAACAGGAAAAAAGAAATGGTAAGGGACTTATTAAAGTTGAACTATTTACATTCCTACATGGGAAAATGATAATGGTAACTCATAAGACTTTTCTCAGTATGGGGACTGTTGAAGGGAATGTATGTTTATATACATACATAATACATATATACACATATACATATATATGTATGTATAGGAGGGTGTAGGTGTGTATAAATATATATGTGAGGGTATGCATATGTATGTACGTGTATACATAGACAGAGGGCACACAAGTTGAATATGAAGGGATGATATCTAAAAAATAAAATTAAGAGGTAAGAGAGGAATATATTGGGAGAAGGAGAAAGGGAGAGACAGAATGTCTCTCATATAAAAGACAGAAAACTGTTACAATGGAGGGGAAGACCAGGAAGGCAAAAGGAAATAGGACAACCTTATTCTCACTGAATTTATCTTAAGGAGGGAATAACATAGCAACTGGGTATCTTACCCTACAGGAAAATAGGGGGGAAGGGGATACGAGGGGGGATAAT
>CM053582.1:543674779-543722037 GCA_028627135.1 Pseudochirops cupreus
TTTTTTCATTAAAACTGCTGAATTTAATGATGTATATCAGAGTTTGCACCATAAGTGTCTTTCTTTTTCTGGAGGCAATTTGTGAATACTTTTGACTACATCTTTATTTTCTGTTTTTATGAGCAGTTTTCTTGCTTTCTTGTTTTAATTATGGTGTTAGTTTTTTTTATTTGTTCTGTTCTCATATGCCAATAATCTCTAAGTTGTTTCTCCATGTAAAAGTTTGAGATACACATGTTTTGCTCATTAAGGGATCACGAATTCTTTTAATGTTATGGCATTCTGTTTCTCTTCTTCCAGTTTGTCTTTTACTTTATGGTTCTTTTATTCCCCAATCAGCTGTTCTATCTTTCACTTCTTAAGAGGGAATCATGTTTGTGAATTCAAGTTTTTGTATTCTACTGATTATGTTTTCTGGGTAGGCTATAAATCCTGCCATTTGTTTCCTATGAACTTCTGCTTACAAGATTCTTATTCCTCTCAGGAATCATTTAGGGACATTCTGCTATGGTTTCATTCTCTACTACAGGATTTCATCCTCATCAGGTGTTGGCTCAATCTCCTTTTTCTTTAAATATTTTTTCGAAGTGGATAAGCTCGCTCAAATATTTTGGTGACCATCTTCCCTTCTGATTAAACATTTCCCCTTTTGATTTACTTACTTGTCTTTTGGTTTCCAATTAAATTTTCTTCTTCCTAAGATATTTGGTAATTTCAACTTCCTTTTCCTTTTTATCCCACCCTGCTTAGTTTCTGATTTCTCCCTTTGTTATGGAAGATTCCTTGGGGGCTGAAACTCAAAGCTGTTTAAGCTTCCTCTAATATTGAAGAATTTACTTTTCACCTGCATCAGACCCTACACCATATGACTTCTGGAAGGGGACAGGACTCACCCCAACTGAATACTAGTCTCTTTTACTTCAGGCTTGGGACAACTTGGCAGATGTTAGGATGCTACCCTAGTTCAATCTGTTTTTATTTTAGTTTTTGAGTATTGCTGTACCAAGCAGAGCATTTTTTAATTTTCCTATGCCTCTCCATCCTCCACAAAGGGATGAGCAGAGATGAAGTCTGCTGCTTGTTGCCACAGAACTGTGGGATGAATGCTCAGGAAAGGTGTGCTGGCAGAAATTTCAGTATCAATGAAGAAAATAAATAATTAGTGGATACCCAAGCTCATGGGTCAGATTGTGTCACCCTGCAGAGCATGGGAACTGGTAGGGGAAAGTGTGATGAGTGAATATGTGAAGGATTCAAGATCAGCTTTTTCTGTCCCTCATTCATCATGTTCAATTCATCTTTATTAGGCTTCTTGTTGTCTTGGTCTAGAGACACATTTCTGATTCATTTAAGTAGAATTCTTATTTGAGGGAAGTTTTTCAAAGTTCATGAAGTCTAGGGAAAATGTCTAGTCCTTCATCATGCTGGTCATATGTCCAAAAAGTCAACAACTATTCATTGAACTTAATGAAATAATGCAAAGTGAAATATGAAGTGAATTGCGAAAAATCATGCAGATAGCAGACCAGGTACGGAGACTGGTTTTCTGACTCCAATATGTTGTTCTTAGAGAGCTGGACCTTTAATAAGCCAAAGATGGGATCAGTACATTTCCATTTCTAATATCTGTTTGGTTAAGGATGTTTCATACATACAGCATTCCTTCACTCTCCTTCATGCTTTTTTAAGACTGTCTCCCATATCTGTGATATATTCTTTGCTCTCCTCCAAAGTCTCCTTCACAGTCTAAAGTGTACCTGCTTAATGAGACCTTTCCTGATCCTCAGATATCTAGTGCTTTCTCTTCTGAGATATTCTGCATGTATTTTGCAAATAGCATATATTTATATGTCTGTGCTCACATTGCTTCTCTCAATGAAATAATGTTCCTCAAGGACAGGGATTATTTCTTTTGCCTACCCAGAGCCTGTCACAGCATACAGTAGAGGTTTAATAAATGCTTGTTGATTAATGGATGAATTACTATAAAGGCCAGAGATTATTTTTGTGCACAAGGGGCAAAAATATTGCCTGCTAAAGAGAGGACACAAGTTTTAGGAGATCCACAAAAAAAATTCTGTATAAACATTTCTTCTGCCCAGGAATCAAATGAAGCTCAGTAAGCCTCTGATGATTTTAATCTCTGTGTTGAAAATACAAATCTGAACTTGATTGATATTGATGTCACCATTTGCCTTTTTAAAAGTCCAGAAAATGATTAAAGTATAAAGTGTCAAACCAGCCCCCTAGATTGTGAGTTATTTCTGGTTTATGCATAGGTTTCCCTTCTCCAAATACTTTTCAGTTGGAAATGAGGGGTGAGGAGAGAAAAATGTAGGGAAATCATAGGAGGGGCAAAAGAAGTACTTATCTTGAGGTCCTGGATTCAAGTCCCAGTTACAATATTTACTTTTGGGAGGGTCACTCTCAGTTTAATTGATTTTTTTAAAAACTTACATACATTTACAGATTACATCTATTTTAGTAGAAATCTTTTGTGACCTTAAGTAGGTTACCATTAATTTCCTTGTCGATGAAATGATGGAGTTGGACTAAATTTCTATGTTTTGACTTTCAGCTAACATTCTTCAGATATTTATCCATGCTTTGCATTCAGGTAAGAGCTTGCTCGGCATCATTAGTTTGCCAGGAAATAAGACATATATTTTATAGACAGTTTCTATGTCACTTTTCTACTAAAAGCTATAGTGGTTCCCCATTGTCTACTGAATAATACATATCTAAAGTCCTTAGGCAGGCATTGATGATTTGGTTTCCACTTATGTTTTAACTAAATTCACCCTTTTCTAAACATTCTCCTCACTTCCTTCTTATCCCAGTGCCTCTGCTTATGCCATAATATCATTTGCCTAGAAAACCTTTTCTCATGATCTGTTAAAATCCCACGATCAAAGCATTCAATGTCACCTCTGCCAAAAAGTTTTCTCTGATTCCCCCAGACAAATGTGGCATCTCCTTCCTCTGTGCTCCCACAACACTTTACATCCCCTTACTTTCTATTCATAGAATCACATTTTACAATTGGAAGGGACCTCAAACAGCATCTAATAAAACCCAAGCCATACAAAGAATAACCTGCCTCTGCTGGAAGACCTTCAACAAGGGGAACACAATACGATCTCCTGAGTGAGACCATTCCACTTTGGGATACCTTTAACTGTAATTTGTCCTTACTTTGAGACTAAATGTGTCTCTTTGCAATTTTTACCAGCTGTTGTTACCTCTGAGACAAAATGGGAAAAGGCTCATTCATAAGTTTTAAATATTGAAGGTAGCGATTTTTCCTTCCCTAACCTGGTTTTCTCTTCTATGGGCTAGACATTCCCTTTTTTAATTTTCTTTTTCCTATCATTATTGGAAAGAGAAGACAGGTTTGTCTGGAATTATTAACTAAGGTGAGATACTTTAGCCTCTGCTTCTAAGTATTACGTGCATGGATGCTGGGATTACAATACAACTGTATGCCAAGATTCTAGTTTAATTTTGTGATCTCTCCCCGTTAGATCACGACATTAAGCTAGAATCTTAGCAAACAGTTATATGCAATAAAACTTCGTGAAGTTGTTCAATGAAATTAAACTTTTATTTTCTGACCATAAAAAAGGAAAGGCACAGCAGTCATGCATGAAGAAATAAAAGTGGAATATGTTGTGCACAAACATTCTAGTCATGAAAAGCATTTTAGTATTCACTTATTTTAAAGAGAAAATGAGGATATTTAAGTGTCATGGAAGCAATATATTCTAGTCCCTGATGTAATAATAGAAGATCATATAGAAATGTGATATTTAGAAACTGAAGTCAGGAATTTCAATTAGATCGGGGGTTCTTAACCTGGGGTCCATGAATTTTTAATAATATTTTGATAAATGCATTTCAGTATAATTGGTTTTCTTTAGTAATCCTATTTAAAACCATGAATCTGAGAAAGGGTCCATAGACTTTACCAAAGGGTCAAAGAGGGCCTGTGACACACAAAAAAAGTTAAGAAACCCTAAGTTAGAAGAAATTTTGTATACACAAGAGAAATCAATACTGGAGGTAGCAAAATTTCAAAAGCATTAGGTATCATTTTATAAGATATCCCACAGAGGCAGTATGATTTGGAAGAAAATGTATTGGAATTGGAGGCCAAGGACCTGGGTTCAAATCCATTCTCTGCCACATATTAGCCGTGAGATGTTGGTTAATTCACTTAAACTCTCAGTTTCCTCATTTTTAAAATGATCTGAATAGGAGCCATCCACTACTGTGTAAGATATTTTTAAAGGAAAGACAAAAATAAGGAAATCAATGTTAAAAAATCTAATATGGTATACACTGGAAAAATCAGTGCTGAAAATTATTTTTAAAAAGTATTAAATTACTATTTAATAAATATAAATTCATATATTAAATAAATATAAATATATATAAATTATGAAAATTATTTTAAAAAGATATTTACTGTGACTTTGAACAAAAAAAGTGAGATATTTACTATGAATTAAACTCATCTTGAGCATCCTCATGTCCAAAAGATGACTTTGGATTCTTTCTTTCTTTTTTTGGGGGGGGGGGAGAGGGGTTATAAAATAAATTGATTTATTTATTTTTAGTTTTCAACATTTGCTTTCATAAGATTTTGAGTTCTAAATGTCCCCCCTCCTTCCCCTTCCTCCTCGCCAAGATGGCTTGAAATCTGATATAGCTATACATGTACAAATCATATTAAACATATTTCCACATTAGCCATGTTGTGAAAAGAGAATCAGAACAAAAGGGAAGAGCCATGAGGAAGAAAAAAAACAACAAGAGAAAATATTACCCTTCGATCTGCATTCAGATTCCATAGTTCTTTCTCTGGATGTGGATGGCATTTTCCATCGTGAGTGTTTTGGAATTGTCTTAGATCAGGGGTGGAGAACCTGCAGCTTGAGGCCACATGTGGCCTTTTAGGTCCTTGTGTGTAACCTTTTGACTGAGTCCAAGTTTTACAGAACAAATCCTTTTGTTAAGGGCATTTGTTCTGTGAAGTTTGATTCAGTCAAAGAGCTGCACTTGAGGACCTAGAGGGCCGCATGTGGTCTTGAGGCCACAGGTTTCCCACCCCTGTCTTAGAACATTACATTGCTGAGAAGAGCTAAGTCTGTCAAAGTCAGTCATTGCACAATGTTGCTGTTACTGTGTACAACGCTGTCCTGGTTCAGCTCGCTTGACCTTGAACTCTTGAAAACTAATGCAGTAGAGCGCAGTCTGTGGTGTGTCCCAACAAAGTAAAGAGGCTTTGTCCATGGGGCTGGTGACAGACCATCACCTGCAAATGAATAAATGAATAAAAATTCATTTATTAAATATTTACTATGTACAAAGCACTGAGCTAAATATTAGGAGAGACAAAAAAAAAACCTCTGAGGGAACTCATACTCTCATTGGAGGAGAAAATGTGTAAAATAAAGTTTAACTTGAAGCCAGATGGAAAGACTCAGAAATCCTAAATGTGGATTAACCTTTATGTGGATGGCAAGTCCTGAGTGTCCTTGGGTTACAGTAGATCAGATAATAGTGCCAGGAGTCTGAAGTGAATAGAGGTAGGAGAGATGCTAAGGAGGCCTGTTGTGCCTTCATTTCACTGGAAGAAATGGAGTTAGTGGTTCCTCTTTCAGCTAAGCCATGTGAGCAATTAAGCAGCTGTGATGGGTTCTGGGTAGTATAAATTGGAGACAAAGGGTAAAGGGAGAAGGTAATGGGGTAGGTCTTCCTGTGGCCCAGTCATCTAGCCTGGTTAAGAGCTAAGCAGCCACATTGGTAGGTTGATTACCAGGCTATGGGCTTTTTTGACAACAGGAAAATAAAACTGCATACTGAGGTATGACAGGATTGTAATTTAAGTGAAAGGAATATCTATAATCATTAAATCATTTAAAGAGGTATTTACTCTGCCCCCTTTTTGTTTTGCATTTTTTCATGATGTTATGGAGGTGTTATATAATTTCTGTATTATCTGTTTTCATCACTTTCAAGGGAATTTCTCTCATTGAATGTAATTATTCAACACTCAAGTTTTTTTTTTTTTAGAAACCAAATTTGAGACCACAGCAATCAGTATGTGATCACAGTGATCACAGAATGTCAGAGTTGGAAGGGACCCTAGCAGATCTCTAGTGCAACCCATGACTGAAAAGACAATCCTCTCCACAAAATGAGAGCTGTAGCTTCCAGGAACAAGGACAGGATAATCTTGCAATATTGCGTCTTGATCAGATTACATTTGGATTACTGCAAAGTTCATTTATGAAAACCATGACTTAAGAAAGACATTGATAAGCATCGGGAGCATCCAGAGGAAGTCAATAGGATGGTGAAGGGCCTCAAGCTGATACTAAAGGATCATGTGAAGGAAGAGCATGTTTATCCTAGAGCAGAAGATAGTGAGGACAGTAAGGAACTCAGTAGTCTCTCTGACCTTCTAAATGAAGAAGCAAATCCCCTGCTCCACTCCACCTCCCAAAATAAGGCCTGCAGCAATGGACAAAAGCCCCCTTTTCTGCTGGTGGAGGCTTAACAGCAATGATGCACCAATTCCCTGAGTTTTCCCTTTAATCATGAATCAGCACCATTCCCTAAACCTTGACCTAACACTAAGTTTAGGTTCCCTTCTCTGTCCTTTTGGGTCCTAGTCCTGCTTTACCCAGAAAGATGCCTATAAAAACCCAGGAGACTTCACTGGTTTGGGTGCCCACTTCCACCTGCTCCCAGGTGGGCCTGCCTTGTTTCCTGCATTGTTGTTTTTATCTCCAGTATTTCCCTTCAATAAAGATGGTTTGCTTTATCTTCTTTCTTCAGACTTTCATCTGGTACTATCATCGTTTTTTTTCCTTTTAAAAAAATTATTTACTTTTAGTTTACAACATCCAGTTCCACAATCCCTTGAGTTTCATTTTTTTCCCCTTCTCTCTCCTCCCCCATCTCCACCTCACCCATGGCAGCACACAATCAAATAAAGGATCTACAAATAGCTTCACGTTAAATATTAGTCAGGTTGTAAAGAAGCATTATAACCTATGTAGTGAACAATAACAAAGAGGAAATAAAACAAAACAAAAACAAAAAAAGAGAGAGCAAGTAGTTCCCTTCAATCTGCATTAAGACTCTGCAGCTCTTTCTCCGGATGTGGACATCTCTTTCCATCATGAGTCTTTTGGAGTTGTCTTATAATCCTGCATTGCTGAGAGGAGCCTGGTCTATCAAATTTAGTTGTCACACATACGTTGTGTCTATAATTGTGTACAAATCTCTCCTGGTTCCGCTCTCCTCACTCAGCATCAGTTTATATAAGTCTCTCCAGGTTATTACGAAGTCCAACTGCTCCTCATTTCTCGAAGCACAATAGTATTCCATTACATTCATATAGGCATCCCCTTGATTTTCAATTCTTTGTCATCACAAAAAGAGCCGCTTATAAATATTTTTGTACTTATGGGGCCTCCTCCCACTTCTATGATCTCTTTGGGATACAGCCCTAGAAGTGGTATTGCTGGGTCAAAGGGTATGCATTTATTTATAGCCCTTTGGGCATAGTTCCAGATTGCTCTACAGAATGGTTTGATCAGTTCACAACTCCACCAACAATGCATTAGTGTTCCAATTTTTCCACATCCCCTCCAGCATTTGTCATTTTCCTGTTTTGTCATCTTAGCCAATCTGACTGGTGAGATGTGGTACTTCAGAGTTGTTCTGATTTGCATTTCTCTAATAAATAGTGCTTTAGAGCATTTTTTTCATGTTTATAGATATCTTTAATTTCTTCCTCTGAAAACTGCCTGTTTGTATCCTTTGACCATTTATCAATTGGGGATACTATGATCCTTCCTGTGGTGCTTCCTTGCACTGTTCATTGGAATCATGAGCCTCACTCAAATCACACCAAGATCACATGATAACTGTCTTCAGATATTTGAAGGGCTATCATGGGGAAGAGGATTTCAATTTGTTCTACATGACCCCAGAGTTCAGAAACTGAAGTTGAAAAAAGGTAAATGTAGTTGGCTAGCAAACAGACAATTATTAAATTCTTACTATGTGCCAGGTACTACGCTAAGCATTGAGTAATCAAAAAAAGGCAACAAACAGGTCCTACAATCAAGAAACTCCCATTCTAATGGGGGAGACAACTAGATCTGAAGAAGACCAGGGGTCAAATCATGCCTTTAATGCTTCCTCCTTCCATAAACTTGGGCAGATACTTTACCTGTCTTTACTTGATTCCCTCATCTATAAATTGGAATTGGATTGGATGGCTTCTAAAATTCCTTCCATCTCTAAATCTCTAAATCTATAAAGCACTTGTGCAGCTAGGTGGCACCATAATGCATAGAACACCTGGCTTCCAGTCAGAAAGACTCAACTTCCTGAGTTCAAATCTAGCCTTAGACACTTATTAGTTGTGTGACCCTAGACAAGTCACTTAACCCTGTTTGCCTCAGTTTCCTTATCTGTAAAATGATCTGGGGAAGGACATGGTAAATGACTCCAGTATCTTTGCCAAGAAAAATCCAAATGGGCTCATGAAGTATCAAACATGACCAAACACTAACAGCAAATAAAGAGCTTTATATATGCTCTCTCATTAGATCCTTGCAACAACCCTGTGAGGTATAGTCTAATATTAGCCATTCCACAACCTCCTTGGGCATCAGTTTCTTTACCTATAAAATGGAAGGACTGGACTAATGGCCTCTCTTAGCTCTACACTTATGATCTAATGAAATTAGAGATAAAGGAGCTTTAGAACCTTTCCAATCTGTAGCTGCTAGTATCTGAGGGGTAATTCAAAACTGTGGCTTTCTACCTGCAGGTCTACAGGGCTCTCCAGAGTACCATGCTTCCAATGACTACAAGCTGAGTCAGGGATAGGAAGTGCTGGTCTTGGACATTCACAACTAGTCAAGAAGACCTCAATTGCTAGGACTAGAACACAGAATCATTGTGGGACCAGTAATTAGGTCCATTTGATGCTGAGCTAAGTGAGCCAAAGTTCTTCTATTGGCCTAGCCTCAGGGTCAAATGACCCCAGGGCCTGGAGTAGAAGGAAGCCAACAGTTGAGTTAAGTGGCTCCAGGTGGAGGGATGAGGTGGTGGGAGCCTGATGAGTCATTTTGGAAGGCCTGAGATTGACGCTGATTCATGTCTGAGAGTCCACATTTCTTGTTTCCTTTGGACAAACACCACTGCATTTGAGTTGGCCCCCTGCTGCTTCTCCACATAACCATCCTGTTCTTCAGTTGAACAGCAGTTAACAATCAGACCCACATGACCTCTTTTTTTAACATATATATCTGCAGCTTTGCACTAACAAAAACTCATACAGGGGGAAAAATCAGGAATTTCCCCACTCTCTAAGGAAGTCAGGCACTGTTTCCACATATGGGCACTGGCTTCAGATTGGGTGCATGTCAACATCTGTTGTCAAGGGAGGTGGGGAACAGTGAATGCAAGTTCATTGCCCTCCCAGGGCTTGGAGAGAGTAATTCTGGGGGCCAATAAGTTTGGAATGGTTGGAAATATATTTATATATAGACAAACACATGTGGATTATACAATTATTGGGTGATTACCTGTGGCAAATTTTTTATCCAAAACTGACCTCCCCAGCAAACATACTCTTAGCCAACCTCAACTATTTCCCCTGCCCCCTTTCCTTTGTTGTCTATTCAGGGAATGATCAAGGAATTCAAATTAAGGTTTGTATTAGCCTAAGCAAAATGTAATTCAGGAAAATAAATCTGCTGCTAAGAGAAATGATGCAATGAATTTCTAACAAAAACATAAATTACTTTGTTTCTATCAGCATAGAGTGTCATGTAGAGACCTATAGCCTTGAAATCTGTCAGAAAGGTATGTGTTCAAATCTCACCTCCCACCCAAAGTGGCCCAAGCAAATGTATAAGAATATATCTGGGGGGGGGGGGGGGAGGAGAAAAAGAAATTCACGTGCTAATTTTATTATATATTTAAAAGGAATAGCAAGTTGTACGTAATAGATTTGCAGTTTCATTTCAATCATCTTTTTTATTATTCTGTGTTTTAGAAATGCTTGCTTTTTTTCATAAACTAAAAATAAATAAATTTTTTTTAAAAAGCTGCAGAGCAGAAACCAGTAGGTATTGGTAGAAGTTTACTCATCAGGCATTCCCTACATCAATGCAATCTCCAGTCACGACCAAAAATGCAAAATAAAATCAGCTAATACCAGCCTGAGAGTCAGGAGAACTGCATTTAACCAGCTTTGTTAACTTTGACAAAGCACTGAACCTCTCTAGACCTCAGTCTCTTAATTATTTTTTTTTTAGGGTGGAGGTGGGGCTTGTTGGGTAAAGAGATCCCAAAGGTTTATTTCCAAGAAGGGATGTACTGGTAAATGCTAAATTTGCTTTCAAAAAAATTTATGCACAGCACACTTTTAGTCTGCACTGCTAACATTTGCTCATGCACTTTCTTAAGTCTAGACAATCAACAAAAAGAATAAAACAAGCCCTGATTTGTAGCATTTGTCAATTTCCAAATTGTCAGTGCTGATACTGCAAATTTAATAATTGGCACACGCGAATCTGACCAAGCTAATTCTGGAACAACTCTGCCAAATCTCCCATTCTAGGACCTATTCCTTTTCCCTTAGTCTAGACAAGCTAGAATGTACTAAGTTGCATTTTTATAGTTACATTTCTCATGAGTTGATGTCTTTATAGTTGTCTTTATCAAGGAATCTTGTATCATCTTGACATATTATGAAAAAATCCTTGTTTCAGGAGAGCCTTAAGGCTGCATCTTACTCTTTCAAGTCAAATTCATTTTTCAAAGTTATGAAACAATAAAAAAAACTATGGGAATTATAATGTTGAGATGATCTGCATGGATGAAGGAATAAACCATGGGATCCACAAAAGTAAATCCTTCAAGAAAGGTTCATGTGAAGGTCTAATTCCAAGAGAGTGAGGATCATTAACAATAAGGGTAGTGATTAAGATTTGCAAAGTACTTTGTATATATCATTGAAGGACATATTAAACCCAAGTGTAAGAACTAGTATGTAAGACATTGGTTTGTTAAGCAGATGGGTGGGAAAGACAAGCAACGAGAAATGGTACAACTAAATATGTTCAGGAAGCTTTGGGGAAAGAAGTTCTTATTTCCTGGGCAAGTTTAATAGCCTCAGTGCAGCCTCCAACGATGTTGGTCATGGATAGGCTAGAGACCAACCAGGGAGACCTGCGGGTGATTTAAGAATAATAGAAGAGACAATAAGCTGACTTTACAGCCTTTCTTCACAGATGTTTTCACTAGTAGCAACACTCAGGGAGGGAGGAGGAGGCTATGTACCAAGACTTAGATGTCCATCATTCACTGCCCATCAGGCCACTAGAACCATTCTTACCAAATTCCTTTGATTATAGTCAAACACTTTCTCTAGTCTTCACTCACTATCCACTCACCCTTTTGCCCTCAGTCCTCTCCCTGCTCCAGCTTAGTAAACTCCAATTATACATACCAAATAGTTCTGAGTACATGCTCCTTTCTTCACCTCACCCAGGCTACTCTTCCACCATTCCAGGGACCAGCTATATCCTGTTTTACTTAAATAAACCCAGGGAATGACCAGCACCTGCTACTCCTGGATACTTTGCTCACCTCCCCACCCACCTCAAACCCCTCCTTCCCTTTCATCCCAGAGCATCCCCAGGCTATGAGGCAATATGTGGCCTGGCATGAATCCCAGATTGGGATTGCAGTGATATTGGCAGGTGGGAAGAATGCTTGTACATAATAATAGCCTAAAAATGCTGAATATGCAAACAAGGTCAAGCTAAATTAGAACTTGCATCTCAAATTCCACTTTGAAGCCATTCTCTTTTGTTTTCACTTATTGGCTCTGGTTCCTATTTCCCTACCATCCAGCTCCTCTGATTCTTGTTCTAATGACTCCTTCTTGAATAAATTCCTAGGTTCAGGCTCATTTTTGTGCTATTATAGGATAAACTACTTTGAAATCCATTTCTAAAGGTAAAAAAAGAAAGGAAAAGATAAACTCAAATGAATGCAGAATTCCAGAGAATAGCAAGGAGAGATAAGGTTTTCTTAAATGAGAAATGCAAAGAAATAAAATGAGAATGCAAAGAAATAAAATGAGAATGCAAAAAAAAAAAGTCCAAAAAAAAAGGCTAAGTGATCTCTTTAAGGAAATTTTAGCTATCAAGGGAATATTTAATACAAAAATGGACCTGATAAAGACAAAAATGGTAGAGAAGGGACTTAACAGATGCATGAAAAAATGAAGAAGAGGTAGCAACAATGCACAAAAGAACTATAAAAAAAAGATCTTAATATCACCAATAATCACAATGGTGTAGGTACTGATCTAGAGCCAGACATGGTGGAGAATGAAGACAAGTAGGCCTTAAAAAAAATAGTGCTAGCAATAAGGCTAGTGGAAGTGATGGAATTGCAGCTCAGCTATTTAATATCCTAAAAGATGATGCTGTTAAATGCTATACTCACTGTGCCAACAAAAATTAGGAAAATTCAACAGTATTGGAAAAGATTAGTTTACTTTCCAATCTTAAAGAAGACCAGTGCCAAAGAATGTTCAAATTACCAAACAATTTCACTCATTTCACATGCCAGCAAAGTTATGCTTAAGATTCTACAAGCTAGACTTCAGCAAGATATGAGCCAAGAATTACCAGAACACAGACTACTTTTAGAAGCAAAAGAGCTAGAGACCAAATTGCCAACATTTGCCGGATTATGGAGAAAGGAAATGGGTTTGTGAAAACCATCTACTTCTGCTTCATTGACTACACAAAAGCCATTGTTTATGTAAATCACAACACAAGTACTCAAAGAGATAGGAGGACCAGATGATCTTACTCATCTTCTTAGGAACCTATATGTGGGCCAAGAAGCAACAATTAGAACTAAAGATGGAACAACTGATTGGTTAAAGGCTGGAAAAGGAATACGACAAAGCTATATATTGTCATCATGTTTATTTAGATTGTGCAGCATACATCATGAAAAATTCCAGGCTGGACAAAACAAAAGCCAGAATCAGGGTTGGCAGGAGAAATATTGACTCCTCAGGTGTGCCAATGATATCACTCTGATGCCAGCAAGTGAAGAAGAATTAAGAAGGCCCTCGATGAGGGTGGAAGAAGAAAGTATAAAAGTTGACTTGATGCTTAACATAAATCACGGCAATTGGTCCAATTGCTTCCTGGCAACTGGTCCCATTCTTCACCATGTCTGGCTCTAGATCAGTACCCACACCATTGTGATTATTGGTGATATTAAGAGGAAGAAGAAATGGAAGCAGTGTCAAATTTTATATTCTATGACTATCCTTGTAGTGACTGCAGGCTTGGAACTAAAAGTCTCTTGCTTTTTGGAAGGAAAGCTATGGCAAATTTGGACAGCACAATACAAAACAGAGACATCACCTTTCTGACACAAGTTTGCATAGTCAAAAGTTATGGTTTTTCCAGTAGTAATGTATGATTGAGAATTGAACTATGAGGGAAGCTGAGTGCCACAGAATTAACGCTTTCAAAATGTGGAGAAGATTTTTGAGAATTCCTTGGACAGCAAGGAGACCCATATTAGTCAATGGTTAAAGAAATTCACTCAGACTGTTTACTGGAAGGTCAAATACTGAAGACTAAACTTAAATAGTCTGGTCACATGATAAGAAGATGAGTTTCTTTGGAAAATATCCTGATGTTGGGAAAAATTGAAAGCAAAAGGAAAAGGGAGCAGCACAGGATGAGAGGGATAGATAATGTCATAGAAGCAATGAGCATGAGCTTGGACAGACTTTGGGAGGTCATGGAGAATAGACAGGTCTGATTGTTATGGTCATGTAGATTGCATGATGGATACAACTGAATGATTGGACAACAGTAAAATTTTGTTAGGGTTGTTTGTGGTGCGTTGAATCAGTGCCTACTAATAATACATTTTAAAAATCATCTAATTCACAGATAGAATAGTTCACCAGTTTAAATCTATCCATTTCTCTGAGAAAACTTGTAAAAGAGATTTTTAATTGCAAAAGAGGAAGATGGAGTTTTTATCTCATTACAGAGTAGAGAATGGGAAGATCATTGCAAAACGAAATAAAGCAAAAACAAAAATTTCACAAAAGAAACATTAGAGAGTGAATCTACTTGTTATTTTCATGTATTTCTTTCTAAGAGTGTGTTGTTGTCTACAGGAAAGAAAGCCAGCATGGGCTAGTGTACAAGGGTGTCCCTAAAGTCTGGACACATAGGAAATCTCATTAACTATGTATATTTTCAAGAAATGAAATGAGTGAAAATTTCAACATTTTATTTAATTAGCATAAACTTCAGCCGTGACAATTTCATATGGAATAAAAGCTTTCATTAGCTCTTGGGGACTATTTTCCATTTTAATGAGATTAATTTAATTCAGTTAATTAATGAGATTTCCTATGCATCTCCTATGTCTTCCTATGAAATTTCATTTGTGCTAATTACATAAATTTAGTAAAATATTATTGAAAATTTCATTCATTTAATTTCTTGAAAATATGCATTGTTAATGAGATTTCCTATGTGTCCAAACTTTAGAGACACCCTGTATATAGAGCTGGCCTTATATTCAAGAAGACACAAGTTCAAGTCCTATCTCTGACATAGATTGTTTATGTATCTCGGGGCAAGTTACTTAACCTGTTAAAGTCTCCATACAGACCTAAAAGACTTCATTGCAGAACAATACCAGTCAGCTTTGGTAGAGGGAGTTTCTCACTGATATTTCTTTCATATTTTGAGAAGAAGGAAGACAGGATGAAACTTTCCCTCTACCATGAAAAGAAAACATAATCTAGGAATAATTTCAAAATCAGATCTAATGTAGACCCACCTAGGAGTCTCTCAGAGATATCTGGGTAGGTTTTGCACCACAAAAAATGCCATAGGAATTCTAAATCACAAAGAAATTAATGGCTTTAAGATTATAGTATTAACAACTTACCTCTTTATAATGCATCACAGCCTTGTGAGATAGGTAACATAACTTTTATTATCTCCATTTTACAGATGAGAACATAGAGGCTCAGGAAAGTTAAATAAAGTGCTGGAGGTCTCACAGTCAAATCAACAAGTATTTATCAGGGATCTATTATATGACAGGCACTGTGCTATGCATTGAGGATACAAGGAAAGGCAAAAGTGTTTGCCCTTAAAGAGCTCAGATCCTAATAGGGGAGATAGTATGCAAATAATGAATTACAAAGTATAGACAATCAGAGGGGGAAAGTATTCTTGTTAAGGATGACTGGGAAAGGCTTCTGGGAAAAGGTGGGATTTTAGCATAGGTGGTACAGTGGATAGAGCACTGGGCCTAGAGTCAGGAAAACCTGAGATCAAATCTAGACTCAGATGTTGATTAGATGTGTGACCCTGGGTAAGTCACTTAACCCTGTTTGCCTCAGTTTCCACATCTGTTAAATGAGTTGGAGAATGAAATGGCAAATCACTCCAATATATTTGACTCCCCAAAAAGCAAATGGGGTCCCAAATATTTGGACATGGTTGAAAAACAACTAAATAACAGCAGGACTCAACTGTAGGTCTTCTGACTCAATGCAGAGTTAACCACTGTGCCTATACTTCCTGATCACTGAAAGGCATTCCAATAGTATTTTGGATAAATACCAAATAATTTGAGGTGCAAAGTTGGAGGTTCAATAAGATGACCAGGAAAATGGGATTCTCAGAGTTTCCTTGTCCTGGGACATGCTTCCAAATACACACATTCAAAAGCAGCTGGTTTTGAAGTTGGACGTTGCCAACAATGGTAATGAATTACAGCCATAGAGGCCATGCCCTTTCCCCGACTCTGTCTTCATTTATGCTGCATCAAGTGTTTGGATGGAGAAAACTGGATTAAAATTAATCCAATTTCATCATCTGCACAGGCTGCAGAAGATAAATTGAAGCCAGGGCTTGCAATCGTGCATAAATCCATGTAAATACTAACCTTCTTGACCATTGCCTTGCATTGGAAACCATGGAATTTAATGATGGGTTGGTGATAACCAAAACATTTTAATTTTTCAATGAGGAATTAGATAAATCCAGTCATATAGGTTACCAAGTGTTGAACTAAATCTAAATCTGCCCTAATTTAAACAAAAAAGAAAAGAAAAGTACACTGTGGTCTCATAGACATGGAAAAGTCCCAAGGAACTGGTCAGAGAGCCATAGTTTCTGTTGTGAATGTTTAAGATACGATTCCAAGGCCTATTGAATTAAGCTGAACCTCATTGTACTTGGGCTTTTTAAGCACTTATGAGCCTAAATAAAGAAATGAATGAGGACTGGAAATGTTCAGCTGGCACCCTCTCTTTCTGGGAGACTCCAAGAAGATTCCCAAACTATGCCAATACTGTTTCCACTGGACCATCACATTCTAACTTTACTTTCGAAGGGTGTTGCTGTTTTCACTTGACTTAGTGGGGGTACTGGTGAAATCTTCACACTATCCTTTCTGAAACTCCCAGAGTTAGATGAGACTTATGACAGTTGTTCAAAGAGTCACTCTGGGAAGCTTGACAATATGCATGATAGGGAGCCACTGCATAGGAATTGAAGGGTGCTGGATGGCCAGGGTTGTAATAGGTATGATTTTTTTTCTGGGTTCTCTTCCATCAGCGCCTCTAAAGTACTCTGGGAACCATAATCCCAGCCAAGGTTTTGTTGATATCAGGTTCCCTTCTCCTTGGAAGCCACAAAGTTGCTGGCAAGTCTGCATTTTTTGTCAGATCAATTTGCTGAATGGTCTTGGGAAGAAGAACATGTGTGTGGCTTCTAGTTATGCCTAATTTATATGTGGGGATATATATATATATATGTATGTATGTATGTATATATGTATATATATATATACATAATGTTTATGTATATACACACATACACACATAATACATAAATAATAATGGATAATGTGCATACACAAACGTGTAGCCAATTTTCAATTTTTCACAGAAAATGAGTAGGCTCAGTGGCATGACTAATCCAAATTATTTATATCTTATCATATACTTTATGAATATGTATATGATATGTCTATAACTATGTCTATACCGCACATTGACTTGTATATGGCATGTATGTGTGTAAATATACATTAATTAATGTGTGTATATGATTATATATACACATGTATGTATATACATATGCTATTTAATATATATACATATGTACACCCATATATTTGTGTATATTTATGTAAATGTACAGTGTAGAGAAAGACACACCTGGATCTGGAATCAAACGACCCATATTTACATCCTGCTTTTGTCTCTTTGCCACCTTGGACAAATCACAGTCTCTCTAGGATCCCAATTTCCTCACTGATAAAATTGGGGGGGGGGTAAATTTAATAACTTTAATGTTCTTTCCAGCTCAAAATCTATGGAAGGTACAGGACAGACATTATAATATAATAAAATAATACTGGTCCTGGAGTTAGTAAGCCTGAGTCTAAATCTAAGTCTGTCACCTACTAGCTGTGTAGCATTGGCCCTTTGGATTCCATTTTCTCATTGGTGAAACAGGGATAATACTGTATCACCTAACTCAGAGGGCTCTTGTGAGTATTGGGTTGATACAGATGTAGATATAGATACACACATACATACATACATACATATATATACATACACATGTACATATATACACATATGTGTATTATATATAATTTTATAAGACTTGAAATACTATATTCATTGTCAACTATTATCTTAAAGACATGGTGATCAGAGAGATTCAGGAATTTTAATCAATAAGTGATAATTTTGAAAGAACTTCATTAAAAACTATTAAATTTATACTGTATATAAAAGGTCCTATGCCAGGTTCTGGAACAAGAAAATAAATAAGAATTGTTTCATCTCTTGGCATGGGTTATCGCCATGAGAAGAATGTGTCATTATATTTTGTCCTGAGTTACATTGTACTCCTTAGGTCTCATTGGTTTTTTTTTTTTTTCAGAAAACTGCTGATTAGACCATAGAGATTCACTGACATTAGGGCCATTGTCACTTTTCCTTCATCCACCTCTCCTCCCAAGATAGCAAGGGTCACCTTCATTTTGTTAGCATTTATCACCATTGCTGTAATAATACTCAAAGTGAAATTGTTGAATTTGAAGTCAAACATCCTAGTTTTGCAACCTGTTACTTGCTTTAAAAAAACAAAATATAAAAAAAAAATAGTCTTAGTGATACCTTTTGTGTTCTATGTCACAATCTGGACTATCCTCTGTGCTGCTTCCAGATCTTGGTCCAGAGCCTTCCTTAAATCCAAAGAAAAACATTGAAGAAAACCCAACTACCACAGGGATTGTAAAAGAGAGTGTGTGCCGCATTCTATACTTGTGGTCTTCCTCCTCTCTACTAAGATCAGGGAATTTCTGTTACTGACCCTTTGGGTGATATTGCATAAGGCATTTAATCTTTTTTGGTCCTTGATTTTCTTATCTATAAAATGTAAAGATCAGGCTCAAAAGTGGTGAAGTGTTTTTGCTTCTGAATCTGTCATCTAATGTCAATTTAGTGTCAAATTCAAGTAGAATTGGGGGTCTCTAAATTACACAGAAATAGCCTTGTGGGTCACATAGTGACTTACAAAACAACAAATTAACATTATCCATGTTCTATTGTGTTTTTATTTATTTTCTTAAATGTTTCCAAGTTAATTTTAATTTGGTTCAGCTATGAGATACCTGTTTCACACCTCTGATCTAATGTTCCTATGACCTGTTGATGAGAGGAAAGAGTTAGCCAGGAAACAACATTGTCTCAAGATAGAGAGTACAACAATTATTTGTGGCCTAGATAGCTTACTTTAGGGTGAATTGGGAATCACTATGCAAATTTTACTCAGGAATTGGAGTTCTAATGACTTCTCAGATAATCCTGAAGCTTGTTTTCTAAGGATGAGAGAGAGAGAGAGAGAGAGAGAGAGAGAGAGAGAGAGAGAGAGAGAGAGAGAGAGAGGGAGAAATCAGTCACATGTGTTCTTCCCTATCCCCATTAAGGAAACCATTAACTGCACAATTTCATTATAGCCTGAAGGAAAAAGAAATCTGAAAACTTCATGTTACTTGTTTGCTCATATAAAACACACTTAATCCCTACATGTTTCTTCTCGAAATCTTGTCTAAAATTAGCACAAGGCCCCCATGAAGAACTCTCTTATTTTTCTCACAGTTATAACTATTCCAAGGAAGAACACCATGTTTACACACCAATGGAATTATTTGAGTCAAGTGTAACAATTCATGAGCAAGAGGCAAGCTCCCATTCATAAAACATTTGGCTTTAGAAAACTAACCTAGAGTCCCCTTCATTATTTCTGCAGTTGAATTCACCTTATGCAGGACAAACAGGCAAAAGAACCCTGCTTCACAGGCAAACACTATCTTACTTGATTTTATTTTACATACCCCAAAAGTTGTATAGAAAGGGGGGGCAGTGTTCCACTACTACTGAAATTAATGAAAAAAGGTTGGATAGCTATATTGAATCAGTCAACCCAAAGTATAAACTAGTTAATGATCAAGTCTCTAATCAATTTTAAAGAGACAATTTACTTTGGTCATTGGGTAAAGACAGATAACCACCACACAGGAAACATCTTGTGATAACTGAATTTTGCTTTTCACTGATACATCCTTGAATTTCCTATAAAAACAGCAAGCTAGTTCAGAGCTGGTTCACCAATTTGTGGTTAAATCCAGTGGTGAAGGGCTCCTGAACAGGAATTGCCCGTTTCAGGTTGGGGAGAGTTCTTGCACACACACTGTCTGTCTGTCTGTCTGTCTGTCTCTCTCTCTCTCTCTCTCTCTCTCTTTCTCTCTCTCCTCTTCTCCCCATTTATCTTTGAAGGTCAGAACATTTGGAGTTCCATCAGCATTGGTTTGTAGGTCTCCAAAGTAGCAATAGTTGACTGATACCTTTGCATTGGAAGCTATAGGACACACCAAAGTAGGAGAGCTTTAGGGACAATGACCACTCATAATATGTGCCAGGCATGAACCCTACAAAGGCACTAATCATTCTTGGAGACCAGAAGAGAATGACTCCAAAGGGGAACTCTAGGAGACCTGTACAAAGGGAAAAAAGGATTTCTTAAGAATTATGTCCATTCCTAAATTTTCTCCTATGTGCGTCTCACTACCTTTAAATGTTTTTTTTTTTGGAGGGGGGGTTGAGCCCACTCTACCCAGAGACCTTGTAAAAGGGAATTATTTTTGTATCAACTCTTCTTACTATATTTTCTTAATAAATACTTTCCCCCCTAAAAGCTAATTGAGGTTCTTACAAAGACACAATCTGTCTTTGCCAGAAGCAGAACTTAAATTCAGGTTTGTCTAAGTTGAGGTTGCCTCTCTATCTGCTACTCCATTCTGTGTCTTGGTGCAGGTATCATCATTTTCATTTTATAAATGAGGAAACTGAAGCTCAAAGATGGTGAGTGATTGGCCTACTATCTCTTACCAGATAAGAGTCTTAGGTGAGGCTAGAACCCAAGTCTTTTGATACCAGCTCCAGGGAGATAGACACTAAACCATAATGCCTGGCTTGAGCCATCCAATTCAGGTGAGATAATTACATCCTAGGGATTCTGTATGTTCTTTGGCCATGATCTCTCTGGGCCACAGATTCCTCATCCATGAAATGGGGGAAGGATTGGACTAGATCCCTCTGAATTCCCTTTAAGTTCTATGTCCTGTGATACTAGTAGAGTCCTATTGCTTTTTAAAAATTAACTCTTAGGAAACTGATCAATTATGTGATCATGCTTAGCCCTGCAGCTCTGTTCTGAAAACTTTGTATGGCTGCCAAACAGCAAAAAAGCAAACCAAGAGAGACTTACCTAGCTAAGGGGACAGGAAGAGCAATGTGCTTCCGTATTACATGGTGTGGCTGCTCCACTGTCTAATAGTAAGGAAATAAGGCTTAACAAACATTTGGTATATAAGACTTGCATCCATACAGAGTAGCCATCTTTTAAAACAGAGGCCATAATGTATAGAATTCGATTAAAGTAAGGAAGGATTTCATTCACCTTTCATTTTATAGTCACAACATCTTCCTACCTGTTTCCTCACCTTTGAAATGGAAAAATAAAACTATCTACCTTTCAGGGCTGTTGTGAAGCTGAAATGAGATTTTTTTTTCTACTTTTAAATTCTTTTTAAAAAATAATATGTCTCTTGGTTCTTGTATGTCAAACGTTCTGTTAAGATCAGGTTTCTTTTGAACAAGTCTTGAAAGTCAGATGATTCATTAAATAGCTTTTTTTAAAATTCAGCATTATGCTTAGCTTTGCTGGGTATGATATTTTTGGTCTGAACCCCTTTTTGAAATTCTTCTATGAATTCTTTTTTGACAGGTGACATTTGACATGACTCTGGGGGTAGAAGAGGGTTTCTTTCCTTCAGTATCTTCCTCCGAAGTCAGACCCTCTCTTCTCTATTCCCATAGAAACTCTCTAAGGTTGAATTCTTTCTCCTTTGTCCATGCATTTTTTAAAAATTTATTTTAGCTTAGGTTTTATAATCACCTCTAATCCTGGGGTATTCCTCAGATCCTCCTTCAGTCCAGTCTCCTATAAATTCCCATGGCCAGAGGCATCCCTGCCCCACTGCTTCTGCATTCACAGGCTGTGCTGGTTCCTTCTCACCCCTAGCTACCTTTCCATAGCACTGCTGCGTCTGGTGTTCCTTGTCAGCAGAGGTTCTCTAGATCTTCCCCAGTTCAGAGGCTCAACTTCCCTCATTGCCCCAGGGCAAAAGTTCCTGTGACTGGTGCTGAGGAAGCCTCCCAACCCAGCTAATCCAAAGGCTTGCTGCCTGCTCTTAAAGCAATCCCTATCCTGCAGGTGTTTACTCTTCACGGGGACCAAACCTCATCCTGGGATTTGTCTTCAGATCTTCTCTGACTGTACCAGAAGGACCTGTTCTGCCCCTCCTCTAGTTTATTTTTACCATTCTGGGTTTGCCCAGAGGGCTCTTTTATCTCTTGTAGGGGAAAATCTTGAGAACTTGGAATTTTCTGACCTACTCTGCCAAATTCCCAGAATCCTCTCCTGAAATATTATTTGTAGTAAGCTTTGTAAATCTTAAATCACTACAGAAATGCTAACTATTATTGTAATTGCAATTATTATTACCATTACTACTGAAGGAAACTGAGGCCCTGAAAGGGAAGAAATTTTCTGATCTAATTAAAGTCAAATTTATTAGGGGTATTAAACTTGGATCTTTTGGACTCCATTTCCAGGGCTCTATCCACTAGACCCAGCTGCCTTTCATTTTAAAAGGTTCTGACTGCTCATAAGAGCAAATGTTTCTTGTTCTCCCGTGGATTTTGTGGTTGATTTAGGGAGTGTGTGCTTTATAGGGCAGGAGTAAAACAGGAGTAAAAAAAAAAAAGTATCTCTATTTCCCATTTAGAAAGTTGGATCCAGCAGCCTCTGCGGTTGTGTGTTTTTGCGTCGAAACCAACCCAATTGTCAACAAGCAATAAATTGACCAAATGGATTCCAGACCTAGACAAAACCTTAAAGTAAGGAGGAGATGTATATCCTGCCGGCCAGCCAACTATCTCAAGCTTTGTTATCCACAAAAGGAAAAGTAACTATAAAGAACCACCTGCCTCTTTGGCTGCCTCCCTAGCAGAATGGATCTTATTGGGTTGCTAGAGTCCATACTTGATCCACTTCCTAGACACCCATTCATAAATGCATATATTAAAAACTGGATATAGCTAGCGATTTCTTCACTAATGTTCTGTCATATCAGGTTCATTCAAATAAATTCTACAAACATCTATTAATCGCCTACTCTGTGAAGACCCATTGAACTAGGAATTTCAAAGACAAAGATGATACAGTTTTGAAAGTCAAGGAAGTTAGATTCTGTCAGTGAGTAGAGAAAGGCACGTCTGCAGATGAGTAAATACAATAATGGAGTTTGTGGAATTTACATTTGAATGTATGAATGATGAAAGAGAAAACATTTATTAAGTGTTTATGTGTGCTAGGCCTTGTGCATCAAAAAAAAGAGAGGAGTGGGGTGGCTAGTTGGCGCAGTGAATAGAGCACTGGCCCTGGAGTCAGGAGTACCTGAATTCAAATTTGGCCTCAGACACTTAACATTTTACTAGCCATGTGATCTTGGGCAAGTCACTTAACCACAATTGCCCTGCCTTGCCCCCTCCAAAAAGCAACAACAACAAAAAAGAGAGCACTAGCAACAAGAAGTAGGGGGATAGGAAAGATCCCACAGATGTTGTATAGGAGATACTCTGCAGGAAATTGGTAAAATGGAGTGGAAGCTCAGGAGAGAGATTAGAATGTCTAGATCTGGGAGTCATTTCCACAGATATGACAGGTGAAATCATGGCAATCACTAAGATCAACAAAAGAAAAAGCATAGAAAGAAGAGAAAAGAGGCCTTAGGACAGGGTCTTGTGCATACTTAGTGAGAAGCAGAATGATGATCCAGCAAATGAGAATATGAACAAAAATAAGACAGACAGGAGAAGCTAGAAGTGAGAGTAGTGTCAGGAACACTAAGGAATTGGGAGAATACCCAGGAGGAAGGGGGAGTTACCAGTATCTCTAGACATCACTCTAGTAACCTGCGATCCATTTGGTGAGAATTATTCACAATTAACCTGACCGGGCCCACCATGATGTTGCTCTCTTGTCCTCTTCATGCCATACCTTCCCCACCTTTTATCTTACCTCCACCCCTTTTTCCACCTGTAGCTTTGGTAACAGTGAAGGCCATTTTAATCACCTGCCCTATGGCTCCATTTACCATGCCCGCAAATTTGTAGATCACATCAAACGACAAAAGGT
Source organism: Pseudochirops cupreus (assembly GCA_028627135.1). Lineage (NCBI taxonomy): Eukaryota > Metazoa > Chordata > Mammalia > Diprotodontia > Pseudocheiridae > Pseudochirops > Pseudochirops cupreus. The sequence continues at coordinate 543,698,740 of CM053582.1, forward strand.
CTTTCTCAATCTAAGATTCTGCAGTTCAGTCTTGAATTCTGGTGATGGAATGGTCGTTACGTCATTGACTGTTAGAGAGGCAGCACAATAATTTAGATACTTACAGGATAAGTCCAAAGGGCATTAGATCTTTGGTGACCTCAGATCTCAGTTCTAGCTCACTGGATGTCACCATATTCCAATGTACCCCTTGGGTGAATCTCTTTGCCTCCATAGTTCCCATTTTTCCTCATCTACAAAATAAAGTATTGATTGGAGTGGAGAATCTGAGGTTTCAGGGCCATATGTGGCCCACTAGGTCCTCAAGTAAGGCACTTTGACTGAATCCAAACTTCAGAGAACAAATTCCCTTAATAAAAGGATTTGTTCTGTGAAACTTGAACTCAGTCAAAAGGCTGCACCCAAGGACCTAGAGGGCCACATGTGTCCTTGAGACCACAGCTTTCCCACTCTTGGGATGATCTGTCACCCTTGATGCTCCAACATTCTGTGACTCTATATTCTTAAGTCAAAGAAATTTACCAAATGGCATGAACCCAATTAATTTAGCAAAGACACCCTAGACATTATAGAAAACATTTCCTATACCACCAGAGGATCACTGCAACTAAATCATTAAAAGCTGGTTTTTAGTGTATCCTCTGAGTTGTAAGACACCTTCAACTCATTCCCTTCTAGCCTATCTCACCTTATAGCTAGGACTACATCTACTGCTGATTCAATGAACCAGAAAAATTGTAAGTCCCTTTAGTTGCCATTTCTCAAAACAAAATGAGATATGTTTATGTCTTTTTTTGGCCCTACTTTCAAAATCAATTTTAGGCGCTTAAGAAAGTTAAAACAGCTCCACATTTATATGAGATTTTCTATGGTTTAATAACAATAAACTAACATAAATAGGGCTTTAATATTTGTAAAATATTTTACATTTGAGCCTCACTTATGATATCCTGTAAAACATAGGTATTAATTATAACCATTTTACAGTTGAGGAGAGAAGTTCAAAGAGATGAATTTACTTTACAGTGGCTAACCACAGATTGGTATCAGAGGCAGGATTTGAACTCCAAGTCCAGCACAACAGCACATATATTCCCTGCAAAACACTTTTTTTTTTCTTATAGCAACCCTGTAGGACAATTAGTAGAAATTATTCGCTTTATTTTATGCACAAAGAAATAGAGATTGAGAAAAGACAGGTGACTTGTTCCTAGTCACACATCTAGTTAAATATCTATCTATCCAGGCTTTCTTATACTAAGGCCTTACTAAGGCCTTTCTTACACCTCTTTTCTATAAACCGAGTTTCTTTTCTAAACTCTCTAAGGGCTCTGGGCCCAGAATATCTTTGCCAGATGGCAAGGATCTCTCAAATTCCACTTTGAAGATTTGAATTTAATAAAAGATCTGACAGCAGCTAAGCTATCAAAACTTTAAATACATCAGAGCTTGTGGTTTACTAAAAATGCGGCTTACCTCCCATGATTTTTCTCCTGTTCAACTCTACTTTGCATTGCAGACTTGCATATACTTGTGATTCTGACATGGAGCTAAGGAAGGTTATCTCCTTGAGATGAGGTGTGCCAGACTGAGAATTTATCTGATATAAATACTTTGTGATTCATAATTATCATGAGTACAACTCTTTTAAAACCCATGCTATTATATCCACATACCCAACTTAAGTGAGCCAAGGGCTGCTAGCTTCATTTGAGACTGTTGGCACCAAGCAAATATGTTGGAGGTTCAGAAAGCTCAATCCTAACAAGACTAGTCATGATTTATTCAGTTCTTCAAGGGTCATGATAGAATTGACTTTGTACCTGAAGAGTCTGTGGGAAAGCCAAAAGCCATCCATCTGTGAAAAAGACAAGTCCAAGGCACACTTGCAAAGAAATGTGGTTTGAATTGTTTGAGTAGAAGAGGTTTGTAAAATAATTTATCTATTTTGATGGATTGCCTGCAAGAAAGTAACACTGGAACAAAACTGGAGTGGGGTGGTGTGTGATATGCCAACTAACACTCCCCTCTTCCATTTCTAGAGAAGAAAAATCGAAAACCTCAAGAAAAGTTGTTTTTTTTAACATGTTAGTGATGTGTCATAGAGTCCAAGGCACAGAACAATATTATGGATTCTTAATTACCAATCATAATGATTAAAGGCTTGTAAATGATTATGGTAGACCTCTCACCTTTATGTCTTAAGGTCCAAGGGTAACGCAGAGGAAACCTATATGTATCTAAATGCTTTAATTGGTCTACACAGATCTTTTATTTTTATTTTTAATTTTTTGGAAGGGGGAAGGTAGGGCAATTGGGGTTAAGTGACTTGCCCAAGGTCATATAGCTACTTTTTTGTGTTAAGTGTTTGAGGCTAGATTTGAACTCAGGTCCTTCTGACTCCACACCCGCTGCTCTACTCACTGAGCCACCTAGCCTCTACTCACTGAGCCACCTAGCTGCCCCAGGTCTACACAGATCTTGAGGTACTTAGTGCACAGAATAGTTAAAATGTCCCTGTCTTCCAGAAAGACTGAGATACATATTCCCCAAAACTCATATCTTCCCTCCTTCCATCTCCCAGGTATTTCTCCTTCTTCACCTTTTGTCAGTTGCTATTCAAAGAGTGGGGAAAAATGTGCCATATCTGTTGTTTGTTACTTTCATTATAATATCATTAGCATTCATGAACAGAGTTCCTGCAATGTCCAACCTCAGAAAAAGGGGTTAAAATTCTCTACCATCCCGGCAATGGTCTCCATATATACACCGAATAGTAATCTAGATATTAATCCAAATTACTAGCAAGATAATTCAAAGGTTATCTATAAGTAATCTTTGGGAAAACTTTTGTACTACCTCTCTTAGTGTTTAATAATTTGTCATTTCTATGGTTTTCTGGGGAGAGCCACATTTCCTTCTGAGAGTCATCAAGTTATACCTATGCCAGTGGCTCAGTGGATAGAGCACTGGGCCTGGAGTCAGGAATACCTGAGTTTAAATCTGGCCCCAGACACTTACTATCTATGTGATCCTGGGCAAATTATTTAACCCTATTTGCCTCAGTTTCCTCATCAGTAAAATGAACTGGATAAAGAAATGGCAAGCCACTCCAGTATCTTTGCCAAGAAAATCCCAAATGGGGTCCTAAAGAGTTGGATGTGGCTGAAATAACTGGACAAAAAAAATAACAAAATGTCTTAGCACCAATATTTTTTATTAGTGCTCTGTTTCTTTTTAAATTTTTAAAAATATGTTTATTTCATTAAATATTTCTCAATTTCATATAAAAAATTAGCATTCATTTAAAAAATTTGTTCTAAATTTTCTCTCTCTTTCTTGACTCCCCCTCCTTAAAAAGGCAAGGAATTTTATATCAATAATACATGTGAAGTTATGCAAAACATTTCCATATGTAATGTACAAATAAAGGGTAACACCATAAGCAAATTACAAAGGCATAGAATGGTTTACTTGTCAGATCTATGTATAAAGGGAGAATTTAGAACCAGAGAAGATATAGGAAGCATTATAAAATGTAAAATGGGTAATTTTTATTATATAAAATTCAAAAGTTTTATACAAAGCAAAACCAATGCAACCAAAATCAGAAAAAAAGCAGAAAACTATGGGAAAGAATTTATAGCAATTATCTCTTACAAAGGCCTCATTTCTTAAATATAGAGAACTGAGTTAAATTTGTAAGACTAAAGTCATTCTCCAATTGAGAAATAGTAAAAGGATACGAACGGGAAGTTTTCAGACAAAAAAAAATCAAAGCGATATATGAAAAAAAATCTCTAAATATTACTTAGAGAATGCAAATTAAAACAACTCTGAGTTACTACCTCACACCCATCACATTGACTAATATGACAGAAAAGGAAAATGATAATGTTGGAAGTGATGAAGGAAAACTGAGACACTAATGCATTTTTGGTAGAGCTATGAACTGATTGAATTATTCTGGAGAGCAATTTAAAACTATTCCCCCAAAACTATAAAACTCTGCATATCCTTTGATCCAGCAAGACTATTGCTAGGACTATATCCTAAAGAGATTTTTAAAAAGGAAAATAATTAATTTGTACCAAAATACTTATAGCAGTTCTTTTTTGTGGTGGCAAAGAGTTGGAAATTGAGGAAAGCCCATCAATTGGGGAACGGCTGAACAAGTTGTGGTTTATGATTGTAATAGAATATTATTGTGCTAGAAGTGACAAACCAGATGTCTTCAGAAAAAATTTGGAAAGTCTTACATGAACTGATACAAAGTCAAGAGCAGAACCAGAACATTGTGCACAGTAACAGCAATACTGTATTATGAATTGTGAATGGCTTAGCTAGTCACAGTAACTCAATTATCCAAGACAATTCCAAAGGACTTGTGATGAAAATGCTATCCACCTTCAAATGAATAACTTATGTCTGAACACAAACTGAATTATACTAATATTCTGTTCGTTCGTTAGTTCTTTCGTTCGTTCCTTCCTTCCTTCCTTTCCTCCTTCCTCTCTCTTTCTTTTCAAGTCTTCTTTCACAAAATGACTAATATGGAAATGCTTTACACAATTGCACATGCATAATCTATATCGATCGTTTGCTGTCTCAGGGAGGGGGAAGAGAAGGGAGGAAGGGGAAGAATTAAAAACTCAGAATCTTTTTTTAAAAAAGAAATGCTAAATACTGTTTTTACATGTAATTGAGGGAAAATAAAACATTAAAATAAATATAAGCAGAGAATATTTTTTTCCCATGTTAGCCATATTGTAAAAGAATACACAGGGGAAAAAAGAAAGTTAAAAAATATTCTTCAATCTACATTCAGCATTCAGCATTTCTCTTTCTGGAGGTTGATAGAATTTTTCGTCAAGTGTCCTTTGGAATTGTCTTGGATCATTGTCTTAATCAGAGAGTTAAATCTTTTACAGTTGGTCATCCTTAGAATATTGCTATTACTAGCTACAATAGTCTCCTGTTTATGGTTATTCCACTTCGCATGAGTTCATATAGGTCTTTCCAGGTTTTTCTGAAACCATCCTGCTTGTGATTTCTTATAGCATATAGCTTATAGTAAGCATTCTATCACAATTATATACCATAACTTGTTTAGCCATTGTATAATTTATGGGCATTCACTTGATTTCCAATTCTTTACCACCACAAAAAGAGCTACTATAAATGTTTTTGTCCACATAGGTAGTTTTTCCTTTTCTTTGATCTTTTTGGGATACAAAGCTATTAGTGGTGTTGCTGGGTCAAAAGATTTGCACAGTTTTATAACCATTTAAGCATTTTTCCAAATTGTTCTCCTGAATGGTTGGAGTACTTTCCAACTTCACCAACAGTGAATTAGTGTCCCACTTTTCCCACCACTCCTCCAGCATCTGTCATTTTTTTTTGTGTCATTCAAACAAATCTGATAGGTGTAAAGTGCTATCTCAGAGTTTGAATTGGCATTTCTCCAATCAATAGTGATTTAGAGCACTTTATATGATTATTGATAGTTTTTATTTCTTCTAAAAATTGCTTATCCATATCCTTTCACTATTTATCAATGGGGAAATGGCTGTTATTTTTATACATTTGACTCAGTTCCCTATATATTTGAGAATATATCAGAGACCCTTGCTGTAAAAGTTTTCCCAGTTTCCTGTATTTCTTCTAAATTTGACTGCATTAGATTTGTTTGTGCAAAAACTTTTTAAGTTCATGTAATCAAGACTAACCATTTTATTTCCTGTGATCCCCTAAAGAGCTTGTTTGGTCACAAACTCTTTCTTATTCATAAATCCACAAGGTACACTTTTCCATGCTCCCCTAGTTTAATTATATCATCCTTTATGTCTAAATCATTTATTCATTTTGACTTTATCTTAGAATACAGGTTAGAGGTCTCCAATTTTCTCAAATAGATCTGTCTCTATGTGAAAAAAGTGTTTTGTGATTGTGTTCATGTGGTCTCTGGGTTTGGATTGGCATTTAAACTTCCAAGTATTTTATATTATCCATTATTAGTTCAAATGGAATTTCTCTATCTCTTCCTGCTGAATTTCATTAGTAGTATATAGAAAAGCTAATGGGTTATGTGAATTTATTTTATATTACTTATATTTATCTTGCAATTTTGGTAAAGTTGTTAATTGTTTCAACTAGGTTTTTGGTTGATTCTCTAAGGTTCTCTAACTATTCTATCATATCATCTTCAAAGAGTGATAGTTTTGTTTTTTCATTGCCTCATTGCTTTGGAATTTGGTTGTGACATCCCAAAGTTTTCATTTTAGGACTTCTTTCAGGTGATGATCCAATAATTCTTAAATTATGTTTCCTTTTTCTATTTTTCAAGTCAGTTGTTTTTCTGATGTGATATATTACATTTTCTTCTTTTTTCATTCTTTGGATTTTATTTGACCATTTCTTGATGTTGCATGGAGATTTATATTCTAATTTTTAGGGAATTATTTTCTTCAGCAAACTTTTGTACCTCTTTTTCCATTTGGCTAATTTTGCTTTTTAGGGAAATATTTTCATCAATGAATTTTTTAACCTCCATTTCTATTTAGTCAATATTTAAAGGCTTGTTTTCTTTACTATTTTTTGTGCCTTTTTTACACCAAGCTCTTGATTGTGTTCATAATTTTCTTCCTTTGCTTTCATTGATTTTCTGAATTTTTCCTCTACCACTTTGATTTTGAAAATCAATTTTTAGCTCTTCCAGGAATTCTTGTTGGGGTTGTGTCAAATTTCATTTTTTTCCCATTTGAAGCTTTGCATGTAGTTGTTCTGACTTTTCTCTCTTCTTCTGAGTTGGTCTCTCGATCTTCCATGTCTCCATAGGAGCTTCTTATGGTAAGGTTCTTTTTTTATTCTCATTTTTTGCCCATTCTATTTCTTCATTTGAAACATTTTGTTAAAAGTTGAGCTCTGTTCCTGGCATGTGGGTGAGGTTGAGGGAGGGCACTGTCTCAAGTTTCACTTTTTTTCATTCTGCTGTCTTTAGAGCTGAATTTCTCAGTGTTTCCAAGCTAAAGAGAGAGAGAGAAAGAGAGAAAGAGGTATGGTTGCTTCTTTCCTGATCTGCACCCTGGTCTTTACCTAGGAAGGAACCCTGATCCCTCAGGATTATAATCAATATTGCTCCTCAGGTTCTTTGACTGGAAACAATATCATTCCTTAGGGTCTCTCATTCCTTGTGATCCAAAGATTGATATTGAGATCCTGGTCTCAATACTTCTTGACTGAAAGTGCTCCTTTCTGCCCTGGAACCATAACCTAGAAGTGGTTATTAGCAATGAACGTACCAAACAATATCTGGTCCTACATCCAGTGCTAATACAGGAGTTCCTTGTAATCTCTTTATGACCAATTACCAAGTCTCATGACCTTCTCTAATTTGAGAGTTCCCAAAGCTGCTGCTATTTCTGTCACCACCACCCAGGCTCAGCACCGGGCTTTCGCCCATATGGACTCTGGGTTTTGTCTCCGCCTCTATGCCCCAGCTCTCTCTTTTCCACCTCTTAAGTTGTCTTGGGCTGGAAGAATGTCTCACTCTGAACTTTTATTGGCTTTCCCACTTTAGAATTTGAGACATTATTTTAAAGTTGTTTGAAGTGGAATGTTAGGAAAGCCCAATTGAGTTCTTTCTTTACTCTGTCATCTTGACTCCACTGCCAGAGCAGAACCTTTATTATTGAGATGAAATATCTTCAGAAAATCTGAACAGTTACTCAACAAGTATTAAATTATTAGCTTTTACTATTTGCTAGGGGTTGTCAATTAAAAAAACAAAACAAAACACATGGAAATTACAGTCCCTGACGTTAGGGAGTTTATATTTTATTGGGGAAAACAATATATATACCTGAATAAATAAATACAAACCATATATGAAGTCAATATAAACCAATTTGAGGGATAAAAGAGAGCATTAAAAATTGGGCGAATCAGTTAAGGCAAGTTTTCTATAGTAGCATATGGATGTGATCTGTCCAGCATTTAGGTAAACTGCCTATTGCTTAACTATTCAAGGGGGCATCTTCCCACATCTTTGGGAAGCCAAGAAATTAATGAAACAGCAGGGTTATCCAATCTGCTCCCTCAGACTAGTGCAGCTCCCTGTATTATGCTTTCCAAGTCATTGGAAAACTTGGTTTTGAAACATCTCAAGGGAATGAAGCTTTCATGACTCTGGATAGAATGGGATTCAAAGGTCCCCTGGGGTAATATGTTAGCATCCCTCCTACTCCAAGATTTATCCTAAACTTTCCATTTCTTAACTGAATAAGATGACAACAAAACTCACTACTGAAAGGTTTTTATTCTGTCTGCTGTTAATTATACACATAATTCTTCTTTGGGCTTTTTTAATCCAAATTGATTAGTACAAAATCATTTTCATTTCCATATATACATATATATATGCATACAAACATAATTTATATAACATATAAATATTTATATATTTATTTCCTTTTATTTCTCTTTATTCCACCAAGGAACATACCCCTCACCCCAAATACTCCCTGACTTTTCCTCACTTGGAACCCACTAGCCTTAATTTTAGGGCAGCTAAGTAACTCAGTTAATAGAGCACTGCACAGAAAGTCAACAAGACCTGAGTTAAAACGTTGCCTCAGATATTTCCTAGATGAACCCCTGGACAAGTCATTTAACCTTTTTCCCTCAGTTTCCTCAAATGTCAAATGAGTAGGAGAAGGAAATGGCAGACTGGTCCTGGATCTTTGCCAAGAAAATCCCAATTGGGCTCACGAAAAGGCAGACACTCTGAAATGACTAAACAACAACAGCAAAAGCTTTAATTACACCCTCAAATTTTGGCTCCTTTCATTCCTCTAATATTATTTTGACCGAAAGGTTGAAATCATCCATCTCTGTCTGAGTGCGTTTTAGTGTATATACTTCTTCTCCTGGCTGCCATAGGGGGCTTGCCTTTTTTTGGTATTTCCAGCACTCAGCATAGCGCTTTTGCACATCAGTGATTAATAATTATTTTTCATTCATTCTATGGGGAGAATAGAGATGTTTTGCACGTGGAGATGGAAAGAGGACCAGTTATAGCCCTCGAAGACAGGAAAGATTTTTGGAATGACCAGGGCCATGCCGAAAGCCTCACACTGAGTCATCACTGTGAGTGCTTTCAGGAGGAAAGAGCTTCAATAAGAGACAGGGGATCTGAAATGTAAGCACCAAGTAGCTTTATTATCTGTAACAGAATTGGACAGTAACCCAATGTTATAAGCCGTTCTCCTTTATGCCTACCCATAGCTTCCTCCTAGGTTTTATGGGGGAGAATCAAGCAGGTTACATAGAACTAAGGTTTTGTTTGGAAAAGGTATTTTCCTTTCCCTCTATAAAACCAACTCCTAATTACTGGTAGTAAAACACTGTGGTAAAACGCATTTAAAACCAAGGAGGTGATAAAAATCACTCATGTCTCTTCCCTTGCATTTGAATAAGGAAGGATCATCTCTAGTCCTTAGAAGAGAACATCCAAGTGGAATGGACACAGATAGCTCTTTCCTGGTGCAGGACTTCACAATTCTAACCAAGGTCACATAAAGGTTATAGAGAAGTAGATGGTTGAAAAAGACAGACTGCTACTTTAATTCAATATATTAATGAATCTGTAAATTCACTGATGTGGCTACTTTATCAGTAAATATTTCAACTCATCTTTAGTCTAGATCACCATCATCTCTCTCTTGGACTATGACAATATCTTCTTAATTGTTAGACAAGACTCTTGTCTCTCCTCTCTTCATTCTGCCTGCCAAAATGACTACCCAAGTCATTCATCCAAGGCCCATGTCTGGTGTGGTGACCCCTTTGCTCAAAAGTCTTTAGGGAGTTCCTGGGGAGTCTAATATAACATATAAAATATATTACCTGACATCCCACCATCTACCTCTGGCTTGAATTCTCATTATTGTTTTGCATACTCTATGTTTTAATCAGACTGAATTAACAATTTTCTGATGCCCCCTGACCTCTCTCATTTTTGTTCATTTAGCACAAGCACTTTCTCAAACCTTGACCATACCCCTTCTTCATCCTTGCCTGTAAAAGTTCTTCTGTTCCTTCAAGTACAATATCACAGGTCATCCTCTTCATGGGGTCTCTTCTGACTCCTTTAGTGAAATCTAATTTCTCCCTTGCTAAATCTTTCTAGGCTACTTTGACTGTGGCATTCCTAAGCTCTATTACCATTTGCTCCATTGTTTTTAGTCATGTCCTTCTCTCCGTGACTCCAATAGGGTTCTTGGCAGACATTCTTTGGAGCTGTTTACGATTTCCTTCTCCAGCTCATTTTACAAATGAGGAAACTGATGCAAACAGGGTTAAATGACTTGCCCAGGTTCACACAACTAGTAAGTGTATGAAGCTATGAATCCAGAAAGATGAGTCTTCCTGACTTCAGGCCCAGCACTCTATCCACTGTATCACCTAGCTCCACTATGCTACATCACATTCTAATTCAAACCTCACTTCTCCACACTTATACTTATGCTCTTTAGTAGACTGTAGGCATTAGGCATCTCAAGGGCATCTATATTCCTAGCTTTTTGCATAGATCTCAACACATATTCAAATGCTAAAATGGATCTTGAGTTCATTGATATAAATGTCCCCTCCAACAGTGCTGCTCTTGTCTATGTGTGTATCAAAGCATTGAACCCAGCATTTTGGTGGTCATTCTCACCTTCTCTTGATATCACAAGCCTACCAATGTATTAAATGCAGTGTCTATTAAACATCTTTTGCTCTCAACTCAAAAAAAGCACATGCCCAACTTAATTCAGACATTTCTTCGATGACCTCCTTTATTCCACTGCTTTTCCACAGCTGCTATATAGAATAGGAATTATGGAGTTCATTTCTAAGATGAGGGGCTTAGATTCATTGACCTCTAAGTTCAAAACCTATATCCTCTGCTCCAATGGAATTTTTTATCACCATAATCTATATGTGTGTCGGTGTCCTTGATGAGGGTGTCATTAAGGAACAAGTAACAGGCATCCATGAGCAACATTCCATAGTAGATCACATCTATATCATCAAGCAATTCACTGAAGGATCCAGACATTAGAGGGTTTTTATCTCCTGCTATTTGTTGACTGGGGGAAAAAAAAACTTATAACGCAGTGGAGTCTTTTGCAAACTAGGGTCTTAATAAATGTTTGTTAAATGAAAGCATGGAAGCATGTAGTACAATTTAGCATGGTCATAGGATCGTTCATTTGAATCTACAAGGGATTGTCTAGTCCAAACCTTTTATTTTATAGACAGGAAAACTGAAAGTCATCCATGATAGTTAAAATTAAATTGTAAGGGGTGGCTAGGTGGCACAGTGAATAGAGTATGGGCCCTGGAGTCAGGAGGACCTGAGTTCAAATCTGGCCTCAGAACTTAACACAAAAACTAGCTGTGGGACCTTGGTCAAGTCACTTAACCCCAATTGCCCTCCAAAAAGCAAAAAAAAAAAAAATTAAATTGTAAAAAAAAATGTGTTGGTGCTCAAGTTAGAAAACCGAACAATTTACTGCATGGAGAAAATTCATATGTATGCTTTCATGCTATGTATTTTCCAAGGAGACAGATAAAGCTTTATTCTACTGTGAATTTTTGTGACCAAAGAGTATGCTTATCAAAATATTTGGGTATTAGGGGAGTAGCTTCTCCAAAATAAGATAGATAGATCTTCCTGTCTCCAAGACAGAGAGTAAAAGAGTGTATATTTTGAGTGTTGACCAAAATAATCTTATTGAGTATCTCATTCACTTCTTCACCTTTAATTAGCATCTTTCCTCCCACTGAGTCCCTGCAGAAGGCCTTGGATGTCCTCCAAAGGAAAAACAAAAAGAAAGTGTAAATCCTCAGCTTACGTATTTGCTGTCATGAGCTGTTTGTTTTATGACACTTGCAAGTGAAATACTTTCGGCAAAACAACATATAATTAAAGTTAGGTGAAATGCACACCCGGCATGGAAAACACCATTTCTTCATTCCATTGACATCTAATAGTACTTAAGGAACAACCCAAGTCACTTCAACGGGTGCCTGGAACCACAGTCCAAATTGTCCATAGCATAGTCACACAAACCACTCTAGAAGAAATGGAGATAAGTAGATTAAGGTTTGGTTGTCTTTTTATGATTTTTTATGCAAATTACAAATAAAATCATGGAATCTTCAAACCTCAGATCTGTCAGGGCATCATTGTCTCCCATCTGAACTATTCTGATTGTCTCCTAATTGGCCTCCTTCTATCCACTCTCTACTTTCACCACATGGCTGCTAAACATTATTCCTAAAATATCGATGTGCTTATGTCACCTAGCCACCCTACCCCCGTCAAAACAATTTCCAGTGTCTCCCTATAAATTACTTCTAGGATCAAATACAAAATTTTCAACCTAGCATAGATGGCGCTTTGAAATAGATTCCCCACCTATATTTCTAGTTTTATTTCCTACTGATTTTATTCATGTGTTCTCTATTCACCCCAATTGGACTGTTAGCATTTCCCCACACTTGACATTCCACCTCTTGCCTCCGGGCCTTTGCCTAAGTGGTCCCTTATGTTTGGAGCACCCTCTTTCCACTACCTCTTAGAATCCTTAGTTCACTTCAAACACATCTCAGGTCCTATCTTCTTGACAAGATTCCTAATCCCCTCATTTTTTGTGTTTTTTCCCTCTTATATTCACGTCTCCCTAGTTTTACCCTCTGGAGTCAAGCAAAATAATCCCTCTTCCACATAACAGACCTCCAAATTGCATTTCCTTTATCATAGTTAGCATTTCAACAGCTCTTTAAAGTTTGCGAAGTAATTCAAAAATATTTTTTCCTATTATTCTCACAAAAACTCTAGGAGATAGATATGATTATTATCTCCATTTTACAGCTGGGAAAACTGAGGCAGACATAGGTTAAGTAACTTGTCCAGAGTCACATAGCTAATAAGTGTCTGAGGCAGCAATTGAACTTGAATCTTCTTGACTCTACACCCATCCTTCTATATACTACGCTACTAGTTACCAAAGGAAAATTTATGCTTGTTTGTATGTTGTCCTATTGGATCTGCTTATGATGTTGAGGTGGGGTTGGGAGTAGGGGATGCCTAAAGCTCAGGACAAGCCACTAGTCCTAGTGTGGGTGTCAATAAGAGAAACAGTGAGTCCCTCCACTCAGGACATGGGGTTCCTGCTCCCAACTCTTGTTCTCTATATTCCAAAATCTGGGGAGGTTGCTGGGGCTATTGAGAGGTTCAGAGCCCTATCTCGGGCAATGGTTTATAAACTTAGGGAGTCCCAATGTGGAGTCAGAGGTTGAGCAAATCAAAAGCAGTCGTATGGGATGCTTTAGAATTACCTTTAGGACTAGTGTTATGAGAACTTCAGAGACTGGATGTGGGTAAAACAAAAATATAAGTGGGAATAAACTTGGGAAGGGAAAAGAGGTTTACACAGGAACCAATAGAGGGTCAGGGTGGACCCCCCTTTCCATGATCCTTTGTCGAAGGGTTGGTTAGACACCAAATCAGCCCCATAAAGGCAGAGATCATTCCCAGGTGTAGAGGACTAGGGGGCTTGGGTCTTCATATGCCAATTAGGAAACCCTACAGTATCAGGGAAGGATGCCATCAGTCATGGGAATGGGTCAATATGAACACTGCACAAGGAGCTAAGAGTAAATGGCCCAAAGTGACTAAATGTTGTCTTCTATCTTGAGTCAGAACATAATAAACTCCCAAGAAACAAGGACTTTTTTTTTGGTACTTTACCTTCTAGAACATAGTAGGTGCTTAATAAGTATTTATTGAATTGAATGACTTCAAAGATCATCTTGGTCAATACATACCTGACCAGTAATGCCTTTTACCCTTCCCTGACAAGTGGCTAGGCACACTCCAGTGGATTAATTGCAGCTATAGAGAACCCATCACCTCCCAAGACAGTCCAGTTTACTCTTGTATCAAGCTGAAATCTATATCTTTGCTCTCAGTTCTACCCTCTGGAGCCAAGCAAAACAAATTTAATCCCTCTTCTGTGTGATAGACCTTAAAAAACTTGAAGATAACTATTTTGCACTCTCAATCAAATCCTTCATATAATAAATGCAGTTGCAATAAAAATCTCTATTTCATGGAAGGAATTTCTGAGCTTTAACTGATGGCTGTGGTAGGTGAAGGCAAACTTATCTTGATTGGAGATGACTAGAAACCAAAGGATGTAAAAAGAGAGAGAATTACAGACAGGGGAAATTATGTCCTTTAAGCCATCAGGGATAAACATCTGATGAAAAATTGGCATTGTTGTCATCAAAAGAGCAAAACAGACTACTCACTGTACAAAATGTTGCTTGGAGAGAATTGTGGACACTTCCTCTAGGACAATATCTCTAAAGTGCCTGGCACATTAACACAGTGGTTCTCAACCTTCCTAATGCCATGACCCTTTAATACAGTTCCTCATGTTGTGGTGACCCCCAACCATAAAATCATTTTCATTGCTACTTCATAACTGTAATTTTGCTACTGTTATGAATCGTAATGTAAAATGCTGATATGCAGAATGTATTTTCATTGTTACAAATTGAACATAACCCATAGGTTGAGAACTGCTGCATTAATAGCTCTTAATAAATCCTTGATTATCTGGCCAGTAGGAATGATGGACATATTTCATTAGCTCGGCAGGCTTATTCCTTTGCATCAGAATCTCTAAAACTATTTATGTCGAGCCCAATGTTCTGTCATTTAAAAATTCTATTGATATTTTTCTCTAAAAATTTCCATAAAACTATAAAAAAACAAAACAAAACCCATGCTATTCATGGCTATTTTCAGTGTGACTATAAGCTTAATTTTCTCTATTTTGTGAAAGCAAAACTGAAAGTCCTGACCCCCCCCCCCCAACTCCTTCGACTTTATCTCAGAGTCTAAATCCTAGATCGGTTGCTATCTAACTGTGTGATTTGGGGTGGATCATTTTGCTTCTCTATAGACCTCAGATTCTTTATCTATAAAATTATTATTTTATAGAAAATTCCTTATCTATAAAAATAATCATTATTTAGACTAGCAGATTTCCCAAGATTCCAGTTCTAAAGGTACTTGGACTAACTTAAAGGTTATAGGGGATGAGGTTGGATTACATGGAATCTAGTTTACATTTAGATCATACTATAAAGTTTGCAAAGTACTTTGCGTATTCCCATTTGATTGAATCCTCACAGTAGCTCTATGATATCAGCATTATTATCATTATCCTCATTTTACAGATGAAGGAGCTGGGACTAAGCAAGGCTGAATGACTTGTCCCAAGATCAGATAGTAAGGAAGTGTCTGGAGCTGAATTCAGAGACAGATTGTGCTAATGTTAAGTCTCCCACACCATCCACTGAGTGATCTAGCTACCTTAAATGATTCATTATCAGGTTATCTGTGCAATCTTGAGGGGCCTTTTAAATCATTTGGAACTCAGTTTCCTCCATCCATCAATCAACAAGCATTTATTAAATGTCTACAATATGACAAGTTGAGCAGAAGTTTCTAATACCAAGATGAAATGGTCCCTACTTTCATCCTATTGGGGGAAACACCACCTACACATCTAAGTGTATGCATAGGTAATTTGGTGTGTGTCTGAGAGGTCATTGGAGGGGGTGGGAAATCAAAAACTGTCTTCTCTTATAGAGAAGGTGATCCCTGAGCTGATCTGTGAAAGAACCTAGGGATTATCAGAGGCACAGGTGAGGTAGGAGTGAATTGGATTGGATCACATGACCTGTGCCCTTCCATACAACCACAAAAGTCACCGTTACAAGGCCGCCTCATCCCCTTCTAAAAAAATAACCATCTTCATCCATTAAATCCATGGGAACTTTTCAGGTATGAGAAAAAAGACACAGAAACTGACCTACCTCTTCATTCTGCCCTCCTCTTATCAGAGCCCCCTCAATTGGTTTATTGTTCTATCACTAGTTGGACAATCTGATCTCCCAAGATACTCTTTCCTTTCCAAAGGCATGGGGGGGAGGGAGGGGAGCAGATCTGGCTTCAGTGGAAAAGTGCCAAATATTTGCTCTTCAAGGCAGTGGGTAATGAAGGAGGAACTCTGAGGTTTCAGCTTCATAAACAAAAGGACAGACTGGAGCCAAGCTGAAAGAGACAAATGAGAGGAAAGGTCAAATAGTCTTCCCTCTGGGGAGAGAATTACAACAGATTCAGGCCTGGCTGGGCCTCTGGACTTGGTGGGGCCAGGGGAGGCATGAGAGGTTCCCAATTGGTCCCATGACAAAACCCCAATTTACATGTTAAAACAAACAAGCTAGAAAAGAAAAGCAGCTACCACTCCCTGTAGATTGTTTTTAGGTAGCAAAAAACCCTCACCAAAAGTGGAATTTCTTCAGTTGTTCTGGGGCTAAGCTGCTGGAGCAGGCTCTTTTCCCCCTCCAAATGAGATCATGAATGGAAAGTTCACTGCAAACCCTAAGCTATAGGTACGTCAGTTACTGTGATTATTTCTTGGCATCCGAAGACTCAGCTCAAGGAAAACTCTGGATTCAGAGTTCCATAACCTGGCTTCAAATCCTAGCTCTGCCATATACTCTACCTGCGTGTGTGTCCTTGGGCAAGTCATACAACCTCTGTAAGCCCAGTTTTCTCATCCAGAAAATGAGGGGATTAGACTCCTTGAGGTTGAAAGTCACTTTCGGTTTTAAATCTGATTCTTTCAACTGTGTTTTCACTGTGCTAACTAAAAACAGGGAAATGATTGGGTAGAAAATTGTTAGTATAATGACAGAAATTGTTAATACTAAATGTAATATGAGCTGCCACTCCCTTAAATTATCCTTGCACTGTCAGAATTGTGGTAATATCCTTACATTCTTATTCTTAAAATATTTGCACTTGATTAAGTTGAGCTGAACCACACCCTAGGTCCTTCCATCCCAGGGATTTTGTCTTGTAGGGGAGCCCAGCTCTAGCTGGATCTCAACTTCTAGTGTCTTTGCCCCCTTCCATTGGGATTCACAGGGTCAAGGGTAAATCAGCTGAAATGGCATGGCTTTCCTTGCCCAGACTGCCAAGGGTCACTGACATGTCATGACCAGGCTTTGCTACCTCCCACTGCCTTCTCCTGCCCTCTTCCTAGAGGTATAAGAAGCTTTTACATAGGCCTGGGAGTCGGGAGATACATTGGACATCCCTCAGGGTGGCAGGTTTGCTACACTGTTATCAAAATTAAAGATGCTTTATTCCTCAACTCACGGCTTTGATTTATTTTAGGACTTGACAGATTCCACAAAGCATCCAGCTCTCCCTATATTACTGAGTGAGACAGAAAAGACCAATCAAGAACAGGTCTTTCTCTGAATGGAGGGGAAGAGATTTGTGGATTAGCAATTACAAAAATAATGAACAGACCTCCTAGTTTGCAATTCTTCCTCTTAGACTTGAATTTACACTGTGATTTCCTCAGTGGGAGTGAACTCGCAGGACAGGAACTCCATCCACGTGGGAAGCTTGTCGCCTGTACGTGATCCTATGATTTCTTGGCATCCAAGATTTGGAGATCATTGCTTTAGAGTTGAAAGGTGTCTTAGAGGTAGTCTAGTTCAACACTCTTATTTTCAGATGAGGAAACTTAAACCCAGAGAGACAGTTGCCCAAGAAAACAGTTTCCTCCTTACGAAAAAAGACCCAGGGTTTCAACCATCAACAAACTTCTATTGGAATCTTTATACTTTAAATGTGAGATCCTTGCCCAAGGTACTGACTTCGTTTAAGGCCCTTCTCATATGGAACAGGTCAGTACTGAAAAGTGCAGAAAAAGTACTTTTGTGTAAAGAAAACTATTTAAGTCAACAGTTAAATGATGTAATCTATTGCTTGCTGTTAGAGATGAATATTTTCATGCCTGAAAAGAGTATTAATAATAATAGCTAGAATTCACATGGCATGTTAAGGTTCACAAAGAACCTTACATGTATTATCCCATTTGATCAACAAGTCTGGGAAACAGGTGGTTTTATTATCCAAATTTTACAGAAGAGGAAACTGAGACTGAGAGAGGGCTGGTGACTTTCCCAGTGTCACACAGCTATCAAGAAATCTGAAGTAGGATCTGAACTCAGTTCTTCCTGAGTCAAAGGTCACCCATTGTATTGCTCATGTACATGAACAAACAGTTTTCTGATGTGATTAGAGCATCTTTGTGAAGAAAATGAAATGTTACATAAAAATTTTTTTGTTCAATTATTTCAGTCATGTAAGTCTCTGTGATACCATTTTGGGTTTTCTGGGCAAAGATACTGAAATGACTTGTCATTTCCTTCTCCAGATGAGGAACTGAAGCAAACAGGGTCAAGTGAATTGCCCACAGTCACACAGTAAGTATCTGAAGCTGCATTTGAACTCAAGTCTTCCTAACTCCAGGCTCAGCCCTCTATCAACTATGCCAGCTATCTACCCCATAAAATAACATTAAATGACATAAAAATAATGATTAATAATAATAATACTTCAGCAGAGTGAGACAGAGGTTGGGGCTGATCTGGTGAGGGAATGGAGAACTTGAGAGAAGAGGAAAGAAACTATAGGTGGGCAAAAGTATCCTGTTGGAGTTATATTAAGAGACAGCTCCTAGTTCCTGATTTGGCTGAATTGACTTCATTCTAGTGAATGAATAGACTTCATTCTAATGATTGATTGCCTTAAGTGAAAAGTAGACCCCTGATAATTAAAAGTGTTAGGTTAGGGATTGTTCAGTTCTTTTCCATGTTTGGTTTTGTTTCTTATTTCCCATTGTTCACTCCGTTGGTTACAGCCCTTCTATACAACCAGATTAATGTCCAATGTGAAAGTATTTGCAGATTCTATACATGATTGCACGCTGCCATGGGGGACTGGGGTAAGGGAGGTGAGAAAATTTGAAACTCAAGGGATTGTGGAACTGAATCTTGTAAACTAAAAGTAAATAAACAAATCAAGTTTAAAAAATAGATAAGGATTGTTCCCTAAACAATGGTAGCCCTAGGAGTCTGAGAAAATAGAGCAGTAGGCATGGAGTCAGAAAGATTTGAGTTAAAATCTAGCCTCAGGTACTTCCTAGTTGTGT
Source organism: Pseudochirops cupreus (assembly GCA_028627135.1). Taxonomy (NCBI): domain Eukaryota; kingdom Metazoa; phylum Chordata; class Mammalia; order Diprotodontia; family Pseudocheiridae; genus Pseudochirops; species Pseudochirops cupreus. The sequence continues at coordinate 543,717,885 of CM053582.1, forward strand.
GATGTTAGACAACCCACTTTTGATTGCCTGCCAAGATAGATCCACTCAATTTGCTGGAAAAGGAAATGGCAAACCACTCCAGTATTACCTTTCCAAGAAAACTGCAAATGGGGTCACAAAGGGTCATACAAGACTGAACAACAAGAGTAAGGTGGTTGTCTATTTCTGGAAATGTAGATCGGTCTGTGGGAGAAGAAGCTGGAATGAGTGAGATAATGCAGAGAGTAAGTAGATGTCTGTATCACTAGGTGAGAGGTGTGAAATCCTCAGTTGCTTTACCTACAAGGTGCTTACCACCTGGTGTGTGATATACTTTTCCAATGGCCACAGAACCTATGTATTCTTAGAGGTGCTGAATCATATCAATCTTGACCTTCTTTTTATAAATGAAACCAGAAGGAAGAAAGTTGCAGCTGAATATAAGGTAGAGTACTGCTTCTGGTCACAAAAGGATCAGGGGCACATATGATCAGTAGTGCTTGCAGCCGCAGGATAGCAGGTGCCCATTCTAGGAAAGGAATGGAGGACAAATCAGAAGAGCATTGGCTACATCTCTCCCTAGATCATACTACCTTGGAAACATCAACTACTTCCAAACTCCCAGAACTAGCTCTGAAAACACCAGAACAAAAAAATCCTGCAGGTTAGGACAATGCTCCCTTCTACGCCCTCCACCCTTGGAAAAGAGTCTAACTTTAACACAACAAAGCCAAGAAATAGGCTGAAACAATGAGCGAAAAACAACATACAAGAACTAGATCACAAAAAGTTACTATGTTAACAGGGAGGCTCAAGACAAGCACCAAAGAAGAAAACGATGTCAAAATAGATTTTTAAAAGTCTCAAAAAATGTGAATTGAACACAAGCCCAACAAAAATTCCTGTTAAAAGGTACAAATGCTTTTCAAAATAAGAGTAGTAGAAGAAAAATTTTGAAAAAAAAGTCACACAAGAAAATTATGAAAAGACGATTAACATCTTGGTAAAAGAGACAAAAAAATAATGAAAAACATAACACATAAAAAACCAGAATTAGCAAAATGGTAAAAGAGGTATAAAATTTCATTGATTAAAAAACAACTACTTCAAAATAAAAATTGGCCAAATGGAAAAAAAGGTACAATAGCTTCTGAAGAAAATAATTCCTTAAAAATTAGAATTAGGCAAGTGGAAGCTATTGATCTATGAGATAGCAAGAAATGACAAAACAAAATCAACAGAATGAAAAAAATAGAGGAAAATGTGAAATATTTCATTAGAAAAACAACTGACCTGGAAATTAGATCAAAGACAAATTATAGAAACAGTATTTTCATTAAAGATGAAAACAATGAGACAACCTATCAAAATTTATTGTACCTAGCCAAACACAGTACTTGGAGGATAATTTATATCTCTAAATGTGTACATAAATAACAGATTAAAAAAAAGAGCAGATCAATGAATTGGATATGCAATTAAAAGAAAATGAAAAAAGAACAAGTGAAAAATCCTAAATTAAAAACCAAAATGGAAAGTTTCAAAACCAAAGGAGAGATTAACAATATTGAAAGTTTATTTTTAAAGCATTGAACTAATAAATAAAACTAGGATCTGGTTTTGTGAAAAAAAAATAATAAAGTAGATAAAACACTGATTAATTTGATTTTAAAAAAAGAAAGAGGGAAAAAATTACTAGTATCAAAAATAAAAAGAGTGAATGCATCACCAACAAAGATGAAATTAAAGCAATTATTAGTTTTGGTTTTGAGGATTTTCATTTAGATGTTTAATTGGGGATTTGTTCCCAAAGGGCAACATTGCTACACAGGGGAGCAGTTATAGCAGGAGTGCAGGTTTGTGCCCCAGAGTGCTGCATTGGGACCCTTTCAATATATGGAGAAAGTCAGATAGAACTCTAATATTCCATGGGTCCCTTTTGGCCAGCTTTGGGGAGAGCATCCATTAGAGTCCGACAGGATAGGCAAGCATGGATGAACTTTTATCATTAGAGAGAACTTCTGAATCTATGAGATCATAAAACCATTTGCCTCTGCCAAAGTTGTCCAAGTTCTTCTCAATCAATTTTAGGTTGCCTTAGAGGAAGCATATAGCAAAATTTCTAGAACCCAGGAGCAGAAAATCACGTTATCTTCCGCTTTAGTCTGATCCCACCAGGAACACTGTGCTTACTTTTAGCCATTTTGTCTTAGGAAGGACTTGGAGAAACTAGAGTTGTGATATAGAACTGTGAGGTGGCCCAGGTGGGACTACCTACCTGAAGCCTTCCCTGATCTCCCCGCAAGAGGCTCTCCCTGCCTCTTACAATTGCCTTGGATCATTTGTACATGCTTTGGATTTACTTAACTGTCAATGTGCTGCGGTCCACACGTTAGAATGTAAGCTCCTCAAGGGTAGGGAAAATTTTGTTTCCTTCTGTTTATTTTTTGTTCTTTTGTACACATAGGAAAATGGTTAATAAATATTTTAGGAATTAATTTAATAATAATGCTAATTACTATTTGTATAGTACTTTAAGGCTTGTAAAACATTTCACAAATATTCTCATTTGATCATAACAATAGAAAGAACCTTGGGTATAAAAGGCCTACATTCATATGCCAACTATGAGACTTGAGTGACCTTAGGCATTTCCCTCATCTGGGCCTCAGTTTTCTTAGCTATAATGGAAGGAGTTTGGGCTAAGTGATATCCAAGGCTGGTTAAGTGACTTGATTAGGGTTACACAGTTGGTAAAGGTCTGAGGCTGGATTTGAACTTGGGTCTTCCTGACTCTAGGCACAGCATTCTATCTTACCACAATACCTAGCTACCTCTAAGTAGAGGATAAATTCCCACTCGCTTGAGTTGTTCAAGCTGACGCTTGTGTACAAAATTGGCTATATGACCTATGAAATCCTGTTAAACCGTGATTCAGTGAGATTGGCACAGTAATCGTTTTTTAGTTGATTCTGTTACCTCATGCCAGTATGCCAGGCAAGCAGGCAGCTATGTGGGGCAGTGGATAGTGGATGGGCCTTAAAATCTGGAAGACCTGGGTTCTAATATTGCCTCAGACTCTTACTTAGCTGGGTGACTCTGAGAGAATTGCTTAGTCTTTCTCAGCTTTCAGTTTTCCCATCTATAATATGGGAATAATAATAGCATCTGTTCCTTGGGGTTTTTGTGATGATCAGATGAAAATTATAAAAAGAGTTCTGCAGACCTCAAAGTGGTATTTAAATACCAGCTGTTTTTCTCCTTGGGCTGCTGTTCTTTCCCAATAAACTATAGCTTTGAAAGACACCAAGAAATCATTCTGTGCAGGACATACAATTTCCATGTTGAACAATTTATCATTCAACTTGTAACAGTCCCAGCAGGGGTCAATCACCAGGGCAGGACACTGAAGATGAAATCTTAGAAGATGCTTGGCTATGTTCAAGTTAAGGAAAGATCTCTTCTTACTCCTACTGGAAATAGAGTAGACCAAAGAAAAGATTCAAAGCCAAAAGAATTTGGAGTGAACGCCAGGTGTGTGACCTTGGACAGGTAACTTCTCTCTAGGTCTCAGTTCCCTAATCTGTCAAATGAGGCAGAGAGAATATGACCTCTAAGGTCCCTCTTGGTTCTAACTCCCATAATCTCTAAAGTGAAAATGCTCAGTCCTAAACTTTGAGTCCCTGATGGATTTTTTGTCTTGATCATTTTACTCACAGCTGAGCCACTGATTCTGAACCACAGATCTCTGCCTCTCCAAGCCACTCCATTAACTGCTCTATCACCAGTGTTAACAAATCCAACAGGAAGAGGTAGGAGAGTAAACCTAGCAAGGAGAGAAGCTGTTCAGGCCTCCTGGCTTGGGGTTCTGAGCCAAGTCCAAACCGACAGAGTTCAAGGTCACTTGCTTTACATTTAGCAAATAGAAACTTCTTTTTACTCTGAAAGTTTAAACAAGTTCCCTAGGCAATTCCAAGTTCAGATAAGTGAGAAGAACACAACAGTTGAATGAGTTAAGAATAAATGAGTCACAACCACACAGATTAAATTTCCTCCTAGTGCATGCACACCTGGTTTTAAGCTTTCAAGAATTATACTTAGTAAAAGGCAGCCTGACTTCTTCCTAACCAAAATATTAAATTAAAAAAACACACACAACTATTTTTGCAGCCTG
>CM053582.1:543722537-543771319 GCA_028627135.1 Pseudochirops cupreus
ATGTGAGGAAGGGATGCATTCAAAGAAAGAGAGACATCTTAAGTGAATATGTGGAGGCCAAAAATGTTTATTTTGGTTAATACCAAAATTTGACTGGAATATAGACTGCATAAATGACTGTAATATAAATAAGGCTAGAAAAGGTACTTTGGAGCTAGATTATGGGGGTCTTTAAAAATAATTTTTATTGTACTGATGAAGTAAGTCCCTATCCTTATGAATTAAAGAAGTTTATATTTTATTTAAATGACAGCAGAGAATAACCAAATATTTTGATGTCAACACTCAGAAGAGTGAAGAATAAAAGAAAATGGTTTAGTATTTCCCATTCTTAATTAAAAGTAGTTAAGAACAGAATTAATATAGTAGAGAATTGAATGTATAAAAGAATATGGAGACAAAAAAATATTCAGACCATAGTTCTTTTGATAAGATAAGGACACCTACTAGAGAAAGTTTGAAAAATAGTAAAGATAAAAGCTTGTTGCACTAGAAAGAATAATGGAGGTTAGATCTATTCATAGTTAAATAACCTGAGTTCCAATCTTGGCTCTAGGAAGGGAAGGTACATAACTTTGGACAAATCACCCTATCTCTCTAGGCCTCAGACTCTACATCTGTAAAGTGAGAGGGTCAATTAGATCTTCTCAAAGATTCCTTCCAGGTCCCAATCTGCAAGCTCATGGGAGTAATAGAATTGGAGAACAAACTGAAATCTCAGGATTATTAGAGTATCAGAAAATGTTAGAATGATATTTAGGGGAAATTGTACAAGACCACTTCATGGTATCAAAATAGATGGTATACTAAAAATATTAAGAAATCACAGAACCTTAATAAGGAGAAAGTGAAAATCTGAATAACCCTGGCACATTATCTCCAGACATCAGTGAAGCAAGAATAGTGAGTTACTTAGGGTGGCTAGCATAATGCTGATAAAAGACGTTGGAAGCAGGCAAAAGTGGAACTATTCAACTTCTATCTTATCTCCAAAGAAGGATATATGACTTGGCAAGATAAATAAAAAATGGTTAACTGGGAACTGAAAATCAGAAAGTTAGGTGATGATAAGAGCACCTACTAAAACTCTTCTCAATGAATACAAATCATTTGCCCTATTACCCACATACCTCCCCTCCCCTAAAAAAGCTGTTGTTGCTGTAAATGCCTCTGATTCTCTTGGTGACATCATCATCATCATCATCATCATCATCATCATCACCAATGATAATTGCTAACATTTTTATGGAACCTAATATGTGTAAGTATTTTACAAATACACTCATTTGATTCTCACAACCACCCTATGAGATAAGTGTTGTTATTATCCCCATTTTACAGTTGAGGAACCTGGGGCAGATAGAGGTTAAGTGACTTTCCCAGGGTTACAGAGTTAGTAAATTCTAGGGTGAGGTTTGAACTCAAGCCTTCCTGATTCCAGGCCTGGTGCTCTACCACTGTGTCACCTAGCTGCATTTATTTGGATTCTTATGGGAGGCTAGGTGGCTCACTGAATAGAACACTGGCCCTGGAGTCAGGAAGACCTGAGTTCAAATCCGGCCTCAGACACTTAACACAAAACTAGCCATGTGACCTTGGGCAAGTCACTTAACCCCCACTGCCCTCCAAAAAAGAAAAAAACAAATATTATTTAATATCCTGATGATCATCTGGGGTGGGGGGAGTAGGTGCTATTATTGTTTCAATTTTCAGATGAGGAAAATAAAGTTGGGAGGTTAAATGACTTGCCCAGAGTCACATAGCTTGTATTTGAGGCCACTTTTGAACTGAGGTCTTCTTGACTCCAAGTTCAGCAGTCTAGCCCAGGAGTTGGAAACCTGTGGCCTTGAGGTCACATATGAACCCCTAGGTCCTCAAGTGTGGCCCTTTGACTGAATCTGAACATCATAGAACAAATCCTCTTAATAAAAGGATTTGTTCTGTAAAACTTGTCAGTCAAAAGGCCACACCTAAGGACCTAGAAGATCACAGGTTCCCATTTTAGTGGGAAGGTACAGCTAGTGCACAGATAGGTAAACACAATGTGTATAGAGAATAACAAAAATAATAATGTCGGGAGGGAGAAATTCTGTTGATTATTGGGGAATCAGGACAGACTTGGTATGACACCTGAACTATGCCTTGGCTCTAACCATTGAACTGCCATCTAAAGATATGCAACCATGGAGTCATCTTTGACTGTGCCTTCTTCATCAATCTCCCCACATGTCCAATCTACTGCTAGTTAGTTTGATCTCCGTTTTTTCTTATCCATTCTTCATGACCTGTTTCACTTTTTTTTAATCTTCAAAGTCTAGCAGTGTCTGATACATACTGGCATTGAATAAATGCTTTCTGATTTATCTCAATTCACATAACCATAACTCGAATTCAGGCCTTTACCCATTTTCTATTGTATTATTCTAATAGTTTCTTATGTGCTCTTCCTTGAAACTGTCAAATTAATATTCTTAAGACATGCCTGCTTATATCATTCCCCAAGGACAGTTTTATTACATGGGTAGAATGAGTAAAAGTGGTAAATGGGAAGTTGAAATCCAAAATTAGTGAAATTTATTGCAAAATCCCAAGCTGATATCAAAGAGTTCCAGTTATCAAGGTCATATGAATACTATCTCAAGATATTGATAAAATGGGTGCATGTGATTGCAGAGCATTTGTCTAGCATCTTTGAATAGTTATGTAAAATAATAAAGGTATTGCTGGATTGTAAAAGGGGAATGTCCCATTTTTTTCAGAAAGAGGCAGAGGATAGAATTCAAAACTCTACTTGGATGAGTCTGACCTTAATTCCTGAAAATCTTCTAGGACAAGTGTTTGAAAGAGAAAAAGTTAGAATTGCTGAAAGGAAAAACTTCTTAACAGTTTAAATTATGCCAAAGCAGAATGACCTCCTTCTAGAAGTACTGGGTTCAACCACAATAGAGTTCCTTTCAGTGAAGACTTGATGGCTACTTATTGGGAACATAATAGAGTAGATTTCTGGTCAGATATGAATTGGATCAGACCATATCTGAAGTCTTTCAAACTCAAATTTCTGTGCTGCTGTCATCATCATCAAATTGAAACACTTCAATGACAAATGGGGAAAAAAACCTTCACATTGCTAAGATGGAAAGAAATCATGACTTTTCCTTATGTGTTCATTTCAGTCTCAAATGATTTTCATTCTTGAACTAGAAACAACTAGAGAAATTGAAATCTGACAAATGCAAAATTGTAATAAAGGTGGAGGGGAAATTACCCTTCCATTTAGTTTCCCAACAAATCCAAGAAGTTTTTTAAAGAACTATACTTTAGTGAAGTTTCAACAAAGAAGACTTTAAAGAGTTTGCATGAAAACACACACACACACACACACACACACACACACACACACACACACACGCACACACCCTAAAATTAGTTTAGAAAAAGACCTTGGAGTGGAATTAAAACAACTCAGGAGGCCAAATGGGCCTTTTGACAAAAGTAGGGGTAAGGAACAAGATTCAAAAAGAAAAAAAAAACTTAATTCAGAGCTGACCATGAAAAACAGTCTATAGAAAAATATGTACTTTTCAATTGTGGGCAATGAATTGTTCTGTTATAATCAACAGAGCAATGCAGTTGACCCTTTGTGGATGAGATGACATCAAAGCATATATGCCAAGCATTGTGGTAGGTAGGCAATGGAGATTTAATGAAAAAAATGAACCAGTCCTTCACCTTAAGGAGTTTTATTCTACATAGGGGAGCAGCATGCATATAAACAAAGAAATATTAAATTACAGTTACAGTAAATACTAGGAAATATACATGATTAGAGGAGAAACTGGCAAAAAATACACTTAACTTAAAGGTGCCATGGAAAAAAGATATGCATCAAATTAGTTAAATTTTAAAATGAAAATCTCAGTCTATCAAGATTTTTCACTCTTTTTTCTATTTATAAATCCAAAATTAGTACTAGTAGGAAATTCCAACACCCCACTATCAGACTATGATATATCAAACAAAAAGATAAATAAGAATGAAGTTAAAGATTGAGAGATTACTGAAGAAATTGTAAATAACAGATATGTAGAAATGGGTTAATGGAAAAAGTGGGGAGATATACATCCATATACACAAAGAACAGTCATGACCATCGATCATGTGTCAGGTCATAGAGAAGTCATTGGTAAATTTAGAAGGGCAGAAATAATTTATGGACTATAATGCAGTAGAAGTAGAAATAGAAATAAACATTGTTAATGTGATCAAAAGGTAAAGGACCATATGGAAATTTAAAAATATATGTATATATTTGTTAAACACTGTCTTGGATAAAGAAATTATAGAAAGAATAACAGATAATCTCAAAGATAGTGACAATATAAATACAACTTATCAAAATTTATGGGATGCACTCAAAGCAGTACTTAGAGGCAAATTTATAGCATGAAATGGTTGCGTTAATGATGGAAAAGAGAAGTTCAGTGAGTTGAATGTTTGTTTAAATAAATTAGAGAATAAAGCAAACCATTGATTAAAGGAATGTTGGAAGAGAGAGAAGATGGAAAACTCAAATTACAAAATTTAGAAACAAAAAGGGTAGAATTCAGCAAATGCAAAAGAAACTAAGTAGAATATCAGAGACTACTATGTGTAACTTTATAAAATCAACAATTTATAGACTTAAAGATGACAGTTTGAATAAATATAAAATATCCAGACTGACAAGGTAGGAAATTGAGAGACTAAATAGGCCAGTGCAAGGAAGAAAAATCCAGTGATCCATTTGTGAATTGTTATGGAAAAAAATTCATTAGAGACAGCTTCCAAAGTAAATCTTCTAAACGTTCAAAGAATATAGAATCCCTACAGTATATTTTATGTTTCTATAAAGTAAGGAGATGTATTTAAAGAGAAAAATAGTATTATACACAACTCTTCCTGTGATTTTGATCCTCAAACCTGGCAAAGATAAGGCAAAAAGATAAAAATAGATGTAATTAGATATCAAGAAAGCAATTTTTTTAAAATATCAAACAGTATAATGGCATATGACAATATTATTATCGAAGGCTTATCCTAGGAATGGAACATTGATTGAATAGTGGGAAAATGACCAGAATGATAAAACCTATCACAAGAATAATAATAGAATCCTATCAGTAGATATAGAAGCATTGATAAAACATTAACAGTTACCTATCTTAAAATATTGTAAGAGTACAGAAGTAGATGGATATTTCCTTAACACAGTAAAAAATAATTATTTGAAACTTAGATCTAGCATCAAATTAATTAGGAATATTTTAAGTAAAGCTGGTAAAAATATTATTTCCCACTATCTCTCCTACTATTTTGACTTGTGATTCAAAACATTAACCATAGCAGCATAACTAATTTAATTGATGCTCTGGAGTTACTATCCCAATTTTTATTCTTAGTGATGAGTTGAGTCTCTAGAGTATGTCTACTATATCTCCCCTCAGGTTTATAGGAGTAGCCCTAAATGGATAGAGATTTGTTTCTAATGATATAGCTGACAAGCTCTCACTAGTGTGATTCTCTCCAATATTGTCAGTTGATTATCAATTAATCAACCAAATTGAATTAACTTTTAGAAAGGGGTATTTACTGAGTTTGAAGAGTAGGAATAATTGCTAGAAAATATCTTTCACTATTTACAAAATCTGTAATATATCTCTTACCAGTGCCTTCATATTTCCAGGGAAAGTAGTTTCAATCTTAGAACAAAGGGATATCAGACAGATCATGACTTCTTTCTTTGTGTGGTACTCAAGAAGTTCCTTTTACGCATCGTGCAGACTCTTTGCCAAGATTCTTATGGAGCTATGAATTTGCCTTCTTTCATCATATTCAGTCTGTCTTCAGTACCTGCTGTAGACACTACCATGAACTGCAATTGTAGGGGATGATGCTAGGATAACAAAGGAAAGATGAGAAGTCCATAGGCCTCCAGATCCTTTGAAGGTCACAGTTATCTTCTGACCAAGAAGGTAGGGAGGTAGAAAAGAGACTATGGTGGTCTCTTCCCTGCTTCTCTACCAACACTACCCCCAACTAATTCCTTCTGCTCCAAAAATCTTTTCCCTTTGTACTTCCAAACACTTATCTGACTTCAAATTTCTCAAGCTCTCTACTCACTTTCTCTTTTTAGGTAGGTCCCACAGATCATTAGCAAGTTTCTTTAGCCAAACTGAACACTTCCTACTGAGCAAGGACTTTTTCACACTTAATCTAAAGTATTTGATCAATTGATAGATTTTTACCTTGTTTAAATTACTTAAATGAAGTAGATTGGTCCTTATTAAGTCACTCAATCTATCTTCACCAACATTGATAAGACAACTTTTTCTTCCATTGGAAGAGGCTGTGGGAGGAGAAGGATTTAGGCTGGAGAAAAAAATGTGGTTTTTAAGAACTGATTGATTTAGGGAAAGGAAATTTGATAGGATGTGTTGAAGGAAGAGAAAAAGGAAGAAAAGGAGAGAGGAAGGCCTTCAGTCAACAGAGAATAGCTAGAGCTAACAAAAACAAACCAACCCAACAAAAAACCCAGAATGGTTAGAGCTTGAGTTGGAAGAAGCATCAAAATGAGGAGTAGAAGAAAAGAGTTCAAGGTGATTGATAACGGTTCGATCTTGGGCTGCCCAGCATAAGTAAGGTGAGAATCCATGTACAGGTAAACTAAAGGATGGATGATTAGAAAGCATGAATTGAAGTGCATCAAGGGTGATGAAGAGCTTCAGCTGCATGCCATATGATAACACAAAAACTCCCTTTTATATAGAGTTTGAAGGCATTCAGGGAGGATTACCACCTCTGTTCAGAAGGCTTACAGATCCCTTTTCAAGGTTATTCATCTATCTTTGGTGTCCTTCTCCCAAGTCTCGCCTGTGTCTCCAAGAAGCTGTAGTAAAACCATCATAGCAGATGGGCCAAACAAGGCTCAGGGTAACTGATGGGTTTCAAGCCTGTTGGTGAGTTAGGGGGATGTTTACCCCAAGCATGTGAAGACTTACCCTGATGGAATGGGGGTATGAGAACAATTTCTTCCAACAGTCATAAAGGTGGCTGAAGCAGATTCTGTGCAGTGCTTAGAGCTTGGTCAAATGTTAAAGACACCAAGGTAATCCAGTGCATCCTAGGCCATCACTAGTTGTCTTGACTTTTGTCTTACCACTGAACTTCAATGACTCTGAAGGGGAAAGTGAAGCTGATGACTGTGCAACTCTGCCTCCCTTAAATGTGACTCATGTGCAAATCAAGACATCACTTGATGTCATTGGTCATCTGAAAACAAAAGCTCTCTATGAACATATTTTATTTTATTATCATAACAACCCTGGGAGTTAGTTGCTATTATTACTTCCATTTTATGGATGAGAAAATTAAGTCTGATAGAAGTTAAAAGATTTGCCAAGGGTCACACAGCCAGTGAGTATCTAAGACTGCATCTAAATTCAGGTCTTCCTGACTACAAAGCCAGCACTCTATCCAATATGGCACCTAGAATTTGAAGGAACCAGGAATCTTAAGCTTGAAGAAAATAAGACTGAGGTGACACCATAGCTGTCTTGAAGTATTTTAATATCTGAAAAACGTGTTTAAACTATTGTGAGGACTCTCCCTATAAATCAACCATAAAAGATGGAAGGTGGCAATTCTAGAAGGAAGAGAGAGCTGCCAGTAGCACAGAATGCCAAGAAAGTTTGGAGGATATATGAAGTGATGCAAAGTGAAGAATCAGAAAAAATAACATACATATAATGACAAAGTTTTAAAAAAAAGGAACAGCGGCAAAGTATGCTATATAATGCTGGAAAAGTAATTGCAAAGGAACATATTTCATTTAATGTTTGTTTACCTGAATATCCCTTTTAATGCTTTTCCATACCATGATCAGACTATATAGCCATTCAGTATGTGGTAAGTTAACTACCCCCAAACACACAATGGAAAGAACTCTGGATTATGAATCAGAAGAACTGAGCCATAAACTTGGCCTTATTGCTGACTGATCATGTACATGATTTTGAACAGTTATTTGTTAATGCTCAGTTTGTTTCCCTGCCTTTAAAATGAGGGAGTTGGACTGGATGATTTTATGGTACTTTCCAGCTCTGACCTTCTGAGATTCTATTTCTCTTATCTACCTGAAATTCTATCATTAGTGATTTTTTTTTGGTCTTAAATATTTCCCTTTTTAATAGTCCTTAAAAATGCAATTATTCCTAAGAAGGGAGTAAATAATTAAGTCACTAACAGCTTATCCATGAATGAGTTTACCATTAGATTACTTTTGTTTCAGTGTTTTCAATCTTGAGGACTTTGGGGAATAGTAATGGAATATCAGGGAAGAGAGTAGAAGACAAAATGAGAATTCCAACGTATAGTAGAATAGAAAGAGAGCTGTTTTTTCCCCAGGTTATAAATTTGAAATTCAGATCTTCTGTTTATTATGTCATTTTGTATGTCACAAACTCTCTGAGCCTCAGTTTACTCATTTATAAAAGAAGGGGATTGGACTAGATCAGAGGTGTCAAAGTTGTGCCCCCAGCTCTCAGTAATAACAGGCAACATTATCAGTGTGTGTGGAACCATATTAAACTTTAATAGAGAAGTATTTAACAAAAATAAATAAAAATAGAATAAAACATAAATAATGTTAATTTATGGTTTTCTAAGTTAATAGTTTTTATTTTCTAAGTCAAATGCTTTCCTAAGTTTTCCAAATGCTTTTTTAAGCAGCCCACAGCTTTCAGTTTCTTTTTGAATTTGATACCATTGAACTAGATGACATCTAACCTTCATTTTAGCCCTGGGATTATGATCTTTAATATGTTTTGTACCTATTTCACCATTTGACCAATTATGATTTTAAGGAAAATGAACATTCTTAAATAAATGTCCCCTTTTTCTTCTTAGTCTTGGCACTTGGTGCAGTGAGAGCTGCTTCTCTGCCCCTTTTAATCTTAGCCAATATCCTGGGGAACCACCCCCAGGGAAGATTGAGCATGGCAGCTCCTTCAATGTGTGCTATAGCTCTGCTTCCTCAGCAGCTACAACTAACGAAGATGTGCAAGTGGACCTTGTGTCAACCAAAGTTTTTGGCATTCATTATTCTAGAAAGATAGGATTTTACCAGACACACTACAGAAGATGCCTCACTTCTTTGTTGTTGCAACCTAAGGACAATAAGACTTTTTCATTGGACTTGATGCCGAAATCTATATGTGTTGTCTCCTCTAACAGAAAATGATCTCCTTAAAAGCAAGGACTGGTTTGCTTTTGTATTTGTATCCTCAATGCTTAGCATAGTACTTTTTACATAGTAAGTACTGAATAAATATTTTTTCATTAATTACATAATTCTTTCATTCCACTTTATAGTCCCTCTGTGGTCAACCATCTTTTTTTTTTTCTGTTACTCTTATTGAATAGGCTGGATGGGGTTAGGGAGGAGGGAACTACCATTTTAATCCCCATGCTGCAACCCTTTAAAGGGGCAGCTCTTGCTTTGAGAGCATATGGATGAAGAAAATGTGCTTTCACTCCCACTAACTGTGAGGGCCCCTGGGTTTCATCAGGTAATAGGCTTGTATCCAGTAAATTTGGTAAATAATTCCACTCTGTTGTGCAATGGTTTTGTCACTGAAGATCCCATAAAGAGACAGAGTTCTTTCCTGAGTTTAGTCTGGGGTTTTGAGTAAGGTTTTTCTGTTCAGATATGGGATTGGGCAATTTAAAAACAGCCAAGAATGTCTCAGTGAAATCTACAATAATGGTCTCCATTGTTTAACATCATATGACTTTCCTCACTTTGGCTTTATCTCCCAGCTCTTCAGACTGTCAGTAACTGATTCCCTTTTTGTGTAAGTAAGTATTGTTTACAGAAGCTCTGACTCCCAAGCTTCCCTAGGAAAGCAAAGAGTTTGTTGTCTCCTAATATTAACTGAGATGTGGGCAAGTCATCTCATGTTTCTGAGACTCAGTTTCCTCATTTTCAGAATGAAGTGGTTTTGCTAGATTATTTCTAGGACCTCTCAACCTTTTTTTCTGTGCCTAGAATGGGGTCCTGCACTTAAAAGTTATTTGTCTTTGGGGGCAGCTAGGTAGCACAGTGAATTGAGCACTGACCCTGGAGTCAGGAGGACTTGAGTGCAAATCTGGCTTCAGACACACTAGCTATGTGACCTTGGGCAAGTCACTTAATCCTACTTGCCCTGCTTTCCCCACTAAAAAAAAGTTGTTTGTCCAATTGAATTACTGCTTTGGCTGCCCTTCCAGGATCTTCTCACTTCTTCCCTGTGATGAGAATAAAACATAGCTATCATTTTAGTGAAGAATTAGAATTTAAGTCAGGAATGCACAACAGCATGACATCCTTCTGGATAGCCAAACCTTCCTTAGACCATCCCAGGAAATCCAGGAGCCCTCATACTACTGGATAAACCAGAATTCAAAAGAACCTCAAATCCAAAATTAATCCCATCTAATCTTATTCAATGCAATCCTATCCTCTCTTATTGTCCTGTCCCATCCTGTTCTATTCTACCTTATTCTACCCTTATCCAATCCAATCCAACAGGTATTAAGTGATTAATATGTGAAAGTCTGGGATACAAAGACAAAATTAAAAACAATCCCTGTATTCAAGGATAAATATATACACAAAAGATAAATATATACATGAAAATTTGAGGAAGAGGAAAAAGAAGAATGAATAATTCTAGGGATCAGAAAAGACCTCCCCTAGGAGGCAGTGTATGAATTCATACACACTGATACTGCCCAAACTGTAATCTTCACCCATCAACATGTTAAAACATCTGGGCCTCAAGTGAATGCCCCTGTGCTAACTTCTCCATTTTGCCAGGATTATGCTGTTGGCCCCTTCCCTCATAGCCATTGTAAGGAAACAACAAAGACATGAGTAACTATTAACAATAAGAAATTAACCTCTTATGGTCAAATGACTTGTATCTTAAGAACTCATAAATGTATTCAAGTACAAGATAGAAGGCTCAAGGCAGGTTTCACCATCAAGGAAAGTTCTGAGTCAATCCAGGTAGATAAAAATAAGAATCTTGGGCAAGGAGAAGGGCACTCTATTGTGAACTCTCTGCTTACTATACCAGACAAACTTGTCCTTTTCCCTCTTCTGTTTCTAAGAAAGCTTGCATAGGGAGGTGGTATAGTGAGGCAGTGCTTCTTAAACTGTGGGTCATGACCCCACATTGGGTCTAGAAAAATGTGGCAACAATAAAAGGTTTCTCAACATGGAAAGACCAAAAATTAATTAAAAATCAAGTGCATAATGAATCCCAGGTGTTTCTGGCAGTGCTTGCCCATGTTACATCTAGCAGCTTGCCAGAACCCGTGGTTCTGAAAACAAAGCATGAACACTTTGCCCTGCACATGCCCTCAGGCCATGCAATGCCATCAAATGTGAAAAGAGGTCTCAAGTGGAAAAAAGTTTAAGAAGTCCTGGGTAATGGAGTGGAAGAGAAGTGATAATTGTGGCAGAAAGGCTTGGATTCGAATCCTGCCTCTGATGCATATTACATTCAGCTGCCAAGGCCATGTTTGTGAAGTGTCATCTTCCCCTTTCCCTGCAAAGACCTCCATTGGCTCCCTATTACCTCCAGAATTAAATATAAAATACTCACTTTGGCATTTAATACTTTTTACAACCTGGCCCTTACTACTTTTTCGGTTTTTTTATACCATAGCCCCCTCTATGAACTGGAAAATTCCTGTACTCTGGCTTACTTGTAGTTCCACAAACATTTAATGACACTTATCTGCATGCCTTTGCCTTGGCTGTTCTTCATGCCTAAAATGGTCTGTTCCTTTGCCTTTTCCTGTCTGTGTCTTCCTCCAAGACACAACTCAAGTTGTGCCTTCTATAGGATACTCATATTCTCTCCTCCAGCTCCTGTCAGCTGCAAATCCATCCCTTTCAGATGGTCTTCTATCTACCTTGAGAGATATAACAGAGGCAATTTTGTGTGATGACCTTCTGACTATTAATGTAATCAGAGGACTGGGCAATGAAGACTCAGTCTTCAGAGTAAGTACAACATCTGCATGAAGATTAGGTGAGCCTGCTTCTGGAAATGCCTCCTGCATTTCCCCTCCTCACTTAGAGAACCCACAGGTATCATGTTTCCTTCTGGCTTACTGCATGATGATGAAAAGTCTTTATGGCGTCTGCTGAGCTGGAACCAAATGTGTATAAAAGCTTCAAACAGGCAAAATCTGTCTTTCCTGATGCTGAACAAGATGAAAACTGTTGTGAGGAAGGACCTCAGGCCCTCTCTCCCCATGTGACCATGAACTCATGGCACTGTTTCTATTTTTTTTTTAACCTCTGGATGTTTATTTTTTCTTCATCTCAGGTGAATGGTTATCAGAAAAAGAATGGGCCTGGCTAATGAATGAACTTCAGAAAGTCAGAAGAGCCTTCAGAAGTCCAGCAACCAACATTGCTGCCAGTATAACCAAGTGTGGTGAGGAGCCAGTCTTGAGGAATGACTTACTTGACCCAGCTCATTATTTTTTTAACTTATGGGGGGAGAAAGCATTTCTACAACATAGTACAATAAAAAAAAGATGATGAAACTGCAAACCTACTATGCATGACTTGCTATTCTTTTCAATTATTTAACAAAATTATCATGTACATTTTTTCTTCCTTCTCCCAACCCTAAAGATGGCTACCATTAGGCACAAATAAGTACATATATGTAAAATCATCCTATATGTCAGTGGTTCTCAACCTGTGAGTTGCGACCTCTTTGGGGGTCAAATAACCCTTTCACAGGGGTCACCTAAGACCATCAGAAAACACACATTTCCGATGGTCTTAGGAACCGAGACACCACTCCTCTATCCATCTCCAGGTGGGTCCGCCCAAATGCAGATACGCCCATATACAAGTATTAAAGGGTTGCAGCATTAGGAAGGTTGAGAACCACTGCTATATGTACTTCTCTTTATCAGTTCTTTCTCTGGAGTCAGATAGCATTTTTCTTCCTATGTCCTTTACAGTTAATTTGGGCATTTGTAATATCAAAATACTTTATTTGCCCAAAGTCATTCTTAAACCAATATTGCTGTTACTGTATAAAATGTTCTCTTGGTTCTTCTCCTTTCACTGTTCTTTATTTTGTTCAAATCTTTCCATATTTTTTTTTCTAAAATCACTGAGCTCATCATTTCTTATAGCGCAGTTATATTCCATCACAATCATATACCACAGCTTGTTCAGTCATTCCCCAATTGATCGGTATCACTGCAATTTCCAGTTCTTTGGCACCACAAAAAGAGCTGCTACAAACATTTTAGAATATACAGGTTCTTTTCTTTTTTCTCTAATTATCTTTGGAAACAGACCTAGTAGTGGTATTACTGGATCAGTCAAGGGAGCAACTCATTCTTCAGCCATTCCATACCTAAAAGTGAACTTGGTGCAAATATTTTGTCACAATTAATTTTAGTATGATCTTATGCTTTCTGTAGACCACTGTAGTAGAGGAGAGAGTATCCTAGGTGTGAGAGGCATTGTATTTTGGTAAATAATTCAGTAAGTATTACTTTTTAAAGATAATTGGGCAATCATAACTGGGGACATCTGAGTGGTGGAGTGGTTAGAATAGCAGACTAAGAATTAGAAAGACTCATCTTCCTGAGTTCAAATCTGACCTCAGACACTTTCTAGTTGTGTAACCCTGGGCAAGTCACTTAACCCTCAGTTTCTTCACCTGTAAAATGAGTTAGAGAAGGAAATGGCAAAACATTTTAGTATCTTTGAGAAGAAAACCCCAAAATGGGATCCCAAAGATTTGGACATGACTGAAATGACTGAACAACAACAACAAAAGACTTGAAACTAGCTATTACTCATAGTGTGGTATAAGAGGAAATAAGCTTGGGAAGGGGACCAATAAAATAAAAGGGTTTTTATTTTAGGGCAGTTAGGTGGCGCAGTGAGTGCTGGACCTGGAATCAGGAAGGCCTGAGTTCAGATCTGGATTGGGACACTGTAATGGCAAGCAAAGAAGTAGTCAATGCCTTGTTTCAGCTCTTTAGTTATTTAGCACTTTGTTTTAGTTCAAGTTTCTTTTAAGCCTTGCCCATGATTATATCAAGTCTTTTGTTATGAAACAGAACTTGTGAACCCCATGACTTGCTGAGGCAACAGGAAGGGGCAGAACAGGGAGGAGCTTAATGACCATATATAAAAAGAAGCCCAGGCTGGGAGAGAGCAGAACTGAGAGAGCATTTGTGGTGGTGGATTTTGAGAAGGGAGCATTTGTGGCGGTAGCACTCTGTTTGTCTCTTCTGTCTGTGTTGATTTTTATTTGTGATGTGTGTTGAGTTCTCAGATCTTGTTGGTGGGTCTGTGTTGATTTCACAGGCAGATAGTGAATTGATGATAGTGCTGGCAATGTATATGAATGCTATTGTGGCTCTGTTGAGCTTTGTCTTCCCAGAAACAAAAACTGTGAAGGACTTGAGGTACACTGGACGCTGTGAGCTTCAATATGGAACAGGAACTGGATGAGGAGCTGGACAAAGAGCTTAGAGCTTCCTGCCTTTGAATCCAGGTGATAGTTGGGTAGATTCAGACAGGTGCTGGGACCATGGAAGAGGAACGATGGAATCTGAGACCCAGCCTCAAGACAAGATGAAAAGACCTCTTCTTGGATACCTATTGCCAATTGAGAAAATTATGATTTACTGTGACCTAGGAGTGAAGAACTTTGACCTTTTTACTTTATGTCCCTTAAGGAGGCCTGCTCCTTAGGGATGATTGAGTTAGGGACTCACCGAATGATATCTTTTGCTTAAAACCATGTGGCCACATTGGTGAAAACTATGTGGCCACTTTAGTGATAAGTTGTTATGTCATAACATTGTGAATGCTGTACTTTGGTTTCTGTGGATGTTTTACTTTAATTTACTGCTGAATAAATAGAGAGTTCACTATACTATGCAATAAGAACCTTGAAGCTGTTCATAGCAGCAATCCTCTGGAAAGCTGCTCGTGCTTGGCATTACAAACAATAGTTATGTGACCTTGGGCAAGTCATTTAACTCTGCCTAATTTTCCTCATCCATAAAATGAGCTGGAGAAGGAAATGTCAAACCACTCAAGAATATTCACCAAGAAAACCCCATGGACAAGTCTTGGAGTATTGTTGTGCTATGGTCCATGGGGTCACTGAGAGTCAAATGTGACTAAATGACTGAACCACAACAACAACCAAGATAAATGAAGTCAATTGGTTAAATGATATGGGCAGAGTAGATATTAACTGACATTTGATGTTGAAGAGCCACGCTAAGAGGAGACTCACAAACAATAGTATGAAAAAACTACTCTTCATCCGCCCCTAGAACCTCAAGTTTCCCACTAAAGCCCTAAAAGCAAAAGAGCATGGGCTCAAGGAATCCACCCTGCTATCTGAGCATGAATTGGGAGAACTCATATGCAACATTAATATCAAATTAGGCATAAAACAAGGAGATGCAAACTCACCAAAGTGTTTGTCACTGTCAGGGAGCACATCCAATCCAGAGGACAGATGGAAAAGTATTCTTCATCAATAGTGAAGTTCCTCAGATATTACTATGTGTGGATAATATTGTGTTGGTCAATCAAACGTTGGAACATTGTACAGCTTCCTAAATGAGAATCATAATCACTGAAAAGTGTTTGTCCTAACTAACCATACAGGGAAAAAATGGATTAAAAAGGCAGATCATCTAAGCAGTGTTATGAATTTGGACGCATAAACCAGCAAGCTAGTTCATCTTAGACAGGCTCTGCAAACAGACAATGGGCCAGCCCCAAATCGAACAGGAAAATGACAACAAGCTGGATTGTCTTTGGGAAATTACACAATACTATTAAGAACCCCAAACTTCTCTCTAAACAAAGAATCATCTTTTAAACGTTATTATTTTTTCCAGTGATGGTAAAAGACTGTGGGTAATAGAATGTAACAGATTCGTGAAGAATTAAAGCTGGATAACACCCAAAGGGCAAAGGAGAGGTGCAGAGTAAGAATGAGGAGGCTGTAACTTTTTGCCAGTGAAGAATTGTGCAGGAATTGTGATTTCAAAAGATGCTGTTAGAAAGCTATGTGACCAGTAAAGGAGGTAAACGGGTCATATTTCAAGAGCAAAGAATAATTTCTCTAAAGCCCACAGTCTGCACTTACGTCTGTGTAATGTTAAAAAAAATCTAGACAGAAGTTCCTAGTATGTTGGGTGGGAAACATTTATGAGTGAACATGAACCAGAGTCATACGGAAGAGAAAGTTTAAATCAGGTTTGATGAGATTACAGATCTATAAAATATGAAAGTATCAATAATTTAGGTTTCCTTGTGAATAAATTGTTAGATAAAACTTTGTTAACTATATTTTACTTTTCATATATTTTCTTGGTGTGGAGGTGAGCCTGGATTTTCAAAAAACTCTTCCTGTAGAACATGAGGCCTATTGGACCCGGCCAAGACGGAGAGCCATCAATAGGGACCTACTGACAGGTTATATGTCTCTGATTGACTTAGTCACCAGGTGATGGAGACGGTGAAGATGATGACAATGACAATGATGATGATGACAAGGAGGAGGAAGAAGATAAGGAGGGAAAGGAAGAGAAGGAAAAGGAGGAAAATCAGTCTGGAGAATCTCACCAAACGAAGATATGAAAGAGCAAGCAATCTCTTTCATTCTTTGTATCTATATCCCCAGTACCTAGCACAGTGCTCAGCATATAGTAAGTATTACTAAATACTTTCTGATTGAGCAGTGTCATTGGAGGGAAGTTCTACGTGGGAAAAAATGCATTCTTTGAAGACTTGACATTGGGATAACTGCACTATAGCTAAAGGGAGAAATATCCTGGTCATTTGCTGCCTCTTGCACAGGATCTCATTCTCAATTTACTCTTTCATAAAGGAAAGAGAAGGGAACAAGCATTTATTAAGTGTCTATCACATGCCAGGCATTGTGGTAAGGACTTTACAAAGATTATGTTATTTGATCTTTACAATAACCATGAGAGGGAAATGCTGTTATTATCCTCACTTTAGAATTAAGAAAACTGAGAAAGAAATATGTTAAGCTACTTGCCCATGGTCACACAGCTATTAAGTGTTTGAGTAGGAACTCGGGTCTTCCTGACTCTAGTCCCTGTGCTCTATCCACTCTACCCACCCAGCTGCCTCAAATTCTCCCACCTTATCCTAATAACTTTGTTTAAAGTTCCATCCAAGTTTACAGCTGTGCTTTTTCTTGGCTCAAAAGCAATCTGCTGAATTACCTCTGGCCTGTAACATGTCTGTCTTTTTCCAGTGATGGTACAAGACAGCAATGGAATGATACTGAGTCAGATTATGGAAGAAGGTGGCATCTATTCTAATTCACTTAGTTCTGTGATTGTTATCTGTCCAATCTGGAAGGCCTGCTTTCCAAGCAGGTGTATATCTTTATTCCCTCCTTTGCTAATCTCCTCCTTCCTCCTGCTTACTTTAGGAACACTTATCTCATGTGAGCGTCTACTCCTCCCTTCTGCAACTAATATGCACATTCAGCCAAGATGATAGAATAATAGAGAACTGTTTATAAGCCCCATCATTTATCAGACCAACAACTGTCAGTTGCACTAACTTCCCCTAACAACTTTCAAAGTAGCTTTATTTTTTAAGTCACGTTCTGAACATTAAAAAAATTCAAACAATATAAAACTAGGCCAAAATCATTCCTCATTTGTCAAATAAGAGTGTTAAACTAGAGGTCTGTATGGTGCCTTCCACCTCTAAATCTGTGCTTCTGTTATAAAGATGGGGCTTCATCTACATTCTCAAATAATCTACTAACCGAACAACAGTCAATGAGGTTTTAAGGTATTCAGAAGGTGTGGGCAAAATCTTAATGAACTGAAAGTTCCATAGGATCCAAGGGATGGAGGTCAGATGATGCCACATGGAAACATCTTGTGCTTGATCAAGAAGATCATGTCATACCTTTTGGGCTACTTATAAAAACAGCAAGTCAGCATTAAATTAGTCAAGTGGCGAACCCTGGAGCTTTAGAGCCAAGTCCTTGAGAGGAAATGGATCTGGAAGTGGGGAGAGGAGAAAAGGTTCTTTCACATTCTCCTTCCTCTCCTTTCCTCACCCCACCATGTTATTGGAGCAACTGAGTCAGGAGGAGAATACATATCCCAATGGGAGCAGAGGGAGATGGACCAAGGGCAAATAGAAATTTCCCAGCAAAAGGAGGAATTATACCTCTGTTCCCTCATTTTGTCTCTGAAAAGTTACAAGTCTGAAGGCTGAAGTCCCTAGAAATGCAAAGGTAAAGGGTGACCTATCCAGTTTCCCATACTAACACCATGTGTCTGTGACCACCTAGAGCAGTGGTTCTCAACCTTCCTAATGCCACGACCCTTTAATACTTGTATGTGGGCATATCTGCATGTGGGTAGACCCGCCTGGAGATGGATAGAGGAGCAGTGTCTCAGTTCTAAGACCATCGGAAATATGTGGTTTCTGATGGACTTAGGTGATCCCTCTGACCCCTGTGAAAGGGTCGTTCGACCCCCAAAGGGGTCACAACCCACAGATTGAGAACTGCTGACCTAGAGCCTGTTTTCCTTTTTTGTGTTTATCCTTTCTTGCTCTTCAGTGAATGAGCATTTTGAGATGGAGATACCCTGTTGACCTGTTGAGCTCAAAAGATCCAGTGGTCTTAACAATTCCCCAGTGGCTGGTGCCAGTGGCAGTGACTGATGATAAAGGATGCTCCTATGGATAAATGTAGAAAGACAGTTTCCTAACGACTGTGATAGTGTCAGGGAATGAGGCCCCTCCTAGAAGAGAGACATGTTGGCTGTGTACTCAAAAGAAAAGCCCATCAGAAAGATATGTGTAAGGGGAATTCCATGAAGACCATGAAGGGAGAAAAGGATTTTGATGACCAGATACTGGGTCATTCCCATTTACCCCATGAATTGTCTACATATGTGCCTCACTACTGTTTTACTTAAAGTGTAAGCCCCTCTCCCCAGGGACTTCATGTGTTCAGACGGAAAGTAGACCCACGGCTTGGAAAGAATTTCTGTACAAATAAATTGTTCCCAAATTCTTATTATACCTGTTTGCTAAGCATCCTTTTAAAAAGTTAATTAAGCCTGACTGACGATTAATGAGGAGCACACTGGGGAAGCCTTATAAATCCCTGCCCTTCAGTTACCCCTAGAGCTCTGAAGCAAGTAGTAATCAGTCATAATCTGGAGATCTGTCCCACCAATGCAAGTGGGAATTGGGGAAGTAGTCTGGGAGTGTTTGTGCTATGTTATGAGCATATAGTATATATATATTTTTCCCCATAATTAGTCATTTTCATTGTAGTTTTATGCTCCAGATAATCTCACTACAGAGATCCTTGGATTCAGGTCTCCTTTCACAGAGGCTCACTGATTCTTCCCTTATGCTTGATGCCCTAGCAAGGTGCTCCTTTGTTGTCTAATCATATTACGCTCCAACTATGCAACCTACATGCTAGTCAAATAGACCCAATGACTATTCTTCTAATTCTATCCTCCATCTCTGTAGCAGACTTTTAAATTTTTTTTCTAAATATGTGTAAAAATTATTAACATTTGCTTTTTTTTATTTTGAGTTCCAAATTCTCTCCCTCTCTCCCTTATCCCTTCATTAGGAAGGCAAGCAATTTGATATTGATTATACATGTGCAGTGATGCAAAACATATTTCCACTTTAGTCATGTTGTGAAAGAAAACACAGTCTGCCCTTCTCCCAAGAAAAATAAAGAAAGTTTTTAAAAGGTATTCTTCAATCTCCATTCAAACTCCATCGTCCTCTCTCTGGAAGTGGATAGCATTTTTCATCACAAGTTCCTTGGAATTGTCTTAGATCATTGTTTTGCTGAGAATAGGTAAGTAATTCACAATTGACCATTGAACAATATTGTTGTTACTATGTACAATATTCTCCTGGTTCACTTCTCTCTTCATCAGTCCACAGGTCTTCCCAGGCTTTTCTGAAGTGATTCTGCTCATCATTTTTTTAGAGCACAATAGTATTCCAACATAATAATATACAGCAACATGGTCAGTCATTATCCAACTGATGGACATCCTCTCAATTTCCAATCCTTTTCCACCACTAAAAGAGCTACTAGATATATTTTTGTATGTAGATCCTTTTCCCATTTTAAAAAATCTCTTTGGAATACATATCTTGTAGTGGTATTGCTGGGTCAAAGGGGGGCAGTTTCAAATGGTTCTCCAGAACAGTCTGCTCAGTTCATAATTCTCCCAATGATGCATCAGGGTCCTGATTTTCGCACATCCTCTCCAACATTTGTCAGTTACCTATTCTGTCATGTTAGTCAGTCTGGTAGGTATAAAGTGGTTGGTACCTCACGGTGGGTTTCATTTGTATTTCTCTAATTAGTAGTGATTTGGAGCATTTTTTAATAGATAGATAGTTTGATTTATTTGTCTGAAAACTGCCTGATCAGACTTTTTTGGCTTCAGAATATTTGCCTATGTACTAGAAAGAACATTGGATTTGGAGTCAGAAGACCTAAGTCTGAACCAGACTGCTGCTTACTCCTTGTATTATTTGAGGCAAAACATTTAATCTTTCTCAGATTCAGAATCCTCATCTATAAAAAGGAATGGGTTGGACTGGATGAGGAGCTTTCCAGTTCTAAGACTTGATCCTCTTAACTTTTGCTCCTCCCTGCTCCCTTTAGTTTGATCATGTTGGTATTCTGGTCCTTTCCCTTCTAGATCTCTCTTGTATTATAAGTTTCATACCTTTTCTTCTGGTGATTCCGTCTCTGCTAACTCACCAACTTCTGCTGGCCTCTGATGCCCTCTGTTGTCCCTCTTGTAAAACCACAGGCTCCTGATCTTTCTATCCAGAGTCTTGTTAATTCTACCAGGTCCTGTTTCTCCTTGGCTTATGAATAACCCAAAGTAATGGTATCAAGGCATCTAGGTGGTACAGTGAATAGAGCACCAGTCCTGGAATCAAAAGGACCTGAGTTCAAATGTAACCTCAGACACTTACTAGCTCTGTAAGTCATTTAACCCTGTTTACTATACTTTCCTCATCTATGAAATCAGAAGGAAATGGCAAACTGCTCCAGTTTCTTTGCCAAGAAAACCCCAAATGGGGTCATAATCAGGCATGACTGAACAAAAATAATATCAAAGACTTCACGTTTTGCAGGTTGAAAATTCTGACCTACACAGGGAAAGTATGATTCGAGAAGGGTAAATAAGATGAGGGATGGATTAGAATGAGTTCCACTAGTCCCACATATTCTCCCTATACCCATTGGTATCCCACCATCATCCTTCTGTCATATTATCCTCTCAAGCAAACTCTGGAAGGATAGAGGAACTCCTTTTTTCCTAGCCCATCTGTGGCTTTTTCTGCATCCTTTCTAAACCTTAAAAGGCTCCATAAAGGTGAGTTATCCTGTGTCTGTGTACCTTTAAATTGTTGAGATGCAGTATAACAGAGACGTTGGTTGCTGATACTGTAACTAAAATAAGATCAAAGTGACATTGGATATTAAGGCTTTATTTTTAAGAGGATCACAGAAACCAGGAACTGGAATTTTGAGGAAAACTGGTTTGTTAACTGACATTTGGGTTTCAATGACCTTGAGGGCATCATATGAAGGGGCAGAGAGCCAGAAGAGAGAAGACAGGTGCTTGGCAGAGGAGAATACCATAGCTAAGACCAGTGTTAACCAGCAGCTGCTGACAGTGGGTGACAATTGATGAAAACAAGCCAAGTCAGCAAGTCAAATCATGTAAACAAGGATATATTAAGTACTTACTAAGTGCCAGATGCCATGTTAAGTGCAGAAAATGCAAATAGAAGCAAAGATAATGATGGTCACTTCCTTGAAGGAGCTTCCATTACAATAGGGGAAGACATCACAGAAAAAGGCAGCTGGAAAGTGAGGGGTATCAGGAGAGGAGGGAGAAGTGCCCACATGAAGATGGAGAAAGAAGTCTAGAGAATTAGGAGCAGAGTCCAGAGAGGAATGGAGAGGGGAATGTGGCTAGCTTGGGCCCTTTCTTAACATAGAGGTTTCAAGTGGAACTGGCCAATCAGAGGAAGGTGCTACAGAGCCAGAGAGATCTTCCAGAATGAGAAGGCCACTGGGGAAGAGGGATCTTCCAAGGTGAGAAGGCTTCTCAGGCATGTTGGAGAAAGAATTCTGGAGTCAAAAGGGAGACCCAGAGTTTTTCCTTCCTCTACTTTTCCAGGTCATAGAGATCTGGCTACAAGACCCATAGAAACATTGTGTAGGAATAGAGGGAAGGATTCTTTTATTGGTATAGGCTGGTGAGGAAAGTACCAGTGTAAGTCAGTACCTTCATTGCAACTTAATGGTCCTACAGAGTTGTCTAGAACAATGAGACATTTATTTCCTCTTTCTTTTCTTTTTAATTAATGGAATAAAATAAGCATTTCCATAACACAGTATAATTTTTTTAAAAAGCTGATTGCACATGAAACTGCAAATCCACTATGTATAACTTGCTATTCCTTTTAAATAAACAACAAAATTATCATGCACTTTTTTCTTTGTTCCTACCCACTCACTCTAGAGATGGCTACTATTAGACACAATATGGTTTTATATATGTGTGTGCACATGTATATATATGTACATATATGTATATGTGTATAGATACGCCCACTTACATATATGTAAATTTGTTCTATACATCTATTTACCAGTTCTTCGCCTAGATGCAGATAGTATCTTTCTTCATATTTAATTTAGGTATTTAGAATGGTCAAAATAACTTAAAGTCTCTTAAAGTCTTTCTTTAAAAAATACTGCTGTTACTGTATACAGTGTTTTCTTGGGTCTGCTCATTTCACTCTTCTTTATTTTGTGCAAGTCTTTCCACATTTTTCTAAGATCATTGAGCTCGTCTTATCTTATAGTACAATAGTATTCCATTGCAACCATATACTGTAACTTGTTCAGCTATTTCCCAATTGATGGGGATTCCCATAGTTTCTAGTTCTCTGTCACACAAGGAGAGCTGCTACAAATACTTCAGAACATATAGATTCTTTTCCTTTTCCCCTAATCATCTTTGGAAATAAGCCTAGTAATGGTATTGCTGAGTCAAAGGGTATAGGTAGTTTAATAATTCTTTGGGCATAATTCCAGGCTGCTTTCCAAAATGACTGAACCAGTTCAAAACTCCAGCAACATTGAATTAGTGTATCAATTTTTCCATACCCACTCCAACAATTTTTGCTCTTCACTTCAATCATTTTAGCCAATATGGTAGATATAAAATTATATCTCAAGGTGGATTTAATTTGTATTTCTCTAATCAATAATAATTTAGTGCATTTTCAATATGACTATAAATTGTTTTGATTTCTTCATTGGAAAACCACCTGTTCATATCCTTTGACCACTTATCAACTGGGGAATAACTCATATTCCTATGGATTTGATAAAGTTCTGTATATATTTTAGATAAGAGACCTCTATCTAATTAAAATTTCTATAATTTTCTCCAATTTTCTGTTTTCCTTCTAATCTTGGCTACATTTGTTTTATTTGTACAAACTCATTTTAATCTAATATAATTGAAACTGGAAAGCAGTGCAGCAGAAACTGGGCATAGACCAATATCTTACATCATTTTTACTAAGATGAAGTAAAATTGATACATGACCTAGATATAAAGAGATATATTACAAGAAATTGGATTTGTGGATAGGCAAACAATTTATGGATAAACAACAGATAGAAAGCACAATGA
The DNA here is from genome assembly GCA_028627135.1 of Pseudochirops cupreus. Classification (NCBI taxonomy): domain Eukaryota; kingdom Metazoa; phylum Chordata; class Mammalia; order Diprotodontia; family Pseudocheiridae; genus Pseudochirops; species Pseudochirops cupreus. The sequence goes on from CM053582.1 coordinate 543,746,427, forward strand.
CTTCCCCAAATTCACACAGCCAACATGTGTCCAAGAAAGGACATGAACCCAGGTTTTCTGCCTTTGAGGTCAGCTCTTCACTCACTATGATAAATATTGTAGATACAAGGAAATAGATGGCACACAAGGAAATAGCCTGGCACACTTACAATGTGTCAGGCATGGTATTGGGCAGTGAAGACACATATACAAAGAATTAAATAATTTCCATTTTTGAAGATACTAACATTCTAATTGGAGAGACAACATATATAAACATATATAGGATACATACAAAGTTGTTCTTTGTCCTTCAATTTCAAAGTAGACCAGTGATACCATGGAATGATATCTTGACTTGCTTGTAAATTAGATTTAAGTGAGACAGAGTTGCGCAAAGTCATCAGCCTCACTCACTCTTCCGGAGTCATTGAAATCCAATCAAGATGACTGTCAATGGCCTGGGATACAGTGGATGATCTTGGTTTCTTTGATGTCTGACCAAGCTCTAAGCACTCCATTGCGGCTCCTTCAGCCACTGTCATGGCTATTTGAATAAATTGTTCTCATCTGTCCAGTCTACTTCACGTTCTTGGGTAGACATTCTACAAACTTACCAATGGGTTTGAGACCTATTGGTTACCCTCAACCTTGATTTAGCCCATCAACCAAGATGGTTATCAAGGTGTAGCCACCGCACATGCTACAGCTTCTTGGAGCCATAGGTAAATTCAAAGTGACCTCGGGAAAAAGGCATTAGCAACTGGTAGAACTGGGGAAAAACTCATAGAATCATAGAGTTAGAAACAAAAGGAATCACAGAAGGAACTGAATGCAATCTTCTCATTTTATAGGTATGGAAAGTGAAACACAGATGAGTTATATTCTTTGTCCATGGTCACACAGCTAGTAAATGTTTAAGGCAGGATTTGAACCCAAGTCTCTTGACTCCAAATCCAGTACCTTATCCACTACACCACTGCCTTGACCAACCTTGCACTTCCCTTGCAAATCCAAAATATTCAATGTTTTCTCATCCTGTGTGGGTCTTGTCCAATTTCTTCCATCAGTTCTCCATAGAGTATGTGCTCACAGTGCCAGAAGCTTTCTTAAGACCACTCATATTTGAGGGTGCCAGTGCAGCTCTTAGGCAGTCAACATGTTAGCCATGGCTCTCATGACATGACTGTCCCTCTTCTTTTTATATTCGGACATATCCCTGCAGACGACTTTAATCTTTACACATACACTATATGCTTAAGGCTCATATTTCCTATCTCCCCCCGATGTTTGTTTGTTTGTTTGTTTTTACCATAGTTCTATGGGTCAACTATGATTTTGATCATTTTGCTAATTGTGGAACACCATGATTTGTAACCATATGCCATCAAAAGGAAAATATTCTTGTTAGAAAGATAAATTTCTGTGTCAGGGAAGAAGTTGTGGTCAAGAATGACATACAGATGACTTGAAGCAGCTATGTGTTATAGTAGATAGAGTGCTGGGCCTGGAATCAGGAAGATCTGAGTTCAAATCTGACCATAGATACTGGCTCTGTGAACCTGAGCAAATCACTTAACCTCTATCTCAGTTTCCTCAGCTGTACAATGGGGATAATAATAGCACCTTCCCCTCAGGGCTGTCATGAGGATAAAATGAGGTAATGTTTGCAAAGCACTTATCATAGTGCCTGGCACATAGTAGGCACTATATACACATTTATTTCATTTCCTTCCTCCTTGCTGAATTGTTGAACACATGATTCTGGGCCAAGGAAAAGTTGGAGGATGTGAAATATGAGGTTCTTATTGTAGTTATTTCAGAAGTCTGTGTTAAGCTTCGGTTGAAATCCTAGTGAGGAGACTAGACTGTTTTGTTTTGTTTTTATTTTCATATATTTGTTTAAAATGTATGAAATATTGTAGAATATAAGGTATCATGTGTCCGATCTAAAGTGCTTTATAAAAAGAGGAGAGGGAATTAGCTATGTACATGAACATCTATAAAATCAGCACCCTCTCCAAGATTTCTATTACCATTTACCTCTCTTCACTTACTTCCTGGTACATTCTTATCATGAGATCCTGGGCATGTCATTTAACCTCCCTTGGCCTCAGTTTCTTATCTCTAAAATGAGAATAAACCCGATTTATTGTACCAATAGTACCAATTCACAAGATTGTTGAGATGATTAAGTCAGATAAGCAAAAGGACTTTTGCAAAGTTTAAAGTAGTATATAAATGTTATAATACAGGTTAAAAATTACTAGAGGTATAGAAAAATGAAACAGAGTGTTCTTGAGGGATTCAAGGAAAGAAGCGACATTTTGAGTCATGGGGTTCATGGCCATTATTGCTCTCTCTTCCTGCTATACTATAGACACACTCTCTGCTTGGAATTGAGCCTTGATTTCTGGAAATTTTCCTTGTCTCTGCTGTGAGGCTTTAACTATCCCAAGTGGAAGAAAGGGCTTTGGTCTGTGGGGTAAGAATGAGTTCACTCTGCTTAGAAAATCCTTGCACCATGACCCTTTCCAGGGTCCCACATAGGCTCTTGGTATCCAACAAATATTTCTTCTTCAAAGACCCAGATAAGGCAAAGCTTTTCACTCAGAAAGTGTGGAAAAACTAAACCAGGTGCTATACTTAACAAGTGTTTTCTTCAGTGTTTATGCCTGGAAAGATGTAGCAAATATGATACCCAAGAACAACAGGTGTTTCTCGTCTTCTTTTTAGGCAAACTAAAGGGAACTATGAAGCATAAAAGTCCATTAAAAATCACTATCCTCCGCCCCTCCAAAAAAAAACCTCACAAATAATAACTCACATGTATACAAAACTTCAAGATTTATAAGAATGCTTTCCTCTCATCCCTCTAATCCCCCTCTACACATTGGTCATATGAAAATTATTGTTCCATTTTAGAGATGAAGAAACAGAGAGAGACATGACAAGGTCACACAGCTGGTAGTAGAGCAAGGATATGAACCCATTTCTTTTTATTACAATGTTGAGTGATTTAAAAAAAAAAGTCATTGAATTGCAGAGTTTAAAAGTCATCAAATAGCATCTGTTCCAATCCCCACCTATGCAAGAATTCTCTCCCTTATGTCACTGACAGGTGGTTCTCTAGATCAGGTCTTCTTAACATATTTTGTGATATGGAACCCTCTGGCAGTCTGGCAAAACCTTTGGCTCCCTTTTCAGAATAACTTTTTAAAAAGAGGGAACTTATGCACTTATCAAATGCATTTGTCAAAATATCTGTATTTTGATATAGATATATATTTTGATATAGATATAGATACATAAAATGTGTCTATCTGTAGGGCAGCTAGGTGGCTCAATGGATAGAGTGCTGGACCTGGAGTCAGGAACACTCATCTATGTGAGTTCCAATCTGGCCTCAGACAATTACTAAGTTTGTAACCCTGGGCAAGCCAGTTTGCCTCAGTTTCCCCATCTGTAAAATGAGCTGAAGAAGGAAATGGCAAATCACTGAAGTATCTTTGCCAAGAAAACCACAAATGGAGTCATAAAGTCAGATACAGTTGAAACAACTGAACAACAGCATTTCTACCTACATCCATAACCATATCCTTTTCTGTGTCTATGTAAATACTTATCTCTACAAGTCCAGAGGCTCTAGGTTAAGAACCCCTGATCTAAATTCTGTTTAAAGAATTGTCGACCATAAGGAGTTCATCACCTACTAATGAGGTGTATAATAGAAAGAAGGCTGAACTTAGAGTGAAGAAAACCAGGGTTCCAATCCTGCCTCAAACAATTGCCAGCTTTGCAATCCAGGGCAATCGCTTAACCTCCCTGGGCCTTGGTTTCCTTATTTATAAAATGAGGCAGTTGGGCTTGATGACCTCTTCTCTTCCCCTTGTTCTCTCTCCCTTCAAAATCTGTGACCTAGAACTGTTAGAGTCAGCCCATTCCTATTTTGGAGGGTTCTACTTCTGAGGAAGTATTCTTAAGTGTTGTTAAGTTAAAATCTGCCTCCTTGTAACTTCCATGCTTTCCTCCTAGCTTGGCCATCTGGTAGAGCATGTGAAATAAGCTTAATTCTATATCAGTCTTTCAAAGACTGGGCATAACTGTCACACTCTCTCTGCACCTTCTCCTCCCCATGCTGTAGTGGTAGTTTCTTCCACCACTCGTTGCATGCCACCACTCAAGTCATTTTTTCTGGAGGCATATAGGCATTCACCTTAAAATATAAACTCTAATGCTAAACACATTATTTCTGATATCAGACCAGATCAGAATATTGTGGAGGAGACAGTGCTGTATAGTGGCAAGATCATAGGATTCAGAATCAGAAGATGTAGGTTCCAATCCACACTCTGACACTACTATTATGACCTTGATGACATTTCAGTAGCTCAATTTACCCCTTGGTAAAATGAGAGAGTTGCACTAGTCTGTCTCAAAAGGTTCTTCCTTAACTCCTGTGGCCACATTTACACACCTATCGCCTTTTTGATGTTGGATGCCATGCTTCCGTGACAATGCAGACAATGCAGACAAATATTACATCACTACTAATTCATCAAAATGGAAATGCGTTAAAAATCTCTTCTTAAAAAAATCAGTGTATTAAAATATGCTATTTCCTGTAATCTTATTCAACATAAAGCCCTAAATAAGCACTCTCTTCTACTTGACTTCTGTATTTTCCTGCAGAGTCCCTTATTCTGAACTCCAAGGCCAGCACACTACCCACTATGTTATTCTATCTCCCTGGAGAGAGTTCCATGATCTCCAGATAGTGGGATTGCATGGAATAGTTTAAGCTGTAGGCGAAAGGTTCAGGAAGAGGGTACCAAGAACTGTGTTTAGAAAGACAATTTTCTGTCAAACAGAGGGAAAGGCATCTCTAATGTCTATACAATTTTTATAATGCTCTCTTAAAAGAAAAGCTCCCAACCATAGCATGGTGTTTGGCTTTTACCACAATTTCACACCCCCTTGGGATGCACAGCTACCCCATAAGTTCCTATAAGAGGAACTAGGGAATAGGAAAGGGTCACAGAGAAACAAATTAATTGACCCTTTGAGAAGGGAATATAGTCAGTAACTTATACTTGCATTGAGTTTTAAATCAAAACTGAAATTGGAAACCATCTGTCTCCCTTGTAAGTATACTTTTTGAGATCATATGGGTAATCTCATTGAGAGCCGCTGTCTCTGGGGTGGTTCCTTCCTGGGTCCCATTTTAAGACAGCTACAAGCCAAGTCTTTTAAATATCTAGGAATGTCGTGTGAACATCAAGCCTTCGGGGAGGTACAAACCAGTTGCCTTTGTGTATGTATTTGATGGATGAATAGCTTTTTATGATTTCTAAAATAAGCAATTTCCCCATGAAATCACATTATGTTGGTATGCCAGCTTACCTTTTTTTGAGCAAAAATTTTTCTCAAAATATTTGATGTTCATTTTAGTACTTCACCATTGACAAATATGCCCTAACTATTTAAAGGAGAAATGTCTGTGGGACTCATCTGGGTATAACTAAACTCCTATTGCCAAAACATAAAGCCTTGCATTTAGAAGACTGAGAAATCTTGGTAACAACATTGAGGGTATTGTATCAATTACCCGGAACATAACTAACTGGAACTTTCTGTTAACTTAATCTAATTCTCTCCCTGTCTTCCACTCCCAACATTCTTTCTTTAATGAGAGAAGACAAGCTCATATCAGGGGCTTAGTCACACTTACGCATACATACAACAACACAAACAAACAAAAATGTTCCTCATCAATTATGTTAAATTCAGGAAATACAATTACCTAAACTATTCCATGCATTCCCTAAGAGTTCAGTTTAATTGTGGTTTTCTAACTTATTTAAATCATTTTAACGGTGTGATTTTGTGTTGTACCTCCCCCCCTTGCCAATTCCAACCATGACATTTCTATAACTTATTAGGCAGTTTTCAAGTTTCACATTTTCTGAAGATAACAGTTTGTCCATCTTGATAATGGACCACTTTGAACTTATCTAAGTTCATCCTCAGTCAACAGAAATTTTTTTTTATTACAATGCTTTAGAGAACATTCAAATTATAGATGTAGTAGGACTAGAAGAGGGGCCAGGCCATCCCTTAACTTCATAGGAGTTGGAGGGGGAAGACTGATTTGGATAAAGGGTACCATATCATCAATACTCTGGGCATGACAAATATTCCATGTAGTGACAGAGGCTGACAGAGGGGCACAAGTGACACATGGAACTGGTAGTCTCCATGGACACTCCTGCTTGCCTTCATCATGTGTCAGCATTTGAGTCCCAAAGCCCCATTCACCTTGGGGTACTTTCAGCTCTGCAGATAGCTAAAGATACCTTTTCCATTTCAATAGGACTGTTAGACCTTATATTTCTATGATATAGTATTCAACAACCTGACATCACCACCATGATACAAGGAGACATTTGAGGAATGTTTTATTTTAATATGAATTTTAAATAGCCAAATATTATTCAAAAGAAATGAGAAAAGAATGAAAACTATGATCTACACTAAGTTTCATAATATCATATTCCTTGGTTGAGAGGCAAGAAGAGTTTTGTCTTAATCCTCAACTTAATTTCTGAAGAATTATAGGAAGTATTACTTATGTCTCACCAGAGTGATCCCGTCTTCTTATATATTATATCAGGATACTATAAGGTCTTTACTGGTTTGTTCTGGCTGGAGAGACTTCAAAAGCAAGCCCTATCCAAAGACTAAGCCAGCTAAATGCAAAGAGGCTCTGGACAAACATGGTGGTCAGGTGATGAATTATTCAGCCCTTGTGCTGAGGACCACTTTAGCAGAGGTCAGAACTAATAGATACCTCAGATTGTATATGTACACTGACTAATGTTTCTCCTTTCTCTGTTTAGAAACACAATCACTCCTGCACAAGTCACAAACAGGTTCCTGTATGTTTTATTTAATCTTTGTACTCTTGTTTGAGAGGCGAAATGAAAGGAGAGCCAGCCTTTAAGCCAGGAAAACCACATCTGCCACATACAGGCTAAGTGACCCTGGTTAAGTCACTTATCCTCTTAGAGCACTAGAAAATCTTAACACTGTAAATTGAACAGAAAAGTGCCAATTTGCATTGGCAAAGGGATTTTCTTTATGTGGAAGCTTCCTAAGTCAATAGAATCACAATGTCAGTTACTATCCCTATTACACTGTTGAATGAATGAGCAAGGGAGGACTACAGGCATTCTAGTTTTGTGTAGACTTCTCCCATTCTTATGTAAAACATCAAGTATGGGGTGTGTGTGTGTGTGTGTGTGTGTGTGTGTGTGTGTGTGTGTGTGTGTGTGTATCAAATGTTTCTGTATTTGTGCAGAAATGCCAGGCATTTTAGCTAGAGCTAAACAGGAGGAAAGGAAGGTGGGCCACAGGTAAAACCCTAAAAAGTAAGTCAAATGTGCAAGATTCTTCCCCACCTTTCCTTTGAATTTCTTTCTTGCTGCACAGGTTGGCCTTGTTCTCTAAAGTTCCCTCTTCCCATGTCCAATGTTAGTAAGCTTTTACACTTTGTTAGATTTGTTTCTCAATAAATAGCAGCTGCTCTTGTTGAGTTGTTTGTATCTGACTCTTCGTGGTCTCCTTTGGGGTTTTCTTGCCAAAGATACTCAAATGCCTTGCCATTTCTTTCTCCAACTCATTTTACAGAAGAAGAACTAAGATAAGGCAAACAGGGTTAAGTGACTTTCCCAGGGTCACAAAGCTAGTAAATGTCTGAGGTCGGATTGGAATTGGGGAAGATGAGTCTTCCTTGAATTCAGCCTTGGCACTCTATCCACTGTGCCATCTAGCTGCCCAAAGTGGTAGCTAGTGATTGACTTCACATATCAGCTTTTTTGAAAGCTGATTCTAGGTCAGGTGACCTCAGGTAAGAAGTATGATAGCTTCAATAGTGTAAATGTTGGGAGAAAGCAAAAGAAATTTACTTTTTCTTTCCATCCTTGCTTGAGAAGGTATGAGTTTGCAAAGGAAACTCAAAACTGGCTGAGTCTAATAGACCTCTGTGGGACTGAAATAATTCAATTATTAGCATTCCCAGTTTCACAAGGGTATCTTCCAGGGATGCTCCAAGGAAAATTAGAATTATGGGAAGCTTTCATGTCCAATACCAGTCACTTCCAGGGGCACAACATGAGCTGCATAGGCATGGGACAACATTTTCTCAGCAACTGGAAGAGTTAAATTTAAAAAGACTCTATGGCAAATGAAACCACTGGGAATTGTTCTTTCATTTGTCTCTTGCCAGTTGGCTTTCTGGCAGCTGAGGGATTCAGTCTGCACATTTTGCCTGAAATGGATGTTAACCTGAAGACTCCTCTGCTTTGTATCAGACAAGCTGTCCAAAGTAGATCATTATGATTTCTAGAAGGGAAATAAAATCTGTAAACTGTAAGAAGTGAAATGTCTGAATCATTGTCAATGTGCTCTTCTTTCATCCTGGCTTTCAAGACATTCCCCAGTGTAAATAGTGACATCATTTTGAGTTCTGATGGACAGATGTGCCGGCATGTGCTTGTTAACTAATGTTCACTTCTGTCCAGAATGTATTAGTAAATTGCTACTCTACTCTTTGATGAAAAGATGAGTGTTCTCTTTGCCAAAGCCAACCTCAGCGTTTGGGATCTTGATCCTATCCCTTTCTGTATCCTCTGGACCTTGTCCCTTAGATGATTATTTCTCTCTCTCTCTCTCTCTCTCTCTCTCTCTCTCTCTCTCTCTCTCTCTCTTATTTTTACCTTCAGTCAATTCTTACCCACTGGCTCTTTCCCAGCTATTTGCAAACATGAATGCCTAGATTTCTCTATTCTTAAAACAAAACAAAACAAAAACCATTTTACCCTTCTATTTTCCCCAGCTATCATCAATTAATCAATCAACAAGCATTTATTAAGCATTTACTGTTTGCCAGGTACTGGACATGTAAATGCAAAGTATGAAGTAATTCCTACTCAGTAGGAGCTTAGCTATATTATCATATCTTTCACACAGCCAAACTCTTAGACAATTGACTATACTCATTACCTCATCCTTCATTTACTTCTTGATCCACTTATATGAGGCTTCCACCTCACTACAGAAACTGCTTTGCCCAAGGATAGCTTTGATGTCTCAATTGCGAAATTCAATGATCTTTTCTCACCCCATTCTAATAGACTTCTCTCAATTTTTAGTACTGTCAACTAAGCCCTCTTCCTGGAAACCGTCCTCCCTTGTCTTTTATTGTCTGTTATAACTCTTGGCTCTCCTCCTATGTGTTTGACCATTTAGTCTCCTTTGCTGGATTATCTGGCCCCCACTCAATAAGGAACAGGAGCCCCCAAGGCTCTGTGCAAGGTCCTCTTTTCTTCTCTCTTTACATTCTTTCCCTTGGTCAGATCCCATGGATTTAATTATCAGATGATTAAGAAATCTATCCACTCAATTATGCTTTTTTCTCTTACATTTTAGTCCCCCCATGCTAGTTTCATGATTGACCTGGATGTCTCTTAGTTATCTTAAACTCAACATTTCCAGAAGATAACTCATTATATTTACATGTCATCCCCAATACATTTGTTCCCCTAAATTTCCAATGTCTATTGAAGGCAAGACCATCCTTCTATTAATCCAGGTTTGCTTCCTGATCATTCTTTTTTATTATTTTCTCCCCCTTTTCTTCCTCCTATATCCTATCAGTTATCAAATCTTGGAAGTTTTTCCTACCCGTAATCTCTTTCCTCCATATTTTCTGCACTCACAAGGTCTTTGCTCCAATTTAAACATATATCATTTCTCACTTGAACTACCTACAATAGTCTCCTAATTGATCTTCCTTACCTCCAACTTGAATCCTCCTCAATACATCTTCCACACAGTCAGCAAATTAATATTCCTAAAACATAAATCTGATTGTATCATTTTATCCCAAGAAACAACAGAAGCAGCAGCATCACCAACAACAAAACCTTTAAAACTTATTTTTCGCCTGGAGGATAAAATGCAAAATCCTCAGTATGACATTTAATGCTCACCATGCCATGATACCTGTTACCTTTTTAGTCATTTGTAATTGTTCTCTTTCTCAGGCTCTCCATTATGGCCAAAAGAGCCTAATAGCTGTACCCTTATAGATTACATTTCCTTTCTGACCTCTGTGTCTATTGCACAGACATTGTCTCCCAAGCTTGGAATGCACTCCCTCCTCACCCCCTCTTCTTAGAATCTTTAGCTCCCTTTAAAGCATAGCTTTGGTGCCATATTTGACATAAGACTTTTGCTCATTCCTTCAGTAATTAGTAATTGCTTATCCCCTTAGCAATTATTCTTTTTTATATTGCATTGGAGAAATTTACACTTATCTCATATTTCCTTATCTGTGTACATCTTATACTCCTATAGAATGTAGGCTCCTTGAGGGCAGGAATAGGTGTTCTTTTTTTTAGTTTTGTCATTGTATACTCAACCCCCACGAAGGTACCTTGGACATAGTATGTGCTTAAGAAATGTTAATTGAATCAAATTGCATCAACACACAGAATTTTGAAACTAATACAAGATCCACTGTGATTTTGTATTAGTTATTCAAAAAAGGTTTCCTTTGGATGTGCTTTAGGGATACTCAAATAACAAAATATCTCCTCCACAGTGATTAAACTGACACAAAAAAACAAAGTCTTGCAAGAATGAAATGACATGCCTAAGGTTAAACAATGAGCTGGTGACACAGTATAGCAGCAAGCACCCTAGCATACCCAGAATGGCGCTAGCACAGGTTCTTAGATCTGTGTTTCTAAGGGAAAGCAACTTTAAAGGGGCCAAAAAATCTTACTCTTTAATTACACATACACACACACACACATATATACACGCACACACCATTCACTTAGTTCAGGGGGAAAAGTCAGCACCCTGAATTTCAAACAAACTATAAGCAGAAAAAACACAGACAGAGAAAATAGCACAAATTAACATACAGGGCTTCTAGCTATCTGACTGAAGCTATACATACAGTTACCAGAGAGAGAAGCACCAACATCTGGGTTTTCAAAGTCAGGGGACTTCTTAACATATACTGAGAGTTTCTCTGGCTACATCACTCAAACACTCTACCCATAAGTAAGCCCCCAAAGCAAAAATGCTAACCTCAGAGTATAAATATCCTTCTTCAGGGTCAGAGGGCATCACAACCCTTGTTACCCACTGCCTAATTACAAAGTAACAAAAGGTGTGGGCCTTCCTGAAAAGCCTCCCCTAAGCAAGTTTCTCTTGTTTGGCTCCCAAGTGAGGCCTATTAATGGGAAGGGCAGATCTTCAGATCCCATTAACATTACACAAAGTTAGGATTAAAATTCAATCCTCCAAATCCAGAGACCAGTATGTCCCCCTCCCCCATTAATATCATATCACTTCTTGAATGAATGGTGTCTGTATTTCCCAGTGATGGATTGGCATTTCAAAAGACCAGTGCTTGAGGCCTAAGTAGCAACTTCTTCCATCCCCCCAGTGATTGTTTTCATCTTATTAGGTTGCTCTTCTTGAAATTAGTCAAAATGTTAATCACAGTCACTGAATGTGTGTGTGTGTGTGTGTGTGTGTGTGTGTGTGACCATATGAGAGAGAGAGAGAGAGAGAGAAAGAGAGAGAGAGAGAAAGAGGAGAGAATGTACATTTCTAGAGTAACGGTTGATACATACCTATTAAGCCATCAATAAGAACATTCATTCTACTGATATTGGCCCCCAAAGGCTCTGGGGTATGTAGGGCATCTGTAATGAGAATTCTTAGCATCTATTTTTATTGTTTGGGGTCATAATTCATGATAGAATGGAAAGAGGGCCAATTTTGAAGTCATAGAACCTCAGTTCAAGTCCTGGTATTTACTGTGTGCTTTCATACTAGGATCCCATCTTCTTAACCACCTTTTCAATACCATAAATGTAACTGGTACAAAATTACATTCAAGTTATTAGAAAAGAGAGGTGTAGGTGTGATAATTTGATCCTTCCCTCACTTGGCTACAGATAGAAAAAAATGAGTTTTAGGAAAGTGGGGCCAGTGAGTTAAATGCGTAAAAACATTTTGTTTCTTACAAGTTTGGGTTTCCTAGATTCAAAACTCATTCATCTGTCAGAAAAGAATAACATTGTGTGCAATGTCTTACTTTTGCCAGAATAAATGGGTAGTAAGAAAACATTTGTATAAGTTCAAAGGCAGTTTTCTTTTGTTAATAGCAGAAACCCTGCCTGATTCAAAACTGACTTTTACCTTTAAATGGCATATCTCTGTTGGTTCATAGAGCATAGAATGCAGAGAGTAGATTGGTAGACAGCAAGACTCACAGGTAGGCATTAGATGTTCTTAATCTATAAGAGGGAAGGGTCATAGGGGCATAATTAGACTAAGCTAGTAGTAGCAAGTGAACTTTAAGATATCTGAACCTTCTGATTTCTAGGTTCTCTTTCTACCCTTGGAGAGCAAAGCCTTAAAAAACAAATCCATCAACAAATGTTTATTAGGAATTTAATATGTATCAGGTAGTATGCTATGGGTTAGGGATGCAGACATAATGAATGCATCAACATTTACTCTCAAGGAACTTTTGTTCTAATGGTGGAGGACAGCCAGGACATAGGAGTGAATACAAAATAAAGATAAAGATAATAAATGCAAAATAGTGAAATAAAAAGTAGTTTGGGCTCTGCTCTTCACTTTCTCTGTGGGAGCCTGTTACAGGCCAGGCTTGACTCAGGTCAGTATATGTTGGTTCAGCTTCTGGACTGGAACAAAGTGAAATACTTAGGAATAACCTAACAGTTAATAAAAGGACATTTACTCAGTCATAAAATAGAAATTGTATTTAGTAAGGATATTGCATTAATTTACCTGGACTCATCATCTCTACCTCCTATGATGGCCAGTCTATTTCACTCATCAGGAGCAGGTGTCCAGCCTGAGGGAGAAGGTAGCTACTTTCCCTGTTCTGGTTTTTATTCTTAGGATATTAGTAAGCTATGTCAACAGCCTGAGGCTTAGTCCCCTGGGCCAAATGCATTTTGAAGAAAGATTAACCACCCTTGTAGATGAAAACTAGCTTAGCCTATGGAAGACTGAACTTACTATATGTTACTTTATCACAAAGGACCTCTTTAGTATGCGTTGAAGATTTTCCATTTAAACCTTTCCCAGCAAGAAGGAGAGTAATAAATGATTCTTTCTATTGTTTCTTCCCCATTCTTTCTCCTCTCCTCTCCTTTCCCCTTCCCTTCCCCCTCCTCTTTATGTGCTATTTTGGGAAATCTATGTGACTGCATATCAAGGTAGGGCAAGTTAGGTCCAGAAAGCATGATTTGATAACATCTTCCCTACAGGGACATTTGTTCCTCATGTCTTTAGGATGGATTTGTATATTTATCCTGAACTAGAAATTCCTTTCCCAAATCCATGTGTTTGCCAGCTCTCATTAACTACTTTTCCCCCTATGGGGCTAAATTATTTATTCAGTCTAGTTTATCTTGCCAAGCAGCTCTCATAGCAGATGAAATCTCTACCTACTTTACTGAGAAAACCAAAGTTTGTTGTGAAAATCACTTGAGATGTTGTGGGTAAAGCACTTTGTTAACCACAGAGCACTATATGAAGGTAAACTCATAGTTTTCAATGATAAAAATATTGAGACACTTAGTACCATAGGTACAGGTCTGCAAGAAAAAAGAGGAAAGCAAGGATCAACCTAAGAGCAAAGACCATAAATGGTATGATGTCTGCAGGAGAAAAGAGTAGCAGGCCAGGAGACTGGCACCTAATTAAATTTGAGGTACTGAATAAGGCTTAAAGATACCTAAGCTTTCTACTTGTTGGGTTGTTGCTTTGAAGAGGCCTTTTTAGCTCATTTGCATATTCATTCTTTAGACTTCTCCATATTTTTCCAGAGTATCAGTTTGTTTTTTTCTTCCTTCACCTCTCTCACCAGCCTGGACCTCATGGTCAATGATTAAGTTCAAATATCACTATAGACTTCCTCACCCCTATTGACTTTCTGCCACTTTAATTCTGCTATTAAAAGAGCCAACTGGGCAAAGTAAACTCCTATCTCTCCCTTTCCTGACTCCTGTGCTCATTCCTAAGCTATAATGAGAAAATCATGGAGCATTGCTCATTTCATCCATTATACATCTTAGCAAAATAATGCTGGCTAGAGAGCTGGTATCTAATGAGGAAGGAAGACATGAGTTAAAATTCTGTCTGTAATACTTAATGACTGGGTGACCCTTGGCAAGCCCCTTAACTTCTCAGGGCCCCAGGTGACCCTCTGAGACTTTAGATAAATGGCAGTTATCTTCATTGGTATAGAAAGTTTTCTCAATGGGAGCTCCTTATATAATAAATAAAATCAAAGGTTCAGGCATTCCTCTTCCACTAAAATAAAAACAAAACAAAACAAGCAACCAAACAAAACCAAAAGCACTTTTCTAGGTTCTCATTGTTGAATAGCAATTTTTCCATTCCCCATTTGTCGACCCTTCACTGAATCCCTCACAGAACTCACCCAATACCATCTCCTTGCTCCTTAAATCTTGATTCCTCAACATCTAGGTTTTTTGGCTGATGACTTTGGCTTCCTACTTGACTAATTAGATTGAGAACATCCAGCAGGAGCTCTCTTTTTTATTCCTTATTTTTTTCCTATGTATTCACCCATCCTCTTCACTTTCCCTTCTGTCTCAGAAGACCATGGGTAAAACCACCACAATTGCTCTAGATAGCATCTCCTAGACCTTTTTGTTTTTTCCCATTAAATAATGGTCATTTCACTCATGTGTGTCTCTGATCCCTTCTCTGCTGTCTCCTCCCTTTCTATGTACAAACATGATACATTTCTCTGTATAATAAAAAAACCAAAAAAAGAAAAACAGCAATATCACCACCACAAAACAACTTTCGTTTCACCCTATTACTCTGGCTGAAGTCCATTTTATTCCTTTTACTGTCAAACTTCATCAAAGAGTAGACTGGAATCATTGCTTCTACTTCATGCTCAAATCCTTTGCAGTCTGGCTTCTATTCCCATTATTTGCTGAAACTTCTTCCTCTAGGTCACCCCTTAACTGCCATATATGTGCCACAACTGCTATGGCATGATCCTTCTCAATCATCATCCTTCTTAATCATTCAGAAGTGTTTGACACTGGCCAAAAATCCAGAATCTCTGAGGTAATCTAGTCCAATTTGGACCTTAACCAGAATCTTCTTCATAACACCAACCAGGCTCAGCCTGGAAAACTCTGCAGAAATGACAATTACTCTATTCTAAGGCAACCTGTTCCCCATTTTTGTAATTCCAATTTTTAGTAAGTTTTTGTTTAAATTTTATCTATAACGACCTCTCTGTAACTATCACACTTTGTTCCTAATTCTGAAGTTGTCAAAAACAAAACCAATCTTTTTCACATATGAAGCCCTATAAAGTCATTAAGATAGTTGCAATGCCATACCACCCCCACGTCTTTTCTCCTGTACCCTAAACTTCCCCAAATCCTTCCATTTGCTTTCATAACTGAATTATTTACAGTCTCCTCACTCTCTGGCTGCTCTCCTCCAGTCCTGACATGGTTGCCAATGTCTTTCCTAAAACTGTCACTCACAACTGACTTAAATATTGAAACTGTGATATGACAAGAGCAGGATAGAGCAGCTATCACCTCCATGGTCATGAAGACTCTACCTTTTTTAATGCAGCCTAATGTGGCTTTAACTTGCTTGATTGTCATACCACGATTTAACTTCTTCCTAACTTACAATCTGCTAAAACCTGAACAGGTGGATGTGATTACTTAATTCAATGATCCCATTCACTAGTTCTTTCAGTACCTACCCTAACCATAGAGCACTCTATGAAGGTGAACTCACAGTTTTCAATGACAAAAATATTGACAGACATAATATTGTAGGTGGGAAAGAAAAAAAGTAAGAGACAGGCAAGGATTGACCTAAGAGCCAGGAACACAGATAGTATGAAGTACTCTCTGTTCTACAAGAGAAAAGAGTAGTAGGATGGGGAAATCATTCACTTGTAGCCCCAGTGGAGCATACTCACTAAGAGTAGCACAGTGTGTCCTTACCATCATCTCTTTTTTGTGTGGATTTCAAATCACTGATAACTATTTTCCCTCATTCTAGCAAAACTGAAGATCATTATCCTTGGCAGAGGGAACAGAGGCAAAGTAAGAGCTATATATTTCTTCCTTTTTAAAAATCATTCATTACCATTATCCAATCCACTCCATGAAGGGGTTCTAGACCTTTTTCATATTTCTTTTGTCCCTAAGATACCTCAAAATGCCCCTATTGTTGTCCTTTGCCTTTATCCCCAATCTGATTTCATTTTGATCTTTGATGCTCCTAACTATTCCAGTAAGATGTTTACTTTGACAACTATCCTTGCTTACTCACTCTCATTTCCATATTCTATAGATTCTGACTTGCAGCGGCTCTCAACCTGCGGGTCACAACCCCTTTGGGGGTCGAACGACCCTTTCACAGGGGTCACCTAAGACCATCAGAAAACACATATTTCCAATGGTCTTAGGAACCGAGACACTGCTCCTCTATCTGTCTCCAGGTGGGTCCACCCACATGCAGATACGCCCACATATGAGTATTAAAGGGTCTTGGCATTAGGAAGGTTGAGAAGCACTACTTAGAATAAAGTTGGTCAGTGGTTCTTGGAGCAGTCAAATGGATCTTGCCAGTCAGCCCCCTTTTAGTTTGTGCTTGAACCATTGCTGTCCATGTTGTGAGAACTTGATTTATGAGAGTTTTCCATCACTTTTGAATTTCACCTGCCCTGTAAAATTTTCAGCCATGTTAGTGCATGCTATTGGGATAATGCATAAATGAAATGCTGACTTCAGAGTCAGTAAGATATAGAATCAAGTCCTGCTATGACATATACTGGTTCAGTGCCCCTGGATTAGTCACGTTATCTCCTTATTCCACCCAAAGAAATTTCTAAGACCCTAAGTTGCTGAACAATTCATCTTCAATACAATGTAGAGTATATTGGCCCATTGGCATTCTATATACTCACAAAATTTCTTGACCAGGAAAAAAAAAAACAACTAGCTTTTCTTTGAAATATTCTCTACCAAAATCTATGATCCACATCAAACTATGTCTGGTTTTCTTCTAATTTAATGCTCTGAATTTTATTATGGTGTGATCATTCTGCCCCCTCCCCATTTTTCTCCCCAAGAATCCCATGATTTCTACTTTAGCGATCAATCCCTTCTTATTGATCAGAATCACGTCTAAAATATCATGTTCCCTTCTTTTTTCCTTTACTTTCTGAAGAATGAGATTATCATCTGCTGTCTTCTCTTGGCAGAGGAAAACCTCTGCAGCAGATGTCTGGATAGCTGAAGTCCCTCATCGCTACTAAATCATAGGTCTGTGCCAGATTTGTAATGTTTCCCTAAGTCCTTATCTGCTTCCTCCTTTTGTCCAGGTGGTCTGCAGTGCATTCACATAACATAATTTCTATTTCTCCCTCCAAATAATCCATAGTATTCAGCTTTAGACAGATCACATATGGGGTACTATGCTCAAATCTGGGTGCCACATTTTGGAATGGATATTAATCAGCTGGAGGACATCAAAAGAGTGGAGGGACTTGAGCTTTTACTGAATGAGGACCATTTGAAGAAACTGGGAATGGTTCACCTGGAGAATAGAAGATTTAAGAGTATGAGGGATGATAGTTATTTTAATGTACGTAAAGGGCCACCACTTTCTTTCCAGACAGCACAGACATCTTCACAAGGAGGCTGGAGTCTGATATCAGATGTAGTCAATGATAGTGAAGTCCTCAATTCCTCAAACTTGAAAATTCTAAGCATGGACAGGACAGAGAGTTGTATGATTGGGGGATTGATAAGATTCAGAAAGATAACATTCAAATTTGCTTTTATAGGAAGAGGATTATGGTGGATTATGAGAAGGCTTTGGTGATATTTTTTCTTCCACAGGTGTTTGCTATCATTTACAAAATCTCAATGCATCCAGATGTTGATATTATAAAGCCAACCTACATGTTTGTACAGCTTTGGTGGAAATTTTATTTGGAAACCAGTGAACTAAAGATGTCTTGTGTACTGCCCAGAAGTGAAAGATAAAGGGAAGGTGTAAAAGCTATGGCGAAAACATGCTAATTTTTTGGATAGTACTAAAAGTGTTGATAATGGCAGAGGAGGAAGAGGGGGGGAACATATGATGATGATGAAAGAGAAGATGAGAGCAAAAGAGTCAGTCTTTCCTTTGCTTTGGCTTTGCTCCCTGTGGATTTTTCCTCCATCTTATCATACATAGCCAAGTCTAGGGTTGGAATGGAGCATCATGACCTCTTCCTAGAGAAGATCTTGCAGCTTGCTAAGTGGCATGCCAGTGCTCTCTGTAATTATTCAGTGACTGGTGATGAAAAGAGGTTTTCAGCTGTTCTGCTCCATCTTACTGCAGTGAAAGATGATACTGAGAACAATCATCTTGCACTTTACTCCCCTCCACATACTTCACAGGCCATATGACTACTTTGGGGATATAAAGTAGAGGGATCCTAGTCTTATAATTGGCTGAACTACATGGATTGAAGTCCTTTCCAAATCTGTGATGTTTTAATTCTATGATCTTTACCTAATTTTTTCTACCATGCTGCTCCATTCAAGGGCTAAATTTATTTGTATCCAGTGTTACTCATCTACTTTTAATCTTTTTTATTGCTATTAAGGTATTTATCCTTCCAGAGCCATATTCTAGCCACAAGCCACATCCCACAAAGTTTTAGAAATGTCCATGTTTGAACTTACCACTTTTCAAGTGAATATATAGTTCACTCTGTTTATAATTCACACTGGGATCATTTGCATATGGACATTTAAAGTCATGGCTTTTATTCCAGTCTCTCTTCTTAGATTTTGTTTGTTTAGATTTCTTTGTTTCTACTTTCATTCTACTACTCTAATTCTTCATATATTGTCTCTGCTATATGTTGTGATCGCTAGCTTAGAAGATAAAATGCAACATAAGGTCACTGCTTGCTTCTTGAATGAGTAACTCTCTGATAAGATTCACAGGACTCTAGGCAAATTATTTCTTTTCAGCTCTTGCTATATCATAGGATTATAGAATCATAGATATAAAATGGAAGAGATATTAAAGGTCATCAATTACCACATTCATATTTGATATTAAATAGAATGTGCACATAACAATGTTTATTTGACAAATGAATGGACATTTGATGTGATAGGCATCGAGTCTCTGAAACAGAGACTTTAATTAAACTGAAACTTTAATTAAACCATTGAAATTTAGTTTCTCTAAATCATTAAGGTTTTTTCAGTCTAAACTTCTCTACTTAAGTGTAAAAAATCTAGGGAGGAAGAATACTTTAATTTTTAACAACTGAATTTTTAGAAGAGAGAAGAAGGAGGTAAAGGAGAAAGGGAGGTGGAGAGAGTTGAGGTGAAGAGAGGTGAGTGGTGGTAAGGAAACAGGAGGAATCTTTGTAGAAATTAAAAGGGTATGTGAGAGAGAGAAGAGAGAGAGAGGGAGACAAGGAAACTTAGAAAGAGAGACAGAGACAGAGACAGAGACTGAAGCAGAGGCAGACTGATTTTAATGTGCATTTCTCTAACAAAGAGTGATATAAAACATTTTTTATATGACTAGGGATACCTTTGGTTTCTTTTTCTGAAAACTGCCTGTTCATGTTCTTTGACCACTGAACAACTACAGAATAACTTGTACTCTTATAAATTTTACTCAGTTCTCTGTATTTCTGAGAAATGATTCCTTTATCAGAGAAACATGATGTAATCCCTCCCCTCCGGTTTTCTGCTTTCCTTCTAATATTGGGTACATTGGTTTTGTTTGTGAAAAAACTTTCTAAATTTATATATTCCATAATGCTCCCTGTGTTTTTAATATCCCATTCTCTTTTATGAGTTTTACGCTTTGTTATATTTCACAATGTTTTCTATGTCTTCTTTGACCACAAATTCTTACCTTATCCATAGATCTGACATGCTCCCTTGATTTGCTTAAGGTATCACCCTTTATGTCTAAATCATGAACTCATTTTTACCTTATCTCAGCATATGGTGTAAGATGTTGGTCTATATCTAGTTTCTGCCACACTGTTTTGCAGTTTTCCCCCCAGTTTTTTTGTCAAATAGTGGGTACTTGTCCCAAAAGCTTGAATGTCTGGGTTTATCAAACACTAGAATACTATGGTCAATGGCTACTGTGCATTATGTAACTAATCTTTTTCACTGATCTTCCACTCTATTATTTAGCTAATACTAGATTGTTTTGATGATTAATGCTTTATAATAGAATTTGAGATCTAATATGGCTAATCAGCTTTCTATCCCATTTATTTTTCATTGATTGTGTTGATATTCTCGACCTTTTATTCTTCCAGATGAATTTTGTTATTATTTTTTCAAGCTCTATACAATGATTTTCATAGGTTGATTGGTACGACACTGAATAAATAAATTAATTGAGATATAATTGACATATTGGTTATAATGGCTTGGCCTACCAATGATCAATTAACATTTTTCCAGTTGTTTAAATTTGATTTTATTAATGTGAAGTGTTTTATAATTGTGTTTATATAGTTCCTTGATTTTTCTTGGCAGAGAGACTCCCAAGTATTTTATATTGTCTAGTTATTGTCAATGGAATTTCTCTATTTCTTGCTGCTAAACTTTGTTGGTAACAAAGTTGATGATTTCATGATTTAAGTGTTTTTTTTTCTATATCCTGCCACTTTGATAAGTTGTTAATTATTTCAATAAATTTTAGTTGATTTTCTAGAATTTCATAAGTATACCATCATATCATCTGCCAAGAGTGGTAGTTTTGTTTCCTCATTGCCTGTTCTAATTCCTTTTCTTTTTCTTCTCTTATTGCTATAGTTAGTATTTCTAGCACAATTTTGAAAAATAGTGGGGATAATAGACTTCCTGTGGGTTTTTTTGTTTGTTTTTTATCCCTGGTCTTATTGGAAAGACTCCTGGTGTATCTCCATTACAGATAATGCTTGCCAATGGTTTTAGATAGACGCCTCTCAGAATTTTAAGGAAAGCTTCATTCATCCCTATGCTTTCTAATATTTTTAATAGCAATGAGTATTGTATTTTGTCAAAAAGAAATTTTCTACATCTACTGAGATTAATCACATGATTTTTGTGGGGTTTGTTGCTGACATAGTCAATCATGCTGATCGTTTTCCCAATACTGAACCAGCCCTACATTCCTGGTTTAAATTACAAATAGCCACAGTGTATGATCTTTGTGATATATGGCTGTAATTTCCTTGCTAGTATTTTATTTAAAAATTTTCATTAATATTCATTAGGGAAATCAGTCTATAGTTTTCTTTTTCTGTTTTTGTTTTTCCTAGTACATATTATATTTGTGTTGTAAAAGGAATCTGGTAGGACTCATTCTTTGTCTATTTTTTTTTCCCAAATAGTTTATATGATATTGGAATTAATTGTTCTTAAAATGTTTGGTAGAATTCTCTAGCAAATCCACAAATCCATCTAGTTCTGGGAATTTTTTTAGGGAGCCCAATGATGGCTCATTCAATTTCTTAAGATTGGATTGTTCAAATAATTCTATTTCTTTTGTTAATATGTGCAATTCATATTTTTGTAAATATTCATCAATTTCACTTTTTAGATTTCACTTGTTAGAGTTATTGGCATACAATTATGCAAAATAGCTCCCAATAATTGCTCTAATTTCATTTTCATTGGTGGTAAATTCACCCTTTTCATTTTTTATACTGGTAATTTGATTTTCTTCTTTTTCTTCTTTAAAATAAAGAAATGGTTTATCTATTTTATTGTTTTTTCTCATAAAACCAGCTTCTAACTTTATTTGTTCAGTGGATTTCTTAGTTTTGTTTTAATTTATCTTTCCTTTGATTTTTGGGATTTCCAATTTGCTGTTTAAATGATATTTTTCTTTTTCTAGTTTTTTTTTTTTAGGGGGGTGCATGATCAACTCCATGATTTGCTCTTTATTTGACTGAGGTAAACTTTAGAGATATAATTTTTTAAAGTAGTGCTTCGACCGTATCCCTTTAATTTTGGTGTATTTTCTCATTGTTAGCATTTTCTTTAATTGAATTATGATAGTTTCTATGATCATTTGGATCTTTAGGATCCTTCTTTGATATACTCATTCTTTAAGATTAGAGTATTTAGTTTTCAATTAATTTTAATCTATCTTTCCATGGTTCTTCATTGAATACAATTTTTATTACATTTTTATGTGAAAATGATGCATTTAACATTTCTGCTTTTCTGCATTTATTTTGGTGGGGTTTTTAATGCCGTAATATATGGTCAGTTTTGTGGAGGTGCAATATATTGCTGAGCAAAAGGTATATCCCTTTCTATTCATGTGAAGTTTTCTCCAGAGGTCTATCATATCTAACTTTTCTAAAATTATATTCATCTCTTTAACTTCTTTCCTGCGAGACTTATCTACTTCTAAGAGGGGAAAATTGAGATCCCACATTAGCATAGTTTTACTACTCCCTCCTGTAACTCATTTAACTTCTCCTTTAAGAATTTGAATACTATACCCTTTGGTGTATATATATTTGGTACTGATATTATCTCATTGTCTATTGTACCTTTTAGATAAATGTAGTTTCCTTCATTATTTCTTTTAATTGGATCCATTTTTGCTTTTGCTTTGTCTGAGATCATGTTTGCTACCCCTACCCTTTTTCCTCGGGTGAAGTATGATAGATTCTGCTCCAGCTTCTTGTTTTAACTCTTTTTGTGTCTCTCTGCTTCATGTGTTTCTTGTAAACAAAATATTGTAGAATTCTGGTTTTTTTAGTCCACTCTTCTGTCTTCTTCTGTTTTACAGGTAAGTTTATTCCATTAACATTTACTTTTATGATTACTGCATATTTACTTCCATTCTTTTTTTCTTTATTATACTGCTCTTTTCTTCCTTTCACCCTGTTACTTCTCAAAACTGTTTTGCTTCTGATCAGTGCCTCTCCCAATTTGCCTATTACCCCTACTACCCCCTCCCTATCAGACTCACACCCCTTCTCTTATTCCCTCTCCTCCTATTTTCCTATAGAGTAAGGTAGATTTTATACCCAACTGAATGCAGAAGTAATTCTCACTTTGAGCCAATTTCAGTGAGTGAAAAGTTCAAGCACTGCCACTCCTTCCCATTTTCCACTTTCCACTCTTTTGTGCCTCCTTTGTATGTTATCCCATTCTACCTCTCCCATCTTCTTCCAGTGCTTCCATATTTTTCACCCCTTAATTTTGTTTTTTTGGATGTCATCCCATGAGAAAACTCACACCTGTGCTCTGTCTCCTAACTGCCTTAATAATGATAAAATTCTTAGGAGTTTCTAGTATCCTTTTCTCATATAGGAATGTAAACAATTAAATCATATCAAGTCCCTTATGATTTCTTTTTTCCTGTTTATTTTTATATGCTTCTCTTCAGTCTTAAATTTGAAAGGAAAATTTTCTGTCCAGCTCTGGTCTTTTCATCAGGAATGCTTGAAAGTCCTCCACTTTATTAAATATCAATTTTCCTCCTGAAGGGTTAGTTTTGCTAGGTAAGTTATTCTTGGTTGTAATTCTCACTCTTTCCCCCTCCAGAATAGCATATTCCAAGCCCTCCAATTCTTTAACATAAAGGCTGCTCAATGTCATGTTATCTTGACTGTGGCTGCGTAATATTTGAATTGCTTCTTTCTGGCTGCTTACAATATTTTCTCTGTGACCTAGGATCTCTAGGATTTGACTATGGTATTCCTGGGAGGTTTTCATTTTGGTATCTCTTTCAGGTGATCCATGTATTCTTCCATTTCTATTTTACTCACTGGTTCCAGGACATCATGGCAGCTTTCTTTGATAATTTCTACAAGGATGATGTCTAGGATCTTCTTTTGATCATGTTTTCCAGGTAGTTTGATAACATTTAAATGATCTTTCCTTGATCTATTTTTCAGGTCAGTTGTTTTCCAATGAGATGTTTCACATTTTCTTTTATTTTTTTTCTTTTGATTTTGTTTTGTTATTGCTTGATATCTCATGAAGTCATTAGCTGCCAGTTGTTGGATACTAATTTTTGAGGAATTTTTTCTTCAGTGTGAACTTTTTTATCTTCATTTCCATTTGGCCAATTCTACTTCTTAAAGGAGGTTTTTTTTTCCTTCAGGGGACTTTTGTACATCATTTTCCATTTGGAAAATTTTAATTTTTAAGGCGTTTTTCTCTTCCATGGATTTTTGTGCTTCTTTGCTAATTGGCCTATTCTTTTTTTTTTAAAAAAAAAAGATTATTTTCTTCAGTGTTTTTACACCTCTTTTATGAGTTTGGTAACTTTTTTATGGTATTCTTTTATCATTCCTTTCCCCCAACTTTTCCTCTGTCTTATTTCATTTTTTAAAAGTTCTTTTTGAGTTCTTTAGGAATTCTTTTTTGGACTTGAGACTGATTCACATTTTTCTTTGAGGCTTTGGCTATAGCTGCTTTGCTTTTATTGTCTTCTTCTGAGTTTGTGTTTTGAGCTTCTCTGTCACCATTGTAACTTTCTTTGGCCAATTTCTTTTTTGTTATTTCCTCATTCTTACAATGTTTTGTTGTTTGTTTGTTTGTTTGTTTTTACTTTCAAGTTTGTTAAAGTTGAGTTCTATTTCCAGAGTGGAAAGGACAAGCTTTTGGTTTTTCATGATGCTATTTTCAGAACCTTCACAGGTATGTAAGTTTTCAGTTCTTCTAAAATGGTATGAAGTAAAGAAAGATGTAATCACTGCTTTCTTGGCCTGTGCTCTG
>CM053582.1:543771819-543785759 GCA_028627135.1 Pseudochirops cupreus
ATATATATATATATATAGTGTATATTGTATGTGTGTGTGTAAATAGCAAAAAGTGGAAAAGTAGTATGTACTTTTAAGAAGCTCAAGAAAACTCAAGGTATTTTCAGTATTTGAATTCTGGTGACAGAAAGAACACTGTGATATGATTTATTTGAAAATTCCTTTCCCCTTACAACCCACCATAGCCTTAAATTCTTTATTTTTAATTGCATGCTATTGGGTCCATTTTCTGATTAAGCCTTTCCCCAAAGGTTGACAAGCCACATTTGTATCTTCCGTGATATGGGATGGGCCACATACACTGTGTACAAGGTCCCAGAGGTTCCTGGATTAGTCACACAGGGAAAACATATTAGAAACATTCTGCTTAAGCCAAGTTTCTTTCTGAAACTTAACAGAAAAGTGCTTGGGAACAATATAAAGGGTAATTTACAAACTTAGGTCATTTCCAGGCATTGTTAGGTTATCTCAGCCTTAATTTAAACATGATTTGCAAAGCATCTGGGCTTTGTATGGATGAAAACATGGTAAATAGCTTGAAGACACATTTAGTGAGCATCTGGAGCTGGCAAAGTATAGCTATTTCTCTCTCCCTTCAGAAAGATCTGTTCAAGTTGCATCATGGGAAAACTGCATGTACTGTTCTATTGTGTTCTCTCCCCTCCTATTTGAACTTTCATGTAATTCACTTGCAGTATTGATTGTATCCTTCAAGATCCCTCTAAGCAGACTGAGGACAGATTTTTGTCATCTCCATTTGAAAGAGATAGAAACTGAGGCATCAGGTGGAATGTTGAGTTCTCTATCACAATTCTGCACAACTCCATTGGGGACCTAGGGAAAACCAAAATCCCCCAATTCTGGATCAAGTGCCTCTCCATTCTACCAAAATGATACACTTAAGAACCAAAACATACAGAGAAACTTTGCTTGCAGAAATATAAGGAATAGATAGATTTTCCAGCTGAGTATTGAGCTACCCGTTTGTTCAGCAAAATGGCTGTGTTCTCAAATGAGTCCATGTATAAGCTTGGGTTTATCACATGCAATAAACCTGGTCATAAATCCACATTAATCAAGTATTAAAAGAGAATAAGAAAAATCACAAAGTGTCATCTCTAGTTGCTTAAAGATATCCTGTGTCTTTCTATCCCCCCTCCTCCACTAAACATCCAGATGGGCATTGTTCTGAGAAAGATTCCTTAAAAGTCCAAGCACAACAAACCTTCCATACCCTGGAGAGTCCCCTGGATGGACTTTGTCCTCAGAATTCATTAAGTTTGCTCTCAGGGAAGTCTCTGAAGTATAAATCTTATCAACTGATGAATTCTCTCCTGGATAAATAGTAAGAGTTGAGGAGGTCCATTATCTCATTCTACTTTTTCTCACTTAGTTTGTGGTGGGGTTTTAGAGTGTTTAACCCAGGAAATATGTCTCCTGCAGTGGCAGGTTAGGTTTCTTCATAGCCAAGACATTCTTTGCAAATCCTTGTCTGGAATTCCATTGTCCCAAATGGGCAATTGTTCTAGGATCTGCTGGACCTGTAGCCACAGAGATGAATTTCCTGTCCTTTACTCTTATCTTCATTGCTTTTAGGAACAGTTGGGGAAAATCTGTAGATCTGAGTCTGGATGGCAGTGAGGCAGAAGCTGCATGCATGACTGTTTGTTGTGTCTACAATGTCAGCTGGTTGTATATGTTGACATTGTAGGAGGAGGCTGTATGATCTAATGGGAAGGTGAGTAAAAGTAAGCAAGAGAAAGGGAATACATTTTTATATAGCACCTACTACATGCTAGACATTGTGCTAAGTGCTTTTTACTAATATATCATTTGATCTTCACACAATCCTGCGAGATAGGAGCTATTATTGAGACAAACAGAAACTAAGTAAAAATAAACAAACAAACAAACAAATGAATTAATTAATTAATTAAAGGAGTTAAGTGACTTCTTTCAGGGTTACACTGTAAGTGTCTGAGGCCAGATTTGAACTCAAAGTCTTATCAAATCCAGGACAAGAGCTTTATCTACTCACAGGAAGGAGAACTGGGTTGGAGCCCCTACTGTGCTATGAACCAACTGAACTCTAGGAGTACATTCTTTACTATGATTCTCAGTTTTCTCCTCTGTAAAATGGGCTCTGCAGTCCCTTCCAGCCATGATCTTCAGTGATTCTATAGACATCTAGAGAAATTCACTAGAGATAAGTGACGTAAGTGAGATATTATGCATGGCCATAAATGTGGAAAATGGTAGACTTTGAAAGTATGGCAGTCATAGGAACTAATATTGTTTGAAACCCTATATGCCATCTCCCATCTCCGTGCATTTGCACAGGCCGTCCTGTTTCCATGTGCTCGTACCTGAACATTTCCACTTCTTAAAACATCCAATCCTCTTTCAAGGCTCAGCAAATGTTCTAATTCCCAATTTCTTGATCCCTCTAGTTGTGAATACTCTCTCCTTCTTCCAAGTAATATTGATTAAATACATGTACAAGTTTATATAAATATATGCACATTTATATAAATATTTATTCTTTAAATTTTTATTTAAATAAACATTTATATGCATTATATATGTATAGTTATCTTTTGCTTTGTGGCTGGGAAATGCATTTCTTGTATTTTAGTAAGTTCATTCTCCCTAGTAGGAGGTAACTCCCATAGGGCAGGAATTGCTGTTCATTTTGCCTTTTTATTCCCAGTGCCCACCACAATGTCTTGCATTTAGATGGCATTTGATAAAGGTTGGAGCCTCCCTACCCTCTGAGGTAGGTACCACAGGTATTCATTAGCCCTATTTTATAGAAGAGAAAACAGAGGCTCAGAGAGTTTGTGACTTAATCATAATCACAGCTAATGTTGGAATTGAGAGGGGAACCCAGATTTTCTTTGGTTCTAGTTTGGTACTTTCTCCCTTACAGCACGTTGAATTGGGAAGGATTGGACCATGTGGACCAGCATGGGAATTGAGAAGAAGGGTCTATCCCTCTATAACATCCACTAATTCTCTGAAGTTTTGAAATGCCAGAGAACCTTTGTGGTTTTGTTCTACCCTGGACATGAAGCCTGGAGTTGGCATCTCCTGGCTTTCTTGGCAGGAGGCAGACATGCCTGCTGAAACTAAGTAGCAGGTGCCAGTTTAGGCCGACTCCCTCAGCTCTGGCTTCCAGCCTAACTTTGGAAATACAACAAAAATGTGGTTGAAATGCAACTGCTGCCAAAAGTCCAATGGGTCTTGGGAGATTGGGGAACAACTTCAAGGCCAGGGCTTTCCTCCCTCACAGCTGTGACTCCATCAGGCAGGGCCAAAATGGGATGTGCAAACCCTCTGAAGTCCAAAAGGATCAGGACAAGGCCAGAGCTATGAGGGGAAGCTGTGCTTATATTCTCCTTTGTGAGTTAGGAGATCCAAAGGCAATAATTTCTCATTTTGCTGGTGGCATCAAGTTCCAAAGGAGATGTTAGGCTCTGTCTTAAAGAATCTCAGGACCTCAAAAGTGGATGGCACCTCAGAGGCCATTTAGTCCAACCTAGACCTGGCAAAATCCATTCACCAACATCCTTGACAAATGACCTTCCAATAACTGTTTAGAATCTTTCCATGGGGGAAGAATGGTTTAGCCTGGCACAGGGCGGCCACAGCCTCCTGAATAGCTTTTTCCATTTTTTGGACAGCCCTTATTGTTAAGACATTTGAGCCTCAATGTGCCTCTTGTCGAATTCCAGTTTCCAGCCATTGCTCGGTTCTGTCCTCTGGGGGCAAGTACGATCTCTCTTCCATAAAAATGTTAGTCTAGGAAAACCTATGTTTGAAAATCATTCCTATGATACTTAGTATAGAACTGACACTTAGGGTATACATATTTATCCTCTCTCTTTCTCTCTCTCTCTCTCCATATATACATATAAATATATACATATATACATACATACATACACACATACACATATATATATATCTCACATACACATGCACATACACACAGCACCCAAGCATGTGGGCACATACAGAGCTGTTATGAGGTTTAGATGAAATATTGTCTCTGAAGATATGTGTGTGTATGTATGTGTGTGTGTATATACCCAAATAAATGTCAGTTGCCATTTTTGTTAGATACTTGAAGACACCCATCATGCAGTCCTTAAGTCTACTCTTTTCTAGGGTAATCACAGAAACCTATTTCCTTCAACTGACTCTCATATTGAATGTTCACAAGAACTTTCACCATCCCAGCTGCCATCCTTTGTACTTTGCAGATTATCAATGTCCTTCCTAAAATGTGGTGGCTAGACCAGAACATACTACACTCAGTGGGATCTGACAATTGCAGGATGGTCATCTCTGTAGTTCTAGACATGATAACTGTCAAAGAATACCCAAAACTGGGTTAGGTTTTTTTTACTATCATATCACCCTATTGACACATCAAGCCTGTGGTTCATGAAAACCCTCGGATACTTTTTGTCTTAAATGTGTAATGTGAATTTGACAAATATCAATGACGTGAACATTTCTATATAGAAAATACAGGAAAAGGAGAATGTGAGTGAAACCACAAATCCATAAAGGATATATTAAGTAAAGTATATAAAGAAAAAGATATACTCAATAAAATAAAGAAAGAAAAAAGAAATTCCATATGAAATCATAAAACCATAAAGTATATAGTAAATTGAACACAGCAGTACTCTGCTTATCTAAGACTCCTTGTCTTTCTTCTGTTTTTTTCTATGTATTTTAAATACTATATTAAAACTCTTTCCCTCTTTCTCTGTGCCATCCTTATTTATACTCCCTCCAAACTTTCCCACAACTTCCCCTAAAATAAAAGAAAGCCATCCCTTAGATAAATAAGTATATTTTAGTCAAACAGAGCTGCACATAGATCATATCTGAAAATGTATGTTGCATTCTGCACCTACAGCCCAACTCCTCTCTACCACAAGGTGGGAAGCACACTTCATCATCTGTGTAATCCTCAGATCTTTTTCAGACTCACTAAACCCAAATTGTGCCTCCACTAATTCTATGCTTAGAAGCAAAAATCATTCTGATTATATTTTTCAGCTGAATCAATCAACCTACCTACATGGTAGATTGATAGAAGTCTTAATTTTCCACTTTCTCTGATTATACCACCACATAGCATATTGATGTTTTTGCATGGAAGTCACAGTCTTTTAGAGGTTAAAGGGAATTTGGAAATAATCTTGTCTCACCTTTTTTCTTAAAGATGCATTTTAAAGATGCCCCGAGGGCAGCTAGGTGGCACAGTGAATAGAACACTGGCCCTGGATTCAGAAAAACCTGAGTTCAAATCCAGCCCCAGACACTTGACACACTTACTAGCTATATGACCATGGGCAAGTCACTTAACCCCAATTGCCTTGTCTTCCTCCTACAAAAAAAAAAAAAGATGTATTATCCCTTCTTGGTACCTTGCAGCCATTAGCTCATTCTAGTCAAGCTCATGAACTACCCTTCCATCCCCTTTAATTGGAGAGCCCTAAGGAAACATCATTAGGGAAGTCTAAGACAGATGAGGAAACTGAGCATCAGGATGAGAACAGCTCTAGAAATGAGTACATTGATCTATTCCAGGACTTGGAACAATGGCTAGCACACAATCAATGCTTAATAAGTGTTTACTTTTTAATTAATTTAATTTAATCAATTAATTTAATTAATTTAATTAATGTAGGAGGGCCTCCCTGATCCTGGGGGCTTTGCTTTTAGAGGTCTCCATGGGTAAAAAAATTAAAAATTAAAAATTAAAAAAAAAAAAAAAAACTTGTAAGTACCCATACTGAAGGTGGAGAGGGAGTGGTGAGGGAAAGCAAAGGAAAGCCGGACATCTATGGGTACTAACAGTTCACACTTTGTCAATCAATAAGCATTTATTAAACACTTAACCACATGCCAGGCATGAACTTACTTTGGGGAATTCAAATAAAGGGAAAAACCAACAACAAAAAACCAGGCCCTAATCTCAAGGAGCATAAGTGTAAGTTTAATGCAAAAGAAACTGGCAAACAAGGACTAGAAACTGGACAAGGCACATTTTATGTAGTATTTGATCCCCACAACAACCTAGCAAGATAGTCAGGTGTTATTTTCCACAATTTCAAGATGAGGAAATTATCACTCAGAAAGATCCTTATTAAACACAGCTAAGAAGTTTCAGAAATAGATTTTAAATCTAGCAGGACTTGACACCAGATTTCTCCTAACTTTAGGATTATTCCTGCCATGCCACACAACCTTGCATAACATGGCACATCTTCTCCTCCTCTCTCCTTTTTCCTCTTTCTGTTATTCCTCAGCCTTGCCCTTCTCGACTATCCCCCATCACAACTGAATTTCACTGAGGATAAGTCATCTGATTAAAGCTAGTGAAATTTATGATTTTCAGGTAAAAGTGGAGTCTCAAACATCTGTGGGACATGTCAACATGGACCAACGATCTGGTATAAGATCACCAAGCATCTATAGTAGAAATAGAGCAGAAGGCTCTATAATTCAGCCCTGTCTTCATTCAGAGGATACAGAAGAAAACACAACTTAGCACCAGCTATGTGACTTGGTGGAATCACTCAGTTTTCTAATCTATAGAATAGGGCTATGAGGGAAACACTTTTGGAAACAATGTTGCTTGAATTTCTACTTATTAGCATGGAGCTGCTACCTGGGGGAAATAATCAGTTTTCATTCCTTTCCCTCTAACCCAGCGGTTCTCAACCTGTGGGTCACAACCCCTTTAGGGGTCAATTGGGGTCGCCTAAGACCATCGGAAAACACATATTTCTGATGGTCTTAGGAACTGAGACACCACTCCTCTACCCGTCTCCAGGCGGGTCCGCCCACATGCAGATATGCCCACATACAAGTATTAAAGGGTCGCAGCATTAGGAAGGTTGAGAACCACTGCTCTAACCCCTTTAATTTTCTAAAACATACACTCATAGTTCTTCAGTTGGGAAGGACCTTGGAAACCATCTAAACCAACCCCCTCATTTTCCTCACGAAGAAAGTGAAGCCAGAAAGCTGAAGTGATTTTCCCAATGTCATATAGGTAGCAAGTAGCAGAGTAGAGATTCAGCTTCAGGTTTTATGACTCCCAGCTCAGTACGTTTTGCTGTGTGCCATCTATCTTCTTTCAGAGTTGTTGGAGTGCTTGGGCGCAGGCACACACAGACACACACACACACACACACAATAGTTAATCTGTATATAATGCTTAAGGCTTGCAGAATACTTTACATCCACTATTTCATGTTACCCTCCTAAGTATCCTGAGAGATAATTGTCATTACTACTCCTAATTCACAGGAAAGAAATTGTAGCTAAGAGACATGATTTGAATCCAGGTTTTCCTGACTTTATGCCCAGCGTGAGATCACACAGAGTCCCCAAAGAACATGTTTGGCCCGTAGGTCCAGTTTCATGCCAATCAGGTCATTGAAGCCCTGCTAGACCTTTGCTCTGAGATTTGCCTCCATTCCTTCTGTACGTATCTCATATGAACATAGTTGATTTGCATGTTGTCTTTCCCATTAACATGTGTCCTCCATGAAGATAAGGATTATTTTGCCATTCTTTGTATGCCCATAGCTAGGCATGGTGCTTGGCATATGATATGTTCTTAATAAATGCTTGTTCACTTTTTGACTAACAGTGACTGAAAAATGATAATAGGATTGAGTGCTTCCAAGAGAACATATCTGTGGGTTTAGATTCTGCTGCCTGGAATCTGCCAACTCATCTGTTCATGATTAACTCCCATTCAGATAAGACTTTAACATTTTCTTCATTAAATCTTTATGAGTGGAAGAAAACGTTTAGACTTTTCTTCTCTTGATAGGCTCCTTCACCTCAGAGACTTTTCCCTCATGTGAGTCAATACCAACAGTCAGAAAATCACTGTGTCCCGGACAGCAAAGAACTGTAACAAATGTTAGGATGTTAAGGAGTTGATTGTCTGATGGACACAAAAAGGAATGGTGTTAAATATGAAATCCTTAAATGATTCTGCCCTCAGCCTCCTCCCTGTGTTTATCGGGGTTGACCCATGCTGGAAATGGTCTCTCTATGTAAATCTACCTATAGAAATCCCTCTTTTCCTTTAAGAGGCAACAGAAGTGTCTTCTCTTTGAAGTAGCAATACAACATAAAATGGTGAGAAGGACACAGAAGTTGTAGTCAGAGAATCTAGATTTGAATCCTGGTCCCAAGCCTTATGATTCACATTTCATTAGGCAAATCACATAACCCCTCTGGGCCTCAGTTTCCTCATCTGTCAAATAATCGAGTTGGATTAATTGATCTATGAAGGTGACACTAGATGGCATAGTGGATAAAGCATTGGCCCTGGATTGGGGACCTGAGTTCAAATCCAGTCTCAGACACCGGCTAGCTGTGTGACTTTAGGCAAGTCACTTAACCTTCTTTGCTTCGGTTTCCTCATCTGTTAAATGAGCTGGAGAAGGAAATAGCAAACCATTCCAATATCTTTGCCAAGAAAGCCCCAAAGCAGGCCATGGAGAGTCAGACACAATCGAAATGACTCAACAAATCGATCTATGAAATTATCTCGAAACTGTAAATTCTATGATCCAAAGTCTACCAACAAGCAGAGGTGGAGGAAATCTTATTTTCACTTACGTTACATTACCTGAAGTTTTGCCTGGTCTCCCCAAATGAGAATGATCTCTCCTTCCTTGAAGTTTCTTATAGTGCACTTATAGTCTTTGATGTTTCATACTTATTTGTATATGTGTCAGTCAGTCGATAAACATTTCTAAGCACCTACTCTGTGACAAGCACTGTGCTAAGATCTAAGAATACAGAAAAGTAGGGGCAGCTAGGTAGTGTAGTGAATAGAGAGAGTACTGTCCCTGGAGTTAGGAGGACCTGAGTTCAAATTCGAGCACAGACATTGACACTTAATTAGCTGTGTGACCTCGGGCAAGTCACTTAACCCCAATTGCCCTGTCTTCCCCCCTCCAAAATAAAAGAATACAGAACGAGGTGAAAGATAGTCCCTATCATCAAGGAGCTCACAACCTAAAGGATGTCAATCATGCAATAGATCAAAAAGAGGAGTCAAGTATCTCCTTTGTGCCAGGCATTGTGCAAGGTGCTGAGGATATGGAGACAAGAGAGGCCCTGCTTTGGGGGAGCTTGCAGTCTGCTGGGGCAAATGGAGGAAGGGGTGGATACAAGAATGCCCCTCCCAATTTGAGCCAATCACTTGGAATCTCCTCATCAAGCTGTTAAACTCAGCTTTTGATAGTCAGCACTTTCCCAGTGCCCTGAGCCCCCTCTCCTCTCTGATTGGAGAGCTGGAGGGTGGGGCACGCAACTCCTTTCCTTTATGGAGGGACAGGGACTTGGAATTTCCAGTTCATTCTTCACTTTGCTTCTGCAACGTGGTATGAGCTGTATAGAACAAGGTACTGGGTGTCCTCCCTTCCCCTTTTCTAGCTTCCTTCCTGTGTTGTCCTGCCCCATTAGATGGTAATCCTATTGAAGGGAGGAACTATCTTTTTCTTATTTGTATCTCTAGTGCTTAGCCCAGTGCCTGGCACATAGTAGCACTTAATGTTTATTTAATTAAATTGAATGCTTACAGATAAGCAAATTCAAGACATACACAAAATAAATATGCACTGATGGGAAAGGGGAGCATGGAGAAACAGGAAATGCCTCTTGAAAGTGGTGGCTCTTGAACTGAGCTTTGAAGGGAAACAGGGTTTACAAGAAGCAAGAGATGAGGAGGGAGACCATTCCAGGGTTGAGGGCCAACCAGTCTGGTCACAAAGGAGAGGGATAGAATATCATGGGCAAGGAACACAAAGTGGGTCAGTTTGTTTGGAATATGAGGTAAATGGGAGTAAGGCCTGCAATGATTAGCTGGAGCCAGATTGTGAAAGGTTTTTAAATGTCAAAGACAGGAATTTATATTTTATCCTAAGGGCAATAGGAAGCCAATGAAACTTCTTGAGCAGAGTAGCCATATTTCTTGTATTAGATAGTATCTTGTCCATATCCTCCTTGTCCTTTCTGTAACTTTTGACACTTACAAACCCTCCCTCCTGAACACTCTCTACTCCCTGGGTTCTCTCCTGGGTTCTGCTCCAGTTTCCTCCTGGGTTCTCTTCTTACCTGCCTGACTACTCCTTTGCACGTTCATCATTCATATCATACCTCCTAGATGTGCCCAAGGCTATGTCCTGGGTACTTTCCTCACTTTAAACTTTACTCTTCTTTGGTGATTTCATATTCTCTCATCTATTCAATAACCATCTCTGCATTGATGACTTCTAAATCTACCTAGCCCTAATCACTTATTGGAATTCAGTCTTCAATCTGTTATAACAAATTTCCTGCCTAACATCTCCACCTAGATTTCCCATTTAGAATCAAAATCTAAGATGGATTGGCTACTTTTCCCACTCCCACTCCCACCCATAGGTTCTAGATATTTCAAGTCTATCAGCTAGTTCTCCTTTGTTAGAGAGACTCATCCAGAATAGAAATCTCCCTCAATAGTCCCCCTACCTTTTGAAGGATGAAATTTCCATTAAAGTGATAAGCCAAACTGTTCCACTTTTGATAGTCCTAGCAGATGTCTGGTTAACTGAATTCCACTATCACTAGTATACTATATCTGCAGACCAGGTTTGTGATCTGTTTTCCAAATGACTTATTTATTTCCCTTTTCTTTCTGGGTGGTCTGAGGCATTTATGAATAACAATATTGTGTCTGCTCCTACCTTAGTTGATTTTCACCCAAATTCTTCCCACCATGCTTTCTCTCTCTGCTCCCTGGATTTCCTGACTGCCATATATCTGCCTAATATAAAGTGCTTTCTCTCTTCCCTGACCCCTTTCTGAACCAACCTCAGTTCTTCTGAATACAGCATATCCTTTGGAGAGCCCTATCCTGGTTATGATTCCTATCCCCTGAAAATCTCAGTGATATCTACACGCTTAAGCATGCCTCCTTACATTAGGATCTCTTGTTCAAATACCTCATTCTTTATACTTCATTGATTTGTGTAGACATCTGAGGTCATGGTTCCATTCTTAGATATTTACCTTCTGAGAATTTCTGGGCATCTCTTCGATTTATCTTTCTGCATTGTAGAAAATTCTTATGATAGCTTAATGGACATATGTAGGTACATTTCTCTCCCATCCAGCCTTTTCAGATAGGTAGATAGATAAGTATGCATAGACAGACAGACAGACAGACAGACAGATAGATAGATAGATAGATAGATGGCTAGAATGATATATATAATACATGCATATACATATATAACATACACACACACACACATATATATATATACATACATATATATATATATATATATATATATGATATAAGACATACACATATACAATAAAAAGAGGCAGCATGGAATAAAGGATAGGAATGGAGTCATGACTGACTTCAGTGTCAGGGAGACCTGTGTTCGAATCCTGCCTCTGGCACAAACTGGTTGTAGGACTCTGTGTAAGTGACCAAATCTCAGTACTCTGGGCTACCCTCTAAGACTATAAATTCCAGAGTGGATAGAAACCTGAAGTCTTTATTTCTTCGCTGAGTTGTTTATGCCAAGGATTCTTAGCTCAAAGTCTATGATCTTAGTATTTTAAAAATATATTTTGATAGATGTATTTTAAAATGGTTGGTTTACTTTGTAATTCTATGCATTTTATGCATTTGAAAATATAAGAGAATATACCAGAAAAGGGGTCTATAAGCTCCACCAGAATGCCAAAAAGAGTTGTGACGCCAAGATGCTTAAGAAATCCTACCCCATGATAAGGAAATTAGAGATCCAATCCCAAATGCAACACAGCAAATTCAACAAAGGACTTGAAAGATAATTAAAGGTAGATCCATCCACCACTAATTACCTTTAGAAATCCCTGCCCTGACAAAATTCCCATTGCAGGGAGCTATGGTTTTCAGTGTTCTTTTTAAATCTCTTCTGGCTAGCTTTACTCCTGCATCCCTTATGTTAGGTTAGGGCTGAATCCTCTACTGGAATCTCTTGGCTGGAAGACGATTCCCAAAGCCAGAAAATAGTATGAAAACACACAAACATTTTGAGATCTCACTTCCTCTAGACCTCAGTTGAAATAAGTGAAGTTCCTGGCAAACTTGCCTTAACTCAGTGTTGCTATACAAAATATTAGGGATATAAATCAGTGTTCTATTTTATATTGGAAGGAAAATATCTAGGGGTTGTTTTGGGGGGAAGTGTATCAATTAAGTATTCTGCCCTTTGAACAAGTCACAACCTTTACTCACACTCACAATTGCCTATTTATTCATTGATCAAAAATTTATTGAGCATTATTTGGGTATGGATATTTTGCTTAATAAAGAGCATAAAAAGAACCATAAGACATGGTCCTTCTTTTATAGGAGTTTGAAGTCAACCAATCAATCAATGAGATTTTGTTAATTATTTACTATGTCAGGTACTCTGCTAAGTTCTGTGGGTCTAGAGAAAAATAAATAGTTCCTACCCTTGTGGAAATTTCATTTTAAATGACACACCATATACACAGGAATGGATATGTGTAAGGAAGGACTGGACTCCTCAGAGTCCAGACCAGTCTACCACCCCTAAGGAGTCCAATTCCTGCTTCCTGCACAAAATACATACAGAGTAGAGGTAAGGTAACTAGAGAAGGACAAACTAGTAGCTGGGAGTGCAGAGAGGTCTCTCAGTCTTGAAGGAGATCAGGGATTCTAAGAGCTAGAAGTGAGTAGGAAGGACATTGTTAGCATAGGAGATAGGTAAAGCAAAGGCATGGAGGCAGAAGATGAAGCATTGAGTGTGAGGAACAGCAAGAAGGATTGTATGTCTCTAGCATAGGGTGAGTATGTGCAAATAGTCATAATAAGTCTAGAAAGAGTGGAAGGGTTCAGGTTGTAAAGAGTTTCACATGACCAATGGAGGAGTTTATAGTCTTAGAAGGAAGGCTCCTAGCACCAGCTAAGTGGCTTAGTTAGTAGAGCACCAGTCCTGGAATCTGGAGGACCTGAGTTCAAATTTGAGGTCTCAGACACTTACCACTTACTAGCCGTGTGACCTTGGGCAGGTCACAACCCAATTTCCTTGCCTTCCCCCCTCCCCAAAAAAGAAGAAAAAAAGAAGAAAGGCCCTAGAATGAAAGAAGATCAGGAAAAGTTTCTTGTAGAAGGTAGAACTTGAGCTGAGATTTGAGGAAAATTAGTGATGCCAGGAGGTTGATGAGGAGAGAGTTCTAGGAATGAGAGACATCCAGTGAAAATTCATGGAGTCTAGAGATGACATGTGGTGTGGAAGAATTAGCAAGGAAGCTAGAGTCATTGGATCACAGATTTCATGCAGTAGAATATATGAAGACTGAAAAGGTAGAAAAGGAGCAGGTTATAAATGGCTTTTTTTAATTGACCTTGTATGTGATGAGTCACTAGAGCTTATTGAAGAGGGGATTGTATAATCAATCAAAGATCTTCCAAGTACATACATAAGAAATCTATTTGTGTTAGTTGAATAAACTTCACATTCCCCATGAGTTTTTCTATAAAACCGTCAAGCTAGGGGCACTTAAGTGGCACAGTATATAGAGCACCAGCCCTAGAGTCAGGAGGGACCTAAGTTCAAATCCAGCTTCAGACACTTACTACTGTGTGACCCTGGCAAGTCACTGGAACCCAATTGCCTCCCTAAATAAATAAATAGAACCATCAAGCTGGGTCACATTTAAGTATTATTCAAATATCTATCAGGGAAAAAAGGAGAGAGAACCATTTTAGCGGAGCCTTTGAGAAGGAAACTGTTCATAGGGATGAATGAGGCACTGAAGACCTTGTGAGCTTTGTAGGATTGTAACGATACTGGGATTTGAAGATCTTCCAT
>CM053582.1:543785859-543797597 GCA_028627135.1 Pseudochirops cupreus
GCCTGTCCTGTTTGAAGGCTTGAGGATGTGGGTGTTTACTACTTTGACCACATGTGCTAACTTCATCACTACTGGGTTGGCTTTGACTTTCTGGTTTTGGGACTCAGTTTTCTGGTATTTAAATGAATGCACTATCTATATTTCTTATGTAGAGAGCCTGTTCCATTTTGTGATTAATAACTATATCAGCATATTTATATTTACTGTAGGCATTGTGAATACTGCATTGCTGATACAAGGATCCAGAGGATTTTGCATTCCCATCAGGGTTCTAGTGGCATTCTCTGCCCAAGACAATTAGGGCACAATGAGGAAATGCAGCTTCATAACTAAAAGGAATCCAGCAGAAAAGCTTCTCTGTGCTTAAGGAGAATTACATGAACATTTCTGTGAAGGGGAAAGCAGATATTACAGCAACTGAGAAATGAGAGTTAACCCTTTGGCATATATGCTTTCTAAGCTTGAGCTCACTTTGCCCTGGGCCCCGATCTGTCCAGGTATTAGAATGTCCCAGACTTTCAGAATGGATGCTTTCTACCAATTTGTCTTCTATTACCTTAGGAAATACCATTACCCAAAAGCAAATTAAGCCTGGATGACTAATTAATATCAACTGATAATCATGAAAAGATGCACACTGGTGCTTGTGGAAGGACCAAATAAAATCATCCTCCCGATGCTCGGGGGAGGTGTAGGAGCTGTCCTTAGGGAAACTAGTTTACTAGCGCAAACAGAGATTAGGTGAATGGCTTGAGAGTGTGCACTATATGAATTTAGGGTCTTGTGTTCTAAGCATTTCTTTTGCGGTGGAAGAAAAACGTTGTTGACTCAAATGAGGGAGACAGACAGACAGGCAGGCAGAGACAGAGAGACAGAGAGAAACAGACAGACAGACACACAGACACAGAGAGAGACACAGACAAAGAGAACCATTCAGTTTATTCTACTAATAATTAGGGTTGATAGCGTTATAGCCTAATGGGGATCAAAACAAACCACAGGACACATCTATATCTATGGATATAGATATAGATATAGATATAAATAACACACAGCATTAAAGACTAGGAGCAGAGCTGACATACACATTTTGCTGATGTGTGTAACACTTGTAATCCACTTGTGGTACTCAAGGCTGAGAGTCAACTCTACCGTGCTATATAAACATAGGTGGGGAACAGGAAGAGAGGGTGAATTGAGAGTAATCATGCTGTAGTCAGCATTTTATTCCTAATTCAATTCACAGTTCACTTAAACCTAAACAGCTAGAGGCAGTTAGGTAGTGAAGTGGAGAGCATGCCAACCCTGGAGTCAGGAGGCCCTGAGTTCAAATCCTACCTCAGACACTTACTAGCTATGTGACCCTGGGCAAGCCACTTAACTCTGATAGACTCCCAACTAAACAGCAGCCCCTAAATACCTCCTTATCTCCTCTAACATTTTCCAAGCTGGTGGAAGACACCACACATTAGCCAGTCCAAGTGTGGTCTCTTGTTATCCCTCTGTTCCACCTTTGCAGACTTCCAAGTGAAGCTGAGGTTCTTCCATAGTCTCCTCTAGTGATGCCAAGTGCCTTGGGCTTTGATGAGAACAGCCAGACCTTAACTGGTACTGCTCAGACAAGGCATTCCAAATGACTCCTATATTTTCTGCATCTGTTTGTGGGCTCCAAGGCAGTCAGGCTGTCAGCAAGTAGTAACTGAGCAGCCACGGACTCTGTGTCATGTAATAGGCACTTAGAGAACAGAGATTACACACACACACACACACACACACACACACACACACACACAGACATACATACATACACACACACACACACACACACACACACACACACACATACATACCCATACCCATACCCTCCCCCCCACAGGCACACATAGTCTCAGAACCCAAGGAACTGAGAGGGCAATAGGGAAGATAGAACAGACGTAAAATGAATGGAAGTATTTCTATGATAGACATGTTCCCAGTAACCAGGGCCAGTTCATGCACTCTGGCTGAAGGGAATATGTAGTTGGTCATTTAGACCCCATGATGAGGAACAGGGTTTGAGGGGAAGCATGAAGAGGATAACTGGTCATTGATAACAGAAGGAAAAGAAGAAACAATTCTCTCTCTGGGTGTCTGTTTCTCTCTGCTGTCTCTATCTCTCATTGTCTCTTCCTCCTTCTTCGTCTCTAAATCTGTCCCTCTGTCTTTATGTCTGTCTTGTCCCTCTGTCTGTCCCACTCTCCCTTTCAAGCCTTCTAAGACTCTCCTAGCTCACCCTTGGACTTCCAGAAAGGTGGGGAGGAGATCACTTTCTCCTTCCTACTCCCATGAAGAAAGCAGTTTGCACATGGAAATGAGGTCATCATGTAAGTCAGTCAAATATTTTTTAAGTATCTACTATTTGCCCAGTACTGCCCTAAGTCCTGGTGATACAAAGAAAGGTAAAAGATCGCCCCTGCCCTTAAGGAGCTCACAATCTAATGGGAGAAGCAAATACATAAAAATAAGCTGCAAAATGGAAGTGGGGAGGGACAGTGCTGGAGCAGGATGAAGTCCAGAGGACTGTAGCCAGGTGGCTGGGAAATGATAAGATGGCTGCCCTAGGTGCCCTCCTTAAATGGTGGGTCTGGGAAGAGTTCTCCCCTCTCTCTACCCTCTCCAATCAGAAGTAGGAGGGAAGGACCCCAGAGGAAGGTCCTGAGGAGGTGTGAGATTCAGGGCTGATGCAGTCTTGTAGGATGATGAATTTCATGTGCTACTCTAGAGGAGCCTGAACCTTGATGTGAAGTCTCAAGCTGCCTCTTACACTTTTTGTGCTTCTTGCACTGGACGTAGGTGACTGAAGAGTGGTCATGAGATGAATGTTCCTAACCCTGACTGATAGATTATCAGCTCCAGAAGTCTGGAGTCATGGAGAGGCCCAATTTCTGGCTGTCCAGTCAGAGATGCAAGTCATGGCACCTAATTAGCCCAATGATGCAAACCTTGAGTGAGCCACTACTCAAATAATCCAGATTGAGGTGAAAGGAAAGGCAGCTCAGCAGCTACCCAAGTGGCTAGAAAGTCTAGGTGGAGGTGGCAGGCTTCTATGAGTCCTTTAAAGTGGCTCCTATATCTTCTCCATCTGTTTATGGGCTCCAAGAAGCCCTCCATTATGTATTGCTGTTTCACATTTTAAGTATCAGTCAATGTAAATTTCTGAGTCTTTTGTGTTTTAAGCATTTCTTATGGTGAGGGAAATACATTGCTATCCTATATTTGAATGGCTACTACTTTACACATTGAGGAACGTTCTAGAGAGAACCCTATTAATCCCTTTAAGGGGGGACCATACACGTGAGCCAAAGCTAAATGTTAAAAGATTTTCCCCAAGAGCCTGGAGTTGGGGCATAAATGGGTCAGAGGATCTGAGAAAGGCAGGATTCCCTTTCTTTGTGGTCAAGGTCCCTTAGGGCTAAATTGTTCCATCAAGCTCAGAGCTGGGGCCTTTTGGTGGGAAGAGGAATTTCCCACCCCACTCTCGGTATGTCATGTTTTATCTTTCATTTGATTTCTTATCCTTCTTTCTGAAAGGTTTCTCCCACCTCAATTTTTCCTAGATCATTTTGTCTGAATTCCACTTTTGCTCCATAAGAATAGTATTTCTTATATGTGTATATTTCATATCACTGCAGTGGTATGTCAGCTTCTTGAAAAAATGAACCATGGCAATTATCACTCTCATTTGGCATTTTTGAATACCTAAAGGGCCTTAAATATAGGAGACGTTTGGTAAATACTTATTTCATTAATAATAATGATAGCCAGAACTTATAAAGCTTTATAGTATTACCAAATACTTTACACATATTAACTTATTTGATCCTCACAAACAACTCTATGAGGTTGATGCTATTATTATCCCCATCTTACAGAAGAGGAAACTAACACGGAGAAAGGTTAAGAGACTTACCCAAGGTCATCCAGGTAACAAGTGTCTAAAGCGTGGATGGGGAACCTGGAGCCTTGAGGCTACATGTGGCTTT
Source organism: Pseudochirops cupreus (assembly GCA_028627135.1). Lineage (NCBI taxonomy): Eukaryota > Metazoa > Chordata > Mammalia > Diprotodontia > Pseudocheiridae > Pseudochirops > Pseudochirops cupreus. Next base: position 543,789,882 of record CM053582.1, read on the forward strand.
TGAGGCCTTTGTCAAAAGACTTGAGTCCAAGTTATACAGAACAAATCCATTTATTAAGAGAATTTGTTCTGTGAAGTTCGAATTCAATCAAAGGGCTGCACTTGAGGACCTAGAGGGCTGCATGTAGGCTCCATGGCCACAGGTTCCCCACCCCTGGTCTAAGGTAACATTTGAATTGAGGCCACTAACTGCCTAAATTGAACTGATTTTTGTAATGGCTCTTAAGAGGTGTGGAATGAAGCATAATGATTCCTGTTTCCTAGAAAACATCCTTCGTAAAACATAATTCAACAAACTGAACACAATAACCCAGATATGGTTGTCAGTATGCAAACTAGTACAATTATGTTTTTATAAATGATTTATTTATAATTCTTCATAAATTCTTCATTTATAATTATTGCCTCCACATTACTGGTGCTTTATCTGTGAAATGGAAATAAGAATGGCTTCACAAAGTGATTCCTACCTCTCTTTCCAGGCCTATCAAAACTTGTTCTTCTTAATGCACAATCTGTACTTGACAAATTAGTCTGCTTGCTATTTCAGTTAATGCCTCCTATTTCTGTTCCTTTGCACAGGCTGTTCCTCCTTCCTCCTCTCCCCTTTTCCAAGAATTACTATCCTCCTTCACAGCTCAACTCCGTTTCCACCTCTTAGAAGGCTTTTTCTTTCGCCCTACTTGTTCATAGCTGCCTCTTTTCCGCTCCCCAATAAATTCCTTTGTGTTTATCTTACATATATTTTCTTTTCCCTTACCTTTATCCCTGTTATTTGTCAGAAGAAAGTGTAAGCTCCTTGAGGGTAGGGACTATTTGTCTTCTTTTGTGTTAGTATCCCCAATGCCTGGTACATAGTAGGCACTCAGAAATGTTGTAGAATAACTGAATGGATGAAGGAATGAATTTCTGTAGTCCCTACACTTCAGGGTTGTTATGAGGGTCAAATGAAAGAATGCCCATAAAACTCTTTGCGAACATTAAAGCCTAAATAAATGTCAGTCATGAATGCAGCAGACCTTCTTAGGAAGCAGCAGCCTCTTGTTCCTGTAAAACCCAAGGTTTTTACATGTTGGACCAAGCCACTTGGCCATAAAATTGGAATTCCTTTACCCAACACTGTATACCACCAGTTGCTCCTAAGAAGTTTCCTAAAGTCAAAGGGCATCAAAACTGAATTGGATGGAAGAGGAACATTTCCCTCTCGATCTAAACAATCACTTTTTTAGTGACCACCTATGTGGCTTTTCAGGACAGGAGTATTATAGGGAATTGTTTGTTTGTTTTAGTCTAGTCCCATAATAATCACAGATGTGGGGAGTTCTAAAGTTTTGAAACTTTTTTACCCAAAACAGATTTGATTGGTCTGTAAAGAACTATCCAGGGCACTAAGAACTTAAGTGACTAATTCTGTAACATGAAGCTGATCTGGATCAGAAGCAGGATTTAAACAAATGTCTTTCTGACTACAAGGCAGGCTCTGAATCCAGATCCACAGAACTGAGTAGCTAGGTGGTGCAGCGAATAGAGCACCAGCCCTGGAGTCAGGGGGACCTGAGTTCAAATCCCACCCCAGACATTTGACACTTACTAGCCATGTGACCTTGGGCAATCACTTAACCCCAATTGCCCTGCCCTTTCCCTCTCCAAAAAGCAAAAAAAAACTTAAAAAGAGAGAGAGAACAAATCCACAGAACTGCACTGACTCTACTGACAAGTGAAAGCAGGCCAGTCAGTGTCCAAAGTCTGTCCTGCTTGAGAAATTCCCTCTGAGAGGTGAACTGTTCAGGACATTCTTCTGGCTGCCATGATACCTGACTACTGGCAAGCTGGCCCACTGTGTAAAGGACCTTGGGCCAAGGTCATTGCTATGAGACACTTGGAGAGAAGCATATAGCAATTACAATTGTGTTTGAGTTTTAAGTTAGTTCAGTGAATAAAACATTGACCAAGGATAACCATACATAGATTCTTTTCCTTTTCATTCTATTGTACATATATACACACATATGTATTCAAATACCTATGTATCGATATCTATATTGCTTATACACGAGCAAACAAAAAACACACCACACACCAATTAGACTATAGATGTAGATGTCAATTTTGATATATCTCCTCGGATATCTCTATATCTGTCACTAAGGAGATAGATCCAAACATGTATCTCTATCTCTATCTCTATATCCAAGGATGGGGGTATATGTGTGTATCTATATGTGGGTATCTGTCTGTCTGTATACATATATACATATATATATATGTCCATACACATATGTGTGTATATATATATATACACATATATATATATGTATGTATATATACATATATATATACATATACATATACACACATGCATACATCCTTGGATATATCCCTTGGAAATATATATGTGTGTGTGTGTGTGTGTGTGTGTGTGTGTGTGTGCGCGTGTGTGTGTGTGTGTGTGTGTGCATCTATGTCTATATCTATATCTAGATATCAATATTGCTATATCTTCAAGTAGTATGTGGTATGCTTGTGTTAATCTTATGGAAGTGAATGTTAGAAAGTATAAATAAAGAAATAGATAGATAAATGAATGAATAAATGGATGGATGGATAAATAAATAAATGAATAGATGTAGAAATGAATGAATAGGTGAATGAATGAAATAGGCCATTAGTGAGAAAAGGGACACTGATTTGAAAGAGCACTGGGCAAGGAGGACAAAAATCTAGACTGGAGTCCTTCTAATACTAGCTCCAAAAAGAACTTCAAGTCCTACTAACTAACTGTACAACATTAGGAAAATGATTTCTCTCTAGGTTTTGATTTCATCACTTGTAATGGTGGTTGTGGTGATGGTGGTAATGGGGCATGAATATGCATGTGTCTGGTCTCTATTGGACTGGATAATCACTAATACTCAATTCCTTCCTGTCTCTGCAGTGATCTTACACTTCACTCCCCTCCACTTGCTCTATGATGCATCCTCACCAGGCTGTGTGGAGCTCCTTAAACAAGGCACTCCATCTCCCATCACCATGCCTTGTGCTGGCTCTCACCACACCATCCTCACCTCTGCCTCTTGGTCCCTTTGGCTTCCTGTGGCTCAAGTTCAGCCTTTTACAACAATCCTTTCCTGGACCCTTCAGTTGCTAAAACCTTTTCCTCTAAGGTTACTGTCCACCTGTTATCTCTGTCTCTTATATACACCTATTTATTTACATGTGCTCCCTCCCCCGACCCCATTAGAATGTGAGTGCTTGGAGGTAAGGAATTGGCTTTGCCTTTCTTTGTAATCCTGGTGCTTAGTGTATGGCCTGGTACTCGGTAAGTGCTTAATAAGTGCTTCTTGACTGACCAACAGTTATAACACTGTGATTTTTTGAATTCTTCAAAATTTAAGATTATATATATATATTTTTTAAAAAGATACACATTTTTGTGGGTGGCTAGGTGGCACAGTGAATAGAGCACTGGCACTGGAATCAGGAGAACCTCAGTTCAAATCTGGCCTCAGACACTTAACACAAAAACTAGCCGAGTGACTTTGGGCAAGTCACTTAATCCCAATTGTCCTACCTTCCCCCCTCCAAAAAAAAAGCAAAAAATAAAAATAATAAAAAGATATAAATTTCCCTGACCAAATTTTTTCCTTTTTATTTCTGTCTTACTCAAGCTCTGAACTCCCGTGGTAAAATCATTTCCCTGAAGCAAGTGACCACCAAGAAAGTAGCTTTTTTGGTATTTTAATAGGAGCATTAAAAAAATATATAGAAAGATATATTGTACTGGGATCAGAAGTGATAGCTATTGAATAGTTCCCACTGTTCTAATTCTGGACATTTTTTTTTCTATGAGGTCTGCAAAATGATGTTTGCCTTAGGTTACAATAGGCAAGGCAAAATTCCACTTATGCCCCAATGTGGCCAGGGAGAACATCTGCTCCCTGTATCACTTGGTGCAGGTCTCCCTCTATGGGTGTAGGCCAGTGGCTTTTCTTCCATGAACAGTGCCTAAAGTCAGCCTCAGCAGTTGGGTTTGTCTGTCACCAGCTACATCTAGAATGCTGTTCTAGCCATATTGGGTAGGTAAAATTATTTCTACCTGTTTACTGTATCATAAGGATACTTTAAAGATCAGTAATTACCCCTAAAGTAATTTGAAGGAAAAGATTTTTTCAAATAAACTACACTGAGTCTCAAAAGAAGCTAGGGATTCTGAGAAACAACATTTATGTTCAAGGTCTTATTTAGTGTTATTATGAACAGTAATAAAATTACCATTGTTAAGGAGAAGAAAGAGGGCTGGAGGGCTGCAATAAGGAACAAATGGATGACTAGGATTCTAAGATTTGGAAAAACAATTTCAAATTTGAATGAATACAGCACAGATAGCATCACTAATATAAATATTATATATATATATATATATATATATAAATTACTAGCTATTAATATCCATTTTAATCAAGAGCTCATTTTATAATACAACAGAAGTCTATTCTGCTTGAAATCTATATAGTTAAGGATCAAAGGACAGAAATAAGGTTTATATGATTTGGTAAATGAAGCCACCCAAACCTAAAAAATTTGAAAAACTATATTGATCGAAATATAGGTAACCTACATAAATATAGGTCATATCTCCAAGATGAAAATTCCTTGGGAGGCAAAAACAAACAAACCACATAAACACTGAAATAATAACACAGATATAGGCTGCCCTCTGATTTTATGTATTATGTTAGCCACATTGGATGGTGGTTTGGGGGTGGGAAAGAGAATATAGAGCATATATAGATCAAAATGATTAGTATTATTTTTCTTCAATAATTGAATTTAAAAAAACATCCAGGGAATCTTGCTTGATAACCTTCTGTGACAGTTTGCATAACATAACTCTCTTCTGTTTTGGCAAATATTCCTCTTTATTGCTTTAAACCGACAATTCATTGAGTAACCCCATGTTTTCTTTCAGTACCACAGTCACATACACAGAAAGCTCACTGAGTTAGTGTTTGCTGAATTCTCTGTAGCTCCATTTCTCCAATCTATTCCCATTCTCTGACCCCAAATTGATAAGTTTTGGAGTGAAGAAAACCTAAGATGTGTATGTACATCCTGTTTATATATATACATATATACATATATATATATAATTTTTTTCTTTCTTTTACCCTATGGGGAAAAAAGAAAAAAAAAAGCCCTCCTATATGGCCTGGTGGGTATTTATAGCAGCTCTGTTAGAAAGGCTACAGCTGGTTTTGTTTTACCTCTTTAAAAAGATATGTGGAAAGGCTGTTTTTTTTTTTTCCTTTTTGTTTCTTCTTTTTTTATCCCTCAAATAGAGCAAATGCCAAAGTAACAAAAATGCTCAGAGTCCTGTTAAAAGTCAAAGCATGCTCTCTGTGGCCATGAAATAGATTCTCTGTCTCTCATAAGTCAGGGGCTCATGAGTATATCCTTTTATGGAGTTTCATTCCAGAAATGGTAGAAGTGTGAAAAGTGAGAAGGTCTAAATGATGAGAAAGGAGATAAAATACTTGACTTGCTCCCAATTCCCATAAAAAAAGATATAGGAGAAAACGTGTGTTCCATTGGATACTTCTACCTGACCTGCCTCAGGGCAGGGACTCAGCTGCCTCCCATGACAATACCAGGAGACCACAGCAAAGTCCGTGTTTGTGGCATCACATGTTGACTGAATTCAGATGTAGTGGCAAGAGGGAAGGAAAAAGGCTCTCATCCTAGTTCTGCCATTTAACCAGCTATGTGACTGGCAGCAAACTGCTTAGCCTTTCTGAGCTGCCAGAACATCAGCAGTAACAGGAGATGATAATGGTAATAACAACAATAATAACAGCCAGCATTTATGTGCCAGGCACTGTTAGATATCTTCAGAATGTCTCATTTCATTCTTACAACAACCTTGAGAGATGCTATTAGTAACCCCATTTTACAAATAAGGAAACTGAGGCAAGTAAAGGTCAATTGACTTGCCCAAGGTCACTTAGCTAGTAAGTATCTGAGGCTGAACTTGAACCCAGCTCTTCCTGATTCTATCCACTAGGCCATACAACTTTTAGGTTGCATGGATAACATGTGAGATTTTACTGATAGTATCTCTGCATCTTTACAGCAATTGCAATTTATGACATAGAAATTCAGAATTTAAAAACTTTATGTCCATGGCCCACTAATTTAGTCCATCAGAAGCTAAATATAATAAAACTAAAAGCATGTGTTTAAAGCTTTGTATGGTTTCTATTTCATTCCACAACTATCTGTTGGATCCTCAGACCAAGTTAATTGCTTTGCAAATACACCCATTGTTAAAAATATGTGAAACTAAAAATAGTTATCAATGACACTGCAGTCTTAGAACAAGAAGAAAAACTAGAAAGAGAAAAAATCCACCAATCACCACCTGAAAGATGTGATGTGGAAAACTTACGGGAATATTAGAGTCAAATTCTGAAACCTCCAGATCAAGGAGAAAATTCTACAAGTAACAAGAAAAAAAAAATTTTAATATGGTGATTCCATTAGATTAGAATCTAATTCCATTAGATTAGAATCACACAAGACCTAACAGTGCAACACTAAAAGACCACAGGTCTTGGAACACTATATATTGAAGAGCAAAAGAACTAAGGTTCTGGCCAAAAATATCATACCCAGCAAAAAACTAAGCATAAACCTGAATGAAAAAATGGACATTTAATGAATTGTCAGACTTTCAGGATTTTGTTTTTAAAAAAAAAACTGAACTTTACAGAAGATTTAACATGCAGGATCCAAGAGAACTGTAAGGTATATATCAAAGACTAACTGCAAAGGACTCAGTAAGGACAGACTGTTTACTTATTATATGAGGAAATAAAAAACATATGTCTAAAATTGTTATTAGTAATTGGGTAATTTGAAAGAAAGATTGGGGTGGACCTGAGTATGATAGGATTCTAAAAAGTAAAATCTTTTAGGAAAAAATAAAGAGTAATTACCTTATACAAATGAGGTGTGAGAGGAAGAACTGACACAAAGGAATCAGATGGAGGAGGAAAGCTGGTAGTTCTGGAAACCTACTTTTATTGGGAATAGGTTTAAAAGGGAATAATACACACACACACACACACACACACATATTTAGAAGAGTATAAAAGTCTTCTAAATTCAGGAATAAATAAAAAGCTAATGGGCTAGGAATGAGGGGGGGGATAGGGAAGGATTTTAAGAGGGGAAGATGAGGGAATAGGATAAGGGGGGTAAAGAAGCGAGTTTAGATTTATAGGAATGGGAAGATAAGGGAGGTATCAGGGAGGGGGATAGGTTAAGTAATAGGAGGGCAAGGTAGAAGTAAAGTAGAAAAGTAAGTAGAATAAGAAATAAGAGATACACACGAACATAAAATACAGATCAGGAGTAGAATTCATTAGGGAAAAAATCAGGGGTACTAATCATGATCTCAAAGTTAAAGCTACAATATTAGATTGAATCAAAAGAGAAAATAGGGAAACTACACTATGTGTCAGGCAAATTTATCAATATTGTTTAAGACTATTTAAAATAACTAAACAGTATAGGATTGTAATATTGCTGTAGTATAGAAAATGAAGAGTTAGTGGACTTAGAAAAATATGGAAAGACTAGGACTTATGAAGAAAGAAGTTATCTACCTTCAGAGAAACAAAGAACAAATAAAGTATGGTCTTACATAGATGCATAT
>CM053582.1:543798097-543820852 GCA_028627135.1 Pseudochirops cupreus
GAACTGATACAACCATTCTGGAGAGCAATCTGGAACTGTGCCCAAAGGGCTGTAAATAATTGCATATCCTTTGACCCAGTAATACCACTTCTGGGGTTGTATCCCAAAGAGATCATAGAAATGGGAGGAAGACCCATATGTACAAAAATATTTATTGCAGCTCTCTTTGTGGTGGCAAAAAACTGGAAATTAAGGGGATGCCCATCAATTGAGGAATGGCTAAACAAGTTGTGGTATATGAATGTAATGGAATACTATTGTGGTATAAGAAATGATAAGGAGATGGTCTTCATATTCACCTGGAGAGGCTTATACAAACTGATGCTAAGTGAGAAGAGCAGAACCAGGAAAAATTTGTACACAATCACAGACACATCATATGTGTGATGACAAACTTTGAAAAACTGGACTCTTCTCAGCAGTGCACAGTTATAAGACAACTCTACAAGTCTCAGGATGGAAGGAGATGTCTACATTCAGAGGAAGATCTAGAAAGAACAGTGTTTAAATGGAGAGTCAAGCAATCTATATGCTAGCGTTCTTTTCCATGTTGGGTGTTCTTTCTTTTTTCCTATTGTTCACTCCATTGGTTACCACCCTTTTATACAACCAGGATAATGTCCAATGTGGAAGTATTTGCAGATCCTATACTTGATTATATGCCACCATGGGGTGGGGGGAGGGAAGAGGGAGTGGAGAAAATTTGAAACTCAAGGGACTGTGCAACTGAATCTTGTAAACTAAAAGTAAATAAATAAATCAATTTAAAAAAAGGAAAGTAAGTTCCTTGAAAGCAGGGGTTATCTTCTTGCTTATATTTGTGTTCCTACCACTTATCATGGTGCCTAGAACATAGTAGTAGCTTAATTAGTGCTCACTGACTGACTGAAGTCGCAACCTTTTTCTGCCTCAATGGCCTCATCTATAAAAAGAAGAGGGTGACTCTGATGACCTCTCCAGTACTTCCTAGTCCTAAGTCTATGACCATTTGATCTTATTCACTGAGATTTCTTGACTGAAAATCCAAATTACTGCCACAAAGTCGTAGAATACATTTAGCCCAGACATCATGGAGAGCCAAAACAAAAGTGGCAGTATGCCCAACAATATAACTGAGGTCACAAAGGAAGATGGCCCTCATGAGTGGAAGACACAAAAGAAGTAAAAGTGAGGACAGTGTGGCCGAGGAACCGAAGGCAAAGGAGGAGAGTCAGGGAGTATTCCCAAGCCCAAACCAGTTTGTTCTTCCTAATAATTCTGCAACTCTCCCTATCAGCTACATATGTATTCTGTCCCAAAGAACCCAGAAGCCTTTTGCCCAATAACTCAAAGTCTCTGCACATCTTCCTATTTTTTTTTATTATTTCAACATATTTTTTCCTCCAAATTTCCTCCTATTTTTCTTCCAAATGCATTCCTCTAGGACCTGGTCCAAAAGCATCTCTTTTCTCAATATTTTAGACTGGACCCTTTCCCAACAGGTGCTTAGTGGTCCGTAGGAGAAAACGTGGTTGAATTTACTTGGCTGCCTGAATATGCTAGGCAAGGAATTCAAATGAATTTACAGGAATTCACAGTAACACATAAAAAACCAATATAAAATCCATATATATATGTATATTTACACATATGTGATTGTATACATATGTGTGTTAATCATGTGTATTATATTATCATATATTATACAAACCATTTTTATATATTCTTAAGCAGAGACAGATATCAATACCATTCAGCACATATTAACAGTGGCTCACTGTCAACATTCAAAAGATTATTTTACTGCCACAGGATAAATAAAACCCAGAGGACAAGATTTGTCTATGCACTGGACCCTCCAATATCCACACAAGCTCCTTGTGACCCATCATTTACTGGACCCTCTAGATGAGAAACAACAGACTCTCCTTCCTTAGACCTATTTATTCCCTGATCTGTTTTTGGCTTGCAAACAATGACAATCTGTATAAGTTGCCCCTTTCTGTGTATATTTTTCTTTTGGTTTCCTAGAACTTTGGACTCAAAGCTGGGCTTGCAGTTGGCTCTCCTACCCCATGATGTCAGACAACTTTATGGTAATATTGAATGAGCCTTTTACCTTCTAAGCCAGTGGGTCTCAACCTTCCTAATGCCGTGACCCTTTAATACTCCTATGTGGGCATATCTGCATGTGGGCGGACCTGTGTGGAGATGGATAGAGGAGCAGTGTCTCAGTTCCTAAGACCGACAGAAATATGTGTTTTCTGATGATCTTAGGCAACCCCGTTCAACCCCCAAAGGGTTGAGAACCGCTCTTCAAAGCCAATCTTTTCCAATGGTCCTATTGACCAAGCACTTGCCTTTTGATGTATGCTAAAGTTAATGCACTATTCCTGCCCAACTAGCCACTGAAATTCACTCCTTTTGTTATTTTGGAAAATCAGAGAGCTTCTAGGGCATTAAAAGATGGTGTGTACTTTCAGAACCAAACAATAAATTCTTAGATAAGTTTTGTGGGAGGCCAGACCTAAGTGGAAACAGCTGCTTCCTGGCTACAGCATACCATCTTAGGATCAGTTTCTTATGTGATTTTCTGACATTAATTTTAAGGTGCCAGGTTACTTTTCTTTCAATTTTCCATTCAAGGCCCACTCCACAGCCTCATTTTGACATGGATATGACCATGGATACATGGAAGTTATGAAAACAGAGCTCATAATAAGTAATACTAAGATAGAAGATGTCAGAATTGGCCAAGTTAAGTTGCATTTTGTAGTTAAATTTAAAATGAACAAAAAATTAAAAAAATCAATAAAAAGAAAGATTCTACCTTTTCCACCAGAAAGAGATACCCAAATGAAAACTTCCAGGAATATTATAGGCAAATTCCAAAGCTCCAGGTCAAAGAAAAAATACTTCAAGGAACAAGAAAGAAACCATTCAATACTGTGGGGTCACAGTTAAGATCACACTAGATTTAGCAGCTACAACATTAAAAGTGTAAAGGGTTTGGGCAATCATATTCCAGAAAGAAAAACAGGTGGAAGGCCAACCAAGAATAATCTATTCAGATAAACTGAGTATAATCCTTCAAGGGAAAATGGGTATTTAATGAAATAGAGGAGTCTAAAGCATTCCTGATGAAATGACCAGAACTGAATAGAAAATTTAATTTCCAAATACAAGACTCAAGAAAAGCATAAAAAGTTAAACATGAAACAGCAACCATATGAGAATCAATCTGTTTAAACTATTTACATTCTTATGAGGGAAGATGATGCCTATAATTCATAAGAACTTTATCATTATTAGGGAGATTAGAAGAATTCAACATTGACAGAGGGTGTGAGAGGGAGACAATTATGCTCAGATGATATAAAAAATGAATGAGTGAGAAAGAGGGAAGCACTGGGAGAAAGGGAAAGGGAGAGAGAGAATGATAAAAACCATCTTACGTGAAAAAGACATGCAATAAAGAGATTTTTACAGTAGAGGGAAAAATGAGAGGTGGATGGGTAAAGCTTAAACCTCTCTCTCATCTAAATTTGTTCAAAGAGGATACTTGTATGTGAACACACACGCACACACACTAAACTGGATGTAGACATCAATCTTACCCAACAGGGAAGTAGGAGAGGAAAGGGATAAGAATAAAGGAGGAATAAGAAAAGGGAGGGCAGATAAAAGAAGGTAGTTGTCAGGAGCAAAAGAGACTTTAGAGACGAGATAGAAGAGAAAAAGAGAGACAGAAAGAGAGAGACAGAGAGACAGACAGAGAGAGACAAGAGAGACAGATAAAGAGAAGGGATAAATGGAGGAAGATAGGATAGAAACAAATACATAGTTTGTAATCTTAAATGTGAATGTGAATGGACTGAATTAACTCATAAAACAAAAGCAGATAGCAGAATGATTTAGAAACCAAACTCAAAACACTTGAAGCTGAGAGATACACACAGAGTAAAGGTAAAAAAAGCTGGAGCAGAATATATTAAGCTTCAGTTAAAGTAAAAAGAAAGGAGGGATAGAAATCTTGATCTTAGACAAAGCAAAAACAAAACAGACCTAATTAAAAGAGATAAGGAAGGAAACTACATCTTGCTAAAAGGTGACATAGATAATAAAGTAATACTAATACTAAACATATATGAACCATATTTGGCACAGCAACCAAATTATTAAAAAAAAAGTTTAATTACAGGATGAACTAGACAATAAAACTATACTAGTGGAGTGTAATGGTAATAGGAATTTGAAGATCTTCCCTGCCCCTTAATAAGCCTTGAAGATCTTCCCTGCTTTGAATTCTATGCTGTCCCCTAGTAGGCTGAATGTAATTATATGGAGCCTATGGTGGGGAAAGTTTGTTGAGGGGTGGAGCAGAGCCTGCAGGAAACTGAGAGTGAGAGCAGCTAGAAATGGTTGAGAGGAGAGGACACATCTGATGTAGACAGTTAGGCTTGTGAATAAATATTGGTCTTGTCTTGGTTTGTGGGATTGCTAAAGGATGGTGTGGTTCTCTGCTACATTGTGGTGAATTAACATCTATGTTGTTATGATGGATTAAGTTTCCTGGTATTGGGATCTATTTTTCTGGTGTCTGAATAAATGTTTTGCTTCTGTCTTCTATATTGTCTGTTATATTTTGTTATTATTATTCCCTGTGAATTATTAATTCCATGTGAAAGGGGGTCACCTAAGACCCCCAAAGGGGTCGTGGCCCACAGGTTGAGAACCGCTGGCTTAAAGTGTTATATCAGTGACAGCCGCTATCACTGAATCAATGCTAGTTACATTTGATGAGTCTCAGACAAAAGAAAAGTATTCAAAGGCTGGTGACATGGAAATGATGTCTTTATTTTTAGAGAAGACCTTGAGGTTTTGTAAACAACAATTAGCAGAGTTGAGATTTGAAATAAACTTTCATTCTAAACCCAGTGCTATTTCCACTGGATCTTGGTAGTGTTCCATTGAATAATGTTACACATTGTGGCCTCAGGATAAGATGATTGGAGAAGAATCTCAAAGAAGAGTAGGGAGGAAAATTTACTTGCTTCAGCTTCTCAAGATATATTGCTGTGCAGGAACAGACATAGAGAATTGGACAGTTTGATTTAATGATCATAAAATGCCTCCACCCTTATAAATGCGAAATGGCGATAGAAGGTTTGCCAACAACCTTTTATAGAGGGAGCTCTTCTAAGGATATATATCGATAGACTCATGTTTATCTATTTATTTCTAGCATTCTGAAATGAATTTAAAAATAAGCACATTGGATCAAAACCCACGGATAACTACATCCTGTATTCATCATCTTCACTGAAAACAGAATCTGGCCCCAGGAACTGAGTATAAAAACCACATTATAGTTTATCAGAATATCAAGGACTGTGTTATGTGTCATTTTTTTCAGTGTTTTCTTGTTTGTAAGCCAAGAAGTTGAACATTTTGAGGGTAATAATAAGTAATTCTAATTAGGAATGGATACATATCAAGTGTAGAATTTGGATGGACTCACCAGGTAGGGGATATGTCTATTTTTATAAGTCCCACAATTCACTAAATGGGGAAAAAGTAGCATGGGATTGTTTGAACTGAGGCATGTGAGTTATGGATAAACAAATGTTTCTGTGTATCAGAAATAGTGCCAAACTCTCTCTGTGTCCCCACCACTACTGTAAACATTAGGTACTTTGGGTAGGCTCATTAATATTTTCAGATACTAGTCATGTCAACTATTTAGCATAGCAAAGAAAACAAAAGTACTAGCCCATTTATCCAGGTCTAAGAGAATTCTAAGTGGAAGATCAAAACCTTTTCAGGGACCTTAATAAGAAATAATCCTATCTTTTTATCTCTTTTTGCTTTGATTGATTGATTGATTCATTCATTCAAAATATATTTATTAAGCATCTTCTAAGGGTCTAGATCAGTGGTTCTCAACCTTCCTAAAGCCGTGACCCTTTAATACAGTTCCTTGTGTTGTGGTGACCCCCAACCATAAAATTATTTTCGTTGCTACTTCATAAGTGTAATTTTGCTACTGTTATGAATTGTAATATAAATATCTGATATGCAGGATGTATTTAAATTGGACATAACCCACAGGTTGAGAACTGCTAGAATCTAGACTCTAGATACTCTGCTTTATATTGGGCTACAAAAACACAAAAGAAAAAAACTCATGTCCTCTATGAGTCCATTTCAGGGCAACATTGCATACACAGAAAATGAATACAAAGTGATTTCCAGGAAAAGGACACCAGAACTGGGAAGATCATGCTAGAGCTCAAGTAGGGCATTTAACTTGAGATGAGCCTTGAAGGAAAAAATGGATTCTATCAACCAATCTATTAACTAATTAACAACCATACGTGAAGATGACTGTATTGTAGACTTGAGGGACAACCTGTACATAGGCATGGAAAAAGGACACAGAATATTGTTGATGGAAAAATAGCAAGTTCCCTGGTGTGACTGCAGTGTAGATTACATGAAGGATAGTGGCATGGAAAAGTAGGAGCTGTATTCCAAAGGGCTTTGCATGCCAAAAATATTTGTGTTTTATCCTAGAGGCAGTAAATAAGAAGTTTCTGGAGCCTGTTGAGTAGGAAAAGGCCATGGTCAGAACTGCAAGGAATCTTGGGGAAATGAGAACCAGAGTAGTTGTAAGAAAAAATTCTTTAGTTTCAGGACCAGACAAGGGGGAGGAAGGAGGGAACAGAAACTGAGAGAGACAGCATGCAGAACTATACAATGAAATACTAAAAAGTTAAGACTTCAACAATCTGTGATTTCAAGGATATGGGCAATTCTTTGGTGCCAGTTGCAAGCCTTCTATGACTCAGGATATGAATAAACATATAAATGAAATGAATAAATGAATGTTTACTAGGAATTTCCCATCTATGTTAGGTGCTGGGGTGCAATACAAAAAACAAAGACAGTTCTTGCCTTCCAGGAGTTTCCTTTCTAGTGAAATAGACTACAAGATGGGAATAGGAGCCAGGAAGAAGTTTGATTCAGATATTTACAGTGCCTTGTGAGAGGAGCTATAGAGGAGTAGATTGATATACTACATCCAGAGACAATGGCAGAGAATGTGATCATGGTTCATAGCTCCAGAATGTGGGGGGATTGGCAAGGAATGAGCAAAGTATGCTCATGAAGGGGCAAAGTAGCTGTTGAGGCTTTGGAAGAGATGGGCAGAGAATGAGGAGAGATTTGGTCTTTGAGAGTTGCTGTGACCAAAAAATTAACCACCCTGAGGCCAACTCGGTACTAATCTTCTCTAAACTTAGCTTGACTGATTTTCAGATGGTAGAAATAAAGTCAGTCACTCTGCCCATAGTCAGGAGGCAGCAGAGTTTGTGTTCCATTGGCATAGTAACTGAGAACCCAGGGTCATCTTTACAATGTGATAAAGACACCAGAGCGTGATTCTATGTCATGTTGCTGTCTCACCGAGGATACTTTGTGTCCCATGCTAAACACTGTCATAATTACATCATTGCTACCTACCTGCCAAATACTAAAATTAAACTATTAAAAATATATGACCTACTTGACTCCATAGAAAAGCTACAAGAATATATCTCTTACCCTTCTTTGAAGAAATGAGGGACGATGGTGGTTGAGTACCTCAGACTTGAATTGAATAATTTTTGTTGTGGTGGTGATTAATTTTGTTAAATACTTTTCTTCTTCTTCTTCTTCTTCTTCTTCTTCTTCTTCTTCTTCTTCTTCTTCTTCTCATTCTCATTATTATTATTAATTGTTGTTGTTATTTGGGAGAGTTCACTGAATTAGCAAGAGAAATTATATTTGAAAATAAAGATGATATAAAGACAAAAACTATTTTTAAAAATTAAAAAGTATATATAATATATGCATACATAAATGTGTGTGACAAATAATATGAATATAGAAGTAGCCCTGTGGAGTGAATGAGAGCTATTTTGGAAAGCAGGCATGCCTGGATTCAAGGGCTTCTTCTGACATATACCAGCTCCATAGTTACTCAACTTCTCAGTGTTCTTGATTCATTTCTCCAAGATTATAAATTTCAGTAAAAGTACTAAGTTGCATAGGTAGAAGGATTTTTTTCCCACCAGTGAGTTCCCTAAATCAGTGAAATCACAGGTATAGTCCCTATTCCCTATCCCTAAAAATAAAGCATTTTTTTACAATGAAACTTTTCAAATTATCCCCCTTATAAATGGAAAATCTATTTTTGAAAACCTAAATTCATCTCCAAATGATTTGACATTGATATTAAAATGGAACTATTTTCAACATCTGGAATATCTAAGAATACCAGATATGTCATCTCATCTTTGTTTATTTCAAAGATAAAAAAGTAAGGAGGCTTAAGGTGTGACCCCAGACCTGAAGTCAAAGAGGCGTGTGATAGCAGTACACACTGGGCAGGATCCGGCTAGCCTTGAGTATATTTCTAGTAGGTAACAGTATGTCCAAAGTAAGCTTCCAAAGGATGGGTTAGCAGCCCAACCTTGAAACATTCTTTACTGAAATATGGAATCTCTCAGTCATTTGGATACAATCTTTGAGGAACTGTGTTCAGAGCCTTGTTCCCTACTGTATTTCAGCAGGGCAGCAAGGACATGACATGTCCTGATTGCAGTAGAGATGGGGAAAATCTAGCTACATACAATCTTATGAGAAAGCTTCAGGACATTTCAACAAGAGCTTCCAGCCTTAAAGAAGTCCACATGTGCATAAATAGCCTCAACTTTAACCTTTCAATTCAATTACCATTATCCAAATGGAAGTCTTGAAAAGCTCAGGACTTGCTCTTCATGTGAAAAATGCCTGACAGTTCATATTACCCTTTTACTCCACCTCCCCCCGCCCCAAAATAATGGGCTGTGTCATTTTCTAACCACTTTTGTAACATTAATATATGTCCAATTTCTGTATCTGTTCTCAATTAACCTTGAGAGCTACAGAATGACTGTGATATAATCCTCTGTTTAACGGGCTGTTGAGGCTACCATAGATGCTGACACAGACTACATCACTGGGAAGGAGAGATTAAATGAGGGACATGAGGAGTATTCTTAAATGAAATGGGGTAGGGGAAGCCAAAACATGTGAATAAAAGACAGCATCAAATGGGCAATATTAAGAGGAATAATCACATGATAAGAGATATGTTCAGGTGTCTGTAAAATAAGTAATCTGTAGTTGGGATAAAAATCAACAAGATTATTATGATATTGACTTATAATAATAACAGACCAATTATATGTGAGAGGTCCCTCTGAAGGAACTTCATATTTCCATAATGCTTTGGGATCAGGGAGACTCACTAAGCACAGAAACAGTGCTATATATCTGCAAGGTAATCTTTAGGGGCACCACACATAATTTCACATCTACTTTTTATTTTGTGAAATTGAGGTTATCTGTAAAGTCCCTCATCTTTATTCTTCCACACTAAAAACATCTTAAAGTCTTTAGCCAACCCTCCTTTGCTTTCATCTCAGGGAATAAAGTGGTCCTTTAATTTGCCAAGGCAAACTCTTGCACTTTGGCACCATTCCCTCTCACTTGGGTTTTTGCTATCAGATTATTCCTTCACTCCACTATCTCCATTTTCTACCTATATTTTGGCTTCTTTCCTGCTACCTACGAATGTGCTTAGGGTTTTTAAAAATCTTCTTTTTGCCCTTGATGTTGTATTCCTAAAAGCAATTAGATGATTTTCCCCCAAAATATTTATTTTGCAATTACATGTAAAAACAATATTTAACATTTTTTTTAAAATTTTGACTTAAAAAATCTCTCCCTCCTTGCCTTCCTCACCTACTCCCTCCCTAAGCTGACAAGTCATTTGATATAGATTATTTGTGTGCAGTCATGCAAGACATATTTCCACAATAGTCATAATGTAAAAGAAAACAGTAAAAACAAGACAGTTTTTAAAAAGTATGTTTTGATTTGCATTCAGACTCCATCAGTTCTTTTTCTGGAGTTGCGTAGTATTTTTTAAAAATGATAAGTCCCTTAGAACTGTCTTGGAATAGTTAAGATTTGGAATAAGTTAATACAATATATTGCTGAAAATAGCTAAGTCATTCACAGTTAATCATTGTTCAATATTGCTATTACTGTGTAGAATTTTCACCTTCCACTTACTGTAGAATGTTCTGCTTCACTTTGCATCAGTTCATATAAGTCTTTGTAGGTTTTCTGAAGCTATCCTGCACATTATTTATAACACAATAGCATTTCAACACAATCATACATCATAACTTGTTCAACCATTCCCCAATTGATGGACATCACCTAAAAAAATTCTTTGCCACCACAGAAAGAGCTGCTACAAATATTTTTCTACATATGGGTTCTTTTCCTTTTTTAAAAAAATCTTCTTGGGATAGAGACCTAGTAGTGTTGCTAGGTCAAATGGTATGTCTCTTTGGACCCAATTGAAACTTTCTTCCCCAGATTGGTTGGGTCAGTTGAAAACTCCACCAATAGTACATTATTATTGTCCCAATTTTCTCATATACTTTCTAACATTTGTCATTTTCCCTTTTTTGTTATATCAGCCAATGTGACAGGTACAAGATGGTATCTCAGACTTGTTCAAATTTGTGTTTCTCTAATCAATAGTGATATAGAACATTTTATATTACTAAATAAAGCTTTGATTTACTTATCTGAAAATTGCCTGTTCATATCTTTTGATCATTTATTGATTGAGGTATGCCTTATATTCTTATCAATTTGACTCAGTTCTGTATATATTTGAGGAATGAAGCCTTTTTCAGAGATACTTGGAGTCATAAATTTTTCAAGTTTTCTGCTTTCCTTTTCATCTTGCCTGCATTGATTTTTTTGTTGCAAAATCTTTTAAAATTTGTTGTAATAAAAACTATTCATTTTGCATCCCATAATGGCCTCTATCTCTTTTTTCACCATAAATTCTTCTTTTATCAACAGGTCTGGCACATAAACCATTCCATGCCCTCCTAATTTGCTTATGGTGTCACCGTTTATGTCTAAATCATGTACCCATATTGACCTTATCTTGGTATATAGTGTAAGAAGTTGATCTATCCTTAGTTTCTGCCAAACTGCTTTCCCATTTTTCCCAGAAGTTTTTGTCAAATGTGAGAGATCTTGGATCTTTGGGTTTATCAAACACAAGATTACAATGGTGATTACCTACTATGTATTGTGTACCCAATTTATTCCACTGATATACCACTTAGCCAGTTACAAGATAGATTGTTTTGTTGTAATCAATTTGATATCTGATCTGCCTAGACCACCTTTCACCACATTTAAAAAATAATTTCCTTGACATTTTTTATCTTTTGTTCTTACAGATATATTCTGTTATTTTATTAGCTCTATAAAATTATTTTTGGCAGTTTGATTGGTGTGGCACTGAATAAATAATTTAGGGAGAATTTTCATTTTTATTATATTGGCCTAGCCTATTCATGAGCACTTAATATTTTTCATTTGTTAATATCTGATTTTAATGGCTTGTGAAGTGTTTTATAATTTGGCAAGTAGACTCTCAAGTATTTTTATTATCTACATTTATTTTAAATGGAATTTTTCTTTCTATCACTTTCTATTGGATTTTGTTGGCAATATATAGGGATACTGATCATTTATGTGGGTTTATTCTATATCTTGCAAGTTGGCTAAAGTTGTTAATTATTTCAAGTAGTTTTTAAATGGATTCTCTAGGTTTCTCTAAGTATACCATCATATCATCTGCAAAGAGTGAGAGTTTTGTTTCCTCATTGTCTATCCTAATTCCTTCAATTTCTTTTTCTTCTTTTATTCTATAGCTAATATTTCTAATAATATTGAACAGGAGCGATGATAACGGGCATCCTTGCTTCATTCCTGTTCTTACTGGGTAGACTTCTAACTTATTTATTCCTGGTACAGATCAGGCATGCCATTGATTTTAGATAAATACTACTGTCATTTTAAGCAAAGGTACATCAGTTCCTATGATTTCTAGTGTTTTAAATATGAATGAGTGCTGTATTTTCTCAAAAGTTTTTATGCATCTATTTAGATAATCATACGATTTTTGTCAGTTTTGTTATTGATATGGTCAACTATGCTCATAGTTTTCCTTATGCTGAACCAGTCCTGCATTCCTAGTATAAATTCAGCCTAGCCATAGTGTTTGATCCTTGTAATATATTGCTGTAGTCTTCCTGCTAGTATTTTAAACATTTTAAAATCACTATTCATTACGGAAACTGTGTATAGTTTTCCCCTCCTGTTTTTCATCTTTTTGGTTTAGGTATCATCACCATATTTGTGTCATAAAATAAATTTGGTAGGACTCCTTCTATGCCCACATTCCCAAATAGTCATTATAGTATTTTAATTAATTATTCTTTAAATGTTTGGTAGAATTCATTTGTGAATCCATCTGGTCTTGGAAGTTTTTCTTAGGGAGCTCATTTATGGCTTGTTCAATTTCTTTTTTTCTGTGATGGGATTATTTAAGTGTTCTATTTCCTCTTCTGTTAATCTGTGCAATTTATGGCTTTGTAAATATTTATCCATTTCACTTAGATTGTCAGATTTAGAGGCATAAAATTGGGCAAAATAGCTTCTAATAATTACTTTAATTTCCCCTTCACTGGCAGTGAATGCAACTTTTTCATTTTCAATACACATAATTTGTTTTTATTCTTTTTTTTAATCAAATTAACCAATGGTTTATTTAATTTTTCTCATAAAACCAGTTCTTAGTTTTATTTATTAGTTTATTAGGGATTATAGGAGTTGAGGGGGCACTGTCCCGAGCTTCAGGTTTTTATGCTGCTGTTTTTGTGATCTACTTCTGGGGGTACAAATGTTTTCTGTTCTTCCACGGTGGTATGATCTAAGGAGTGTGTAATTACTGATCTCCTGCTCTGTGCTCTGGTCTGTGAGTGAGCTCAGGCACTTTTTTCCCTCTTTTCCACCCTGAAATCTTACCAGAGTCCCCCTCCCCAGTGGATATGAGCTATAGTGTGCTAGTGCTCCTTCTCACTCTGGGATTGTGACCCTGGACTTCCTCCCAGATCTTAGTGGAAAAGAAATAACTCAGGAAGAATGTGAGAGTTTCTGTTAAATACTTGAAAAACTGCCATGTAGAAGAGTTTTAACTTGTTCTGTTTGGAACCAAAAGGCACAACTAGAAGCAATGGGTAGAGGTTAAAAAAAACAAATTTAAGCTTGATGGTTAGAAAACCTTCCTAACAATGGTATCTTGTCTAATGTAGAATGACTTACCCTGGGAGGAAATCAGTTCTTCCTTTCTTTTTTTAAAAATTAACTTTTGTTTATTTTTAGCTTACATCATTCATTTCCAGAAGACTTTGAGCTACAAATTTTCTCCCCATCTTTCCCCTACCCACCACCCCAAAACAACGATCCCATTGTATACTCCCTCACCCAATCTGCTCTCTCCTCTATCCAGTTCTTCCTTTCTGAAGGTTTTCAAGTAAAAATGCAATGGTGCATTTGCCAAATATATTATAACATGGCTTCCACTTGGGATAAGGGTGGGCTTGATAAGTATGGAAGCCCCTTCCAACTGTGAGATTCTGTGATTCTGAGAGCAATTTATGTTATGTTGACCTAAATTCAGATCCAGGATTTTCTGATGCCATTTTTTCATACTTCTCAATGTTTTCATTGCTAAGAGAATTAACCAGTCAACAAACATTTATTAAGAACTCAATATATGCTGGATGCTGAGCATTCAAAGACAAAAATGAAAGAGATCTTGCCTCCAAGAATCTTACATTCTACTAGAGGAAATAACATGCCTGTAAACAAACATATATAAGATGTGTATGAAATAAATAAGAGGAAAGGGTTTTTTTTTTTGAGGAAGCCCACTAAAATTGGTGGGGGGATCAGAAAAGATGTCTATTGTGTAGAGTCTTGAAGACAAATGGAGGAAGTGGGGTTGATATTCTAAGCAAGGAATATTCAGCAGGAGAGTTAATTCAAAGGCATGAAGATGAAAGATGGAGTGTTGTGTGTGAGGAATAGGAAAAAAAAATAATCCTAGGCAGCTGAGGTCACAGAAGGTTGGAAAGGTAGATCGGGAGCATGTTAAGAAGCACTTAAAATTCTAAAGGGAATACTTTAAAGCTTTAGAAGCTCTTTTTAGGAGAAGAGTCAATGATGATGAGTAAGGACGATGTTGAAAAGGTGATCTGAAAGAAAATAGCAGTTATTTGAGATGAAACTTGACAGGTTTATGATTATAAAGAAGAGTTGCTTTCAGGCCATGAAGACAGAGGGAATGACAATGTTTTAGGGATCTCATCCTAACTATAGATCTTGAAAGTAGTTCTGGGGCACTAAATATTTGGGGATCACTGGTAAACTTCCAAAACCTAAATACCAAATATTCCTGAGGTCCTGCTAGGTTAAGTGTGAAGTCACCAGTTATTTTCTGTTTGCCTCAGTTTCATTGTCAAGAATAAAATGAGATCCCTCTTCCCTTTATACCTGATAGCTTTTAGGCAAATACCAACACATAAAGAAATATGGGGGAGGAGAATCCATTTAGCATTCCTCCTGGTACCTTCTGCCTTGCCTACCTTGTCTCTAGCTAAACCTATCTTGTCCTTTTGACTTCCAGTTCTCTGCAGACCTTCCAGCCTGGCAGTTTCTAGTGGGGAAGATTATGGCTTTCAAACTGTTACAGAACATCTCTTCTCTTCACCATATGACCATCTGGAACAAATACTGTCTTAGCTTACTTCTCAGGTCTGTCACCTTCCAGTTGACTTATAAAACATCCAGGTAAACCCTTTCATTCTTCTATAAGGCTGAATATTCAGCTGAATTTACAGTTTGGTTAAAATACAGACTCCTCCACTAAGAATCTGTTATTATATTATGAATGCTAGATAAAGTACAGAGGCAATGTAGCAAAGCTAAAAGGAGACCAGAGTTGAAGTCAGGCAAACCCAGATTGAACTACTGTCTCTGCCACATACTAGCTGTGTGGTCCTGAGCTAGTCTCTTAACCTCTCAATGCCCCTAGGTCATTCTCCAGGATCATATGTTATAGACAAGTTCCCAATCAATCTGCATACATGGAAACCCCTTCACTCATAATTACAAAGTCTGGTCAAAAATAAAATCAAATCACTCTTTTTGGAGTCAAAAGGTGTGTGTTCAGATTCTGCCTCTTCCTATTAGTATGTGGTTTTTGGATCATACAAGCATAAATTTAGATAAGGGAAGGACCCTAATCCATCCTCTCATTTTAGACATGAAGAAGCTAAAAGTAAGAGGGGTTAGGTGACATGCCCAATGTCACACAGGGACGAATATTCCCAGAATCCAAACTATATCATCCTTTCCAATGCATCCTTCTGCCTCCCAAGTCATTTACTTTCAATGCTCCTTAGATTCCTCTTTTGGAAAATTAGGGGGATTGTTAAAAGATAGGTAATAGATTAGGTAATTTCACCTCCAATTCCTATCACCCTGTGCTTTTGACTACTAAATCATATTAAGGGATCCCTTATCATCTTTGGAAACATCATAAAAAGGAAATACTTGCTTTTATGAAATGTTTGTCCAAATTTGTTTTTAGCCTACAAAGCAAAATAAAAATCATTGCTGAATTATTAAATACAAATTTTATGATGGCATAGTGTAGCAACCTATCAGTTGCCATTGGAGAGAAACAAAGAAAGAGGTCCTTCATAGACATTCCTCTCTTGGCCAGATATAGTCTTTTCCTAGGGAAATGGAGGGAGAAGACAAGAAAGAGCAGAAGCATCAAGAGTGTTGCCATTAGATGATGGTCTTGCTTTCATCCCATGAGGCAGATACAGAAACAGCAATGAACTTTTATTCAAAAGAAAGATTGTCAGTAGGACCTCCTATAGTAGTAAAAGGAAGCTTCCAAACAAGTTGCTATCCAACCTTCACATGAAATAAGGACCAACCCTTCTCTAGGCCCTGAATCTACTCTGCAAGAGTTGACCTGAGGAAACTCCTTCCTAAGCTGTATGGGCTTAAATGGAGAGTATCATAGATGATCCAGGATGACAAATGAAGGTGAAAGGGGGCTGATGTGAAAGGACAGTAAAGGGGACATTGGGCCCCTTTGATAGGAAAAAAAGCCTCTTGTATGAGATCAGAAAAGAATTCCATCATGTCATTCAGAGCCAACTCACCCAGGATAGGTTCACTTAAGCCCTCACGAAACACCCCATGCTAGTTTTAAATCTTAGCTGAGCAAGTAGAAGATGTATTTTCTAATAAACTAGTTACTGAATTTATTGATTGGTGGTTTTCTTTCACTGAGGAGTTTTAGATACCATGTAGACTTGATATGTAACCTTATCAACTAATCAGCAAACATTTATTAGGCTCCTGCTATTTGCCAACTATTCTAGGAACTTTGGATAAGGATAGAGGTCAGCAACAAATCCATGGTTTCACTGATGTAAGCAATTTCTTCCAGGATAAGGAAACTCCATCCAGCAATGCAAGTCACTAACTTCCCCGTGATATATCATCTTAGAGAGTTGCCTAGGGATATGAGAGGTTCAGTGACTGGTCAAGAGTCATTGAACTAGTGTATGTCAGAATTAAGACTTGATCCCAGTTCTTCTTGAATCCTTGGCCAATTTTCTATTCATGCCACCAATGGCTATTTCTAAGCAGCACATATAAAAAGACAAAAATATGACAGCTCCTATCTTTAAAATTGTCTATAGTGTAGAATCCCACCCCATTAATTGGGAGTGATGCAGGATAATATATTTTTTTATTCTGTACTGTGCCCCAATGGATTTTATAATTATTATCATGGAACATGGAGTTTAGAAAACCCTAAAGGAAAAGATTAAAACAGTGCTCAGTTGTGTTAAACTTATGATACATGGGGATGGAGGAGGAAAGAAGACCCAAATCAAATGTTCAACACTTACTGGTATTTATTGGGCCCAGGGTATAACTGTTATCTCCATACCACCAGTGAGTCCAAAGAAGCCTGGAAACAGGAGCCTTGTGGGAAGGTCAAGAGATCTGGACATTTTAAAAAGAGAATTTCACCCTAGTAGGGTAGGACGTGTGCAGATAGATGGATAGATAGATAGATAGATAGATGGATGGATAGATAGGTAGATGGATGGGTGGATGGATGGATAGATGGAAGAAAAGAAGGAGGAGGAAGAAGGGAAAGAGGAGACAGAGAGAATGAATAGGAAGCAATGGGAATAAAAACATACAAATAAAGACATTCTTTATACCTTACTATGGAAAGACAGCACATAAAAGGAGTGGGATGAAGAGGAGTGGTACATGCTTTGGGTGAAAATGGAATGAGCCAGAGAGACAAAAATGGAGCTGAGAGAGAAGTAAGTATGAATAGTGCCAACAGCATCTTGAAGAGTGATTCTTGGCAGGGACTCACCAATCAGAGAAAGGGACTGCCAGAGCAGAAACATTTCCAAGATAATCAGCTTGCTGAGTCACAGGTAGAAAAGTTCAGAGAGTAAAGAATAAAGCTAGGAGAGTGCATGAAGCATAAGTGGTGTAACCTTGGTGGCCCCAAATAGCATAGGGATGCCCAGGCTTATGCAATCCAAATACCAGTGTATTACAGCGAAGTGTGAATTGGCTCTGGGGTCAGAGGATCTGGTTTCAAAACTCTCCTCTGGTGTCCATTACTATTGTAACTTTGGGTAAAGTCGGCCTTGGTTTCCTCATTTGTAAAATTGGTGGTGGGGGGACTAGAAAGCCTCTTAAGCCCATATCGGTTTTAGATCTATGATCCTATGACCAATTAATTGTTAATAGGAAGAAAAATTGATTTCACTCATAAGGACAGCATTGGACATAGTAAGTGTCTAAGGCCAGAAGAGGAAAGACACCTGCAATTGATGTCACTGGGGATGTTCAGGCTAGTTGGTTACTTGAGCTTGAGAATTCTGAGTTATAGTGGACTAGGCTGATTATGTGTCTACAATAAGTCTGGAACCAATATGGTGAGCCTTGGGAGAGTGGAAGTCTACCAGACTGCCTAAAGAGGGGTGAGCAGGCTCAGGTGGAAATAAATCAATTCAAAATTCTTGTGCTGGTCAGTAGTAGTTTTGGACCCTTGAGTTGCCACTGCTCTTCCAACCTGGGAGAAAAAGAGAGAGGGAGAGACAGAGATAGAGAGAGAGAGACAGAGAGAGACAGAGACAGAGAGAGACAGAGAGAGAGACAGACAGACACACACACACACACACACATACACACAGAAAGAGAGAGAGACAGAGAGATTCTGTTTCAAAAAAGTCCAAGGTAGGACTGTAAATCAGGTCTTTCTTATTCTAAGACCACTAGCCCATCTGGTATAAGACTGTCTGCTCCGAGTACAGTCCAAACCAGGTTAAAATGTAATTGGGAAATATTTAACAAAATACATAAAAATACAAAAGAAAGATACAATAGATAACAGACTAAAACAGAATAATGCTGACATGTGGTTCCTTACGTGACTGCAGCTTGCAGGCTCCTTACGCATGGCGTAGTGGCCGCCATTTCTACCTGAGTTGGATGCTACTGGATTATGTGACCGAACATCCCTTCCTGATTCTGGCAGACAACAAATGTACTTTGTGGATACAGAAGCTGCTGATTTGGTGATTTCAGGATCAGCGGCCTAATTCATCAGCAGCCACACACACTTCATTGACCAGTTAGGCTCATGTGACTATGCTGGCATGGAACATGAACATTCCTACTACTGTGCTCCGTCTCAAGGTCTATTTCACAATAGATCTTCCCTTCCGAAAGATAACTTTATTTGGTATCTGACTGACAACACATTTTGACATGTCTGGCCTTATCCCTGCCTTACCTAGTCACTTTGTATAATGTCTCCCTACTCAGCTGTACTCTCCTTTGGTTTTCTGCTACTATTTCTTCTCACTGCATGCTTTGGAAATGATACTTTTTTTTGGTGAGGGAGTCAAACTGAAAGCATTGTAGAAGTAAAGCCTAAATGAGATGCTGGAGTCCCTCCAAAAACTTGTGGGAAAGTGAGAATCCGAATAGTGCCAAATGGACCTGTATACAACTTGGAGAGAATCCAGAGATCTGAAGATGTCTGAATTCTTTTCGGCTCATCCTTCCAATGGAAATTTTCCCAAAGCAAGTTTGGAGCCCCAAAGGATAGCATTTCATCGTAACTGAATGCTTTGGCAACATGCTCCACAAATCTACGAGGAAGTTTGCTGCCATAACTGAAATCTGGAAGATTTCTCTCGTCATAAAGTCAAACTTGTGGACAATTTCAAAGTGTCAGGAGAAGCTAGGGACTTTGTGTTATTAATAGCACACTAGCCACACTTCATGATTGGGCCATTCAGTATGTGGGAACAAAACTACTGAACTCCAGAGCTTGGTATCTTCTATCCACAAATAAGATTTAAGGGTTGTTAGTAATTTTAGGAGAAAATCTCAAAGTGATTTCCTGGAGTGTTAATGTTTAGGCCACTTCTAACCAAATTAATATAAAACAAATTTGTATCTGTGGGATTTTCAGCTTGTAAATGACCATGTAACATTCAAGTTATGCACAAAATTATTGATGCTTGAGCTTATGTTTTCCTTAATACTATTAGGTATTGTTAAACATGAAGAATGAATAATTTATCACCTTTAACACAATGAAAAGAAGTAACATGGTGTAGAAGAAAAAGATCTTGGCCTTGGAGTCAAGAAGTTCTGGGTTTAAGTTCCAGCTCTGACTGGTACTGAATGTGTGACCTTGCACAAGTCACCTTATGTCTACATGTTCTAGGCAATGTTTTAATGTTCTAAACCGCTGACTGGATGTTGATCTATACTAGTCAGAGACATCGCCACACTGAGAATTCACTATATCATTCCAATCAAAGTCCAGGGGAAAAATGAGATAATGTAATGCATAAAAGGAGCTTTGCAAATTCGAAAGCACTATAAAAATGTCAGTTATTATTAGTTCTGTTTTGAAGGAACGTGGGTTGCATAAATGTCAAAAAAACCCACTGGCTAATGTTCATAGAAGGGAGGAATAAATTGGAAAATTGATGAATTATCTTTCATTTACAATTAATAGCAACTGTTTCCTTAGCTAATAGGTCCTGCTTTTTTTTTCCCAGAGCAAAAACTTAAACAGAATTATAGACAGTTTGTTACTATTGTAATTGCATATAATGTTTTTCTCTTATCTTTATCCAGTTTTCTAATTTGGCATTGATTTTCCCATTTACTGTACCAATGATAAAATCGCAAATAGATAAGTGAGCCAGAATGTACTCCTACATCAGGAAATAATCATCTTATCTCTGGTAGAATACAGTCAATTTCTTTTCTTTTCTTTCTTCTTTTTTTTTTTATGATGCTCTACTTTGCTCACCTCTCTCTAGGCCTTCCCACTTCCTTCTTGATGAGGCTACATTTAGAATTAGAGGACCGTGATTTAAATCCTAGCTTGGCTATGTACTGCCTGTGTGACCTTAGCAAGTAACCTAACCTATAGAAGCCTTAGTTTCCTTATTTGTAAAATGAGGTGTTTGGATTAGTTTTGCTTCTGAGGTCCCTCTGCATCTCAAGTTTTAAGTCTATGATTCTAGTCCTGGACTGGAGTCAGGAAGAACTGAGTTCAAATTCAACCTCAGACAATTTCTAGCTGTGTGACCCTAGGAAAAGTCACAATTTCTGTTGGCCTCTGTTTCTTCATTTATAAAGTAGGGATAATAACAGTACCTACCTCTTGGGAATGTTGTGAGGGTCAAATGAAATAATTTAGAAAGTAGTTTGTAAACCTTAAAATGCTCTATAAATGCTATATTTCGCCATGATCATTCTTATTATACTCCCAAGTGAACTAGATAGTGTTGGCCTCTTTCATTTCTTAACATTGATCTATGTCGCCCCTAATTTCCAACATATTTGTTTCCATCCTTTCCTTGGCCCACCTTTAAATGAAAGCCATCAAGCTTGAAGGCATATGGCATGTTTATTTTACTTCAAGATCAAGACTGATCAAGTTCTTCATCGAATTTTTCTATTTCTTCATTCTTCGTAACTGTCTTCATTATGAAAACATTTACGTACAACTTTTTTTAGATTTTCTGATTTAATTATATGGGGAGTTTAGGTCAGAGATAAAGTCCCTTCTACCTTGAAATCTATAGTTCATGAAGAGGAAGCTTAGGTGGCGTACTGAATATAGTACTGAACTTAAAATTAAGAAGACTTGAATTCAAATCTTCCTCATATATTTCCTAGCTGTGTGACTATGGAGGAGTCACTTAGCCTTTCTCAGCCTCAGTTTCCTCAACTATAAAATGGTGATAATAATAGCAATATGAAAAGTGCTTTGAAAACTTTTATATAAAGATATTATTTATCATTACCATCATTTTTTCTTTTTAAAAATTTATTTACTTTTAGTTTACAACATTCAGTTCCACAAGCTTTTGAGTTCCAGTTTTCTCCCATTCCCTCTCCTCCCCCCTCCCTGTTATTACCATTATTGTTATTATTATCATATAGGTCCACTGATTTACTCTCAAAGTCTCTCAGAAATGGATATCCATCTTTTTTTTTGAGACACAAATACTTTACCAATAAAGCTTTCTGATTGAGACACATAGAGTACCATCATTTCTGATTAAATGTAGTTGTGCATCATCTAAAGAGCAACAGAGAAGTTTGTGATCGGGATAAATTATGTAACACTTTAGCAACAATAACTTCATAAATAATGCAATATAAAAGGTATCATTGGAGAAATTTTATGTCCAATCAATAAATATTTATTAATAGCATATTATATGGCAGGCACTGGCTTAGTTAGCTCTTAGGATGCAAAAAATAGTTCCTGTTCTCAAGGAGTACAAAAAGATTGTTAGTAGTTAAGAATAACCACTGGACAATCCATTCCATGGTAACCAGAAAATATTGAGAGGAAGGAACTTAGCATATTGAGTAGATTCTTTTAGAAGAGGGACAGGGGAGAGAGCAAGAGAAAGGGAGACAGAGAGACAGAGAGAGACAGACAGACAGAGACAGAGACAGAGATAGGCAGAGACAGAGAGATAGACAGAGACAGAGACAGAGAGAGAGATGAAGACAGACAGAGAGAGAGAGAGAGAGAGAGAGAGAAACAAGAACAAGAAGAAGGAGAAGAAAAACAAGAACAACAAGAAGAAAAGACAAAAATGGGATGGAAGGAAATGCATAGTAATCATAACTGTGAATGTGAAAGGAATGAAAACACCCATAAAATGAAAGTAGATAGTAGAATGGATTAGAAACCAGAAATCAACAATATGTTTTTTAAAAGAGACACACTTGAAACAGAAAGACACAGAGAGTTTAAATAATGGGTTAGGGCAGAATCTATCATGTTTCAACTAAAGTTAGAAAAAAAAATGCAAAGCTAGCAATTATGAATCAGAGAGAGCAAAAGTAATGACAAACCTAATTAAGAGAGATAACCAAGGAAAGTGTATTTTGCTAAAAGGTACCATAGACAATGAAATAATGCAAACATTTTTGAGGGCAAGTTTCTCTGATAAAAATCTTACCTCTCAAATATATAGTTAACAGAGTTAAATTTCTAAAAAACAGAGTAATTTCCCAGTTGATAAGTGGTCATAGGATATGATCAAGTAATATTCAAAAGAAGGGACTTCTGGTGCCACAATGGCAGAGTAAGGAAGGAACCCTCTGAAGACCTACCAAATTCTC
>CM053582.1:543821352-543853068 GCA_028627135.1 Pseudochirops cupreus
TTTATCAGAATAAAAGTCATTCCCCAATTGATACATGGTCAAAGGATATGAATAGACAGTTTTCAGATGAAGAAATCAAAGATATATATATATATATAGATATGTAGATATATGTATATATATTCATATTTTTAAAATGCTCTAAATCACTATTGATTAAAGAAATGTAAATTAAAACAACTTTCAGGTACCACCTCACACCTATCAGGCTAATTAATATAGAAGAAAATGAAAATAATAAATGTTGGAGGGGGTGTGGCAAAATGGAAACACTAAGGCACTATTGGGTGAGTTGTGAACTGATCCAACCATTCTGGAGAGCAATTTAGAACTATGATCAAATGATAACCAAACTGCGCATATCTTTTGATCCAGCAATACCACCACTAGGTCTACATCCCAAAGATATTTTTTTAAAAGGGAAAAAGACCTGCAAGTACAAAAACATTTATAGCAGCTCTTTATCATGGCAAAAAAATTGGAAATTAAAGAGATGCCCATCAATTAGGGAATGGCTAAACAATTTGTGGTATATGAATGTAATGGAATACCATTGTGCTATAAGAAATGATGAGAATGTGAACATCAGAAAAACCTTGAAAGAGTTATATGAACTGATGTAGAGTGAAGTGAGCAGAACTAGCAGAACATTATACACCATAATAGAAATCTTGTACAATGATCAACTGTGAATGACTTAGTTATTTTCAGCAATACAGGGATCCAAGACAATTCCAAAAGACTCATGGTGAAAGATATTATCCACATTTAGAGAAATAACTGTTGAATGTAGACCAAAGCAGACAATTTTTAATTTTTTCATATTTTTTCACAACATGACTAATATGGATATACATTTTGCATGATTGTGCACACAAAAACTATATCAAATTGATTACTGTCTCAAGAAGGGATTAGGGGAATAAGTGAGGAGAGAATCTGGAACTCAGCATTTTTTAATGAAAGTTAAAAAATGTTTTTACATGGAATTGTGAAAAATAAAATATTCATCCCCAAATTTTCTCTACTATCTAAAGAAAAGCATTTCAAATTTTATATGGCAGCTAGGTGGCACAGTGGATTGCTGGCCTGGTCTGAAGTCAGGAAGACCAGAGTTAAAATCCAGCCTCCACACTTACTAGCTATGTGTCCTTTGACAAGTCACTTTACCATGTTTGCCTCAATTTTCTCATCTGTAAAATGAACTGGAGAAGTAAATGTCAAACTGCTCCCTAGGATCTTCACTAAGAAAACCCTAAAATGTGGTCATGAAGACTTGTACATGATTGAGATGGCTGAACAACAACTCAAAATTTACAGTTGTTTGTTTTCTCTCCATCCTCAATCATCTCATATTATTTGTCTGTTACATAGCAACAGGTTTTCCACAGGCAAGAAATTGGAACAAGGTGGTTTGCTATAGATTGGGTAAAATGATCACTTACAATGACAGCATGAAATCTTTGTAGGTTTCTTTTTACTCTACAACAATTTACAAATAGCTAATGCATGTCATCTAATGCTATTTTATGTAGTTTTAATAATTATGAAACTTGTTTAGCAAAATGTAATGCTCTGGACATGCTTCTGACCAATGTGGCACTTCATTTGCTTCTGTTCTTGGCTTAGAAACAACTTTTGTTAGTTCCTTATTGTCTGAGTTCCAATTTACTCTTATTTATTTAGCTGAATTTAGTTTACATAGGAGGAAAGTGAAATATTACTCAATTCTTAACATAGGAAATTTACTATCTAACTGATTTACAGCCCCTAACCCATTGGAATCTTCCACTATCTCAGGTTACCTCATAACATTTATAGATTTATATACTTAAAGATTTTGCGATCATATGGTTTTTAATAACCTGGAGTCAAACCTAAGAAGCATATGAACTCTTCTCATCACCCTGTTCCTTTTCAAAGGATCTATTATGTTAATTGGAAGGCTTTTCTGTGAGGCATATTGGTGGAATATAAATAGGAATGGGGAAAACCTTCATCTCCCTCCATCTAGGCTCTTGTATTAAAGAAAGTTGGAGCAAAGTAAATTCTCCATAGTTCGTAATCCGAAAGAATTCTGGTAACCATGCTCCTCCATGGTTCTGGGGAACACAAGGCCTTAGTATGGCATTTACTTTTCATTTGGACATAGTTCCTAGTTTTGTCAATTTCCCTCAGTCTCATTCACTGCTTATGCTGCTGATGGACACTTGGGAATTTTGGTAATTGCTTATCTTCTATTGGCTCTGCACAGTGCTGGTCATTGCTGCCCTGCTTCTCAATGTGATCTAAAGTCACCATGATCTCTTGTGTATCTAAGTCCAGATAGTACCTGCTCGGTCCTATCCAATAACTTGTGAATGCAGTAAGATCTTTTGTGCTTGGTGGTAAATGTGCACGCACGCACACACACACACACACACACACACACACACACACACAGTTAGTGGTGAGCTTATTTCTAGAGTTCTTATTCCAACTAGCCAATCCCAAATATTTATGGGCCCATGGAAAAGACGCTGAGCAAAAGTGTACAGAACAGGGTCCTCCAGGTTACTAAAATCAGTGTTTGTGTTGTTTGTTAGTTTGTTTGAGTCTCTTTTCTTTTGTAAAATTTATTTAGTATTTTGTTTTTCCATGATTGCATTTAAAAACAGTTTTTAACATTCATTTTTAAAAAACTTTGAGTTCCAAATTCTTTTCCTTCATCCTCCCCTCATTGAGAAGGCAAGCAATTCGATATAGGTTATACATATGTAGTCATGCAAAACATTTCCATATTAGTCATGTTTTGAAAGAAAATATAGACCAAAAAAGCCTCAGGAAAATTAAAGTGAAAAAGTATGTTTCAGTCTATATACAAATATCATTAGCTCTTTCTCTGGGGACAGATAGCATTTTTCATCCTAAGTCCTTCAGAGTTGTCTTGGATCACTGTATTTCTGGGAATGAATAAGTCATTCACAGCTAATCATCTTACAATACTGCTGTTACTTTGTACACAACACATATCACTTTGCATCAGCTCATGTAAACCTTTCCAGCTTTTTCTGAGAGCATCCTGTACATCATTTCCTGTAGCATAATAGTATTCCATCAAAATTACATTGCACAATTTGTTCAGCCATTTCCCAATTGTTGGGCATCCCCTGTTTCCAATTCTTTGCCACCAGAAAAGACCTGCCGTAAATATTTTTGCACATATGAGTTCTTTCCTTTTTGTTTTGTTAACAGACCTAGTAGTAGTATTGCTAGGTCACATGCTATGCATGGTTTTATAGCCCTCTGGACATAGTCCCAAGTTGCTCTACAAAATGGTTGAATCAGTTCACAACTCTACTAACAGTGCATTAATGTCTCATTTTTCCCACATCACCTCTGACATTTGTCATTTTCCTTTTCTGTCCCATTAGCCAATCTAATAGGTATGAAGTAGTACTTCAGAGTTGTTTTAATTTACATTTATCTAATCAATAGTGAATTAGATAATTTTTTTTCATATGGCTATAGATAGCTTTTATTACTTCATCTGAAAACTAATCATATCTTTTGATAATTTATCAAGTGGAGAATGGCTCTTATTTTTATAAATTTCACTCAGTTCTCATTTGAGAAATGAGGTCTTTATTAGAGAAACTTGCTTCAAAATTTTTTTACAGGTACAATTCCTCCATCCTATTTCTCCCTTGTTTATTTTTTCTCTCTCCTTTCCCCCTTCCCTTCCTCAAGAGTGCATCACTTCTGACCATTGTCTCCCCCAGTCTTCCCTCTCTTCCATCATTCTTCCTTCTCCTATCCCCTCCCTCTCACTTTCCTATAGGGTAAGATATATTTTCATACCCAACCAAATGTATATGCCATTCCATCTCAGAGCCAATTCTGATGAAAGCAAGGTTCACTCACTCACTCCTACCTACCTCGCCCTTCTTTCCATTACAAAACCCTTTCCTGCCTTTTTCATGTGAGACAATCAACCTCATTCTGCCTCTCCTCTCCCCTTTCTCCCAGTACATTCCTGTCTCCCACCCTTTAACTTTATTCTTTTAAATATCATCCGTTCATATTCAACTCACACCTGTACTCTCTGTCTATATATGCTCATTCCAACTCCCCCAACAATGAAAAAGTACCCATGAATCATGAGTATCATCACTCCATGAAGGAATGCAAACAGCCCTATCCCATTAAGTCCCCCATGATTTCCCTTTCTTGTTTACTCCTCTGTGCTTCTTGAGTTCTGCATCTGTAAGTCAAATCTTCTATTCAGTGCTAGTCCCTCCATCAAAAATGCTTGAAAATTCTCTACTTCATCAAATATCCATCTTTTCCCCCAAAGGACTATGTGTAGATGATCCCTGGCTGCAATTCCGGCTCATTTTCCCTCTGGAACATCACATTTCAAGCTCTCCAAACTTTCAATATAGAAGCCACCAAATCCTACACCATCTTGACTGGCTCCACAACACTTGAATGGAGCCCCTTTCTGGATGCTTGCAATACCCTCTCCCCAACCTGGGAGCTATAGTATTTGGCTATGATATCCTTGGGGATTTTCATTTTGTAATCCCTCCTATCCCAGAAGGTGATTCCCTCAATCTCTACCTTACTCCCTGGTTCCAGAATATCAGGGCAGCTTTCCTTAATAACCTCTTAAAAGATGATGTTCATGCTCTCTTCTTGATCTTGGCTTTCAGGTAAGCCAATAATTCTTAAATTTTCTCTCTTGGATTCACTTTCTAGGTCAGCTGCCTTTCCAATGAAACACTTCTCCATTTTTTCATTCCTTTGTTTTTTTTTCTTTAATTGTCTCTTGATTTCTCATAAAGTCATTAGCTTCCACATGTTCAATTTCAATATTTAAGGAATAATTTTCTTCAGTGAGTTTTTGTACCTCCCTTTCCACTTGGCCAACTCTACCGTTTAAGAAGTTTTTTTCTTCAGTCAATTTTTGTGCCTTTTTTTCTGTTTGACCAATTCCACTTTTCAGGACATTCTTCCCCTCATTGGCTCTTTGTACTTATTTTACCATATAACCTATTCTTTTCTTTAAGATAGTGGTTTCTTCAGTTTTCAAAAACCTTTTTTTACCCTTACCATGATGTTTACTCTTTTTTTCATGATTTTCCTTCATCACTCTCATTTCTCTTCCCAACTCTTTCTCTGCCTCCCTAATTTGATTTTTTTAATTCAATAAGTGTTTTTCAAACATCTATTATGTGCCCCATACAATAATGAGAACAAAGCAAATAGAAAGAACAATAACTATGAAACAATAAAAATTAAATGTTACAAAATTATGAGGAACTTGCATGGTTTGCAAGAAAATATATGAGTAGTCATTTCCCCATACTCTTGTAGATAAGTAGGGTTCTATGAATATGGAACATTGCATATACTGTCAGATTTTTTTATTGTACTTTTTGAAATTTAATATTTTCTTTTTCCCAGTTACATGTACAATTTATAACATTCATTATTAAAATTTTGAGTTCCAGATTCTCTCCCTTCTTCCCTCCCCACCCCAGCCCCTTTGAGAAGGCAAGTAACTCGATATAGGTTATACATGTGAAGTCATGCAAAATATTTCCATAATAGTCATGTTGTGAAAGAAAATATAGACAAAACAAAAGCAAGAAAAGTAAAGAAAGTACTAATAAGTATGCTTCAATCTGTATTCAGAAACTATCAGTCCTTTCTCTGGGGATGGATAACATTTTTCATCATAAGTCCTTCAGAGTTGTCCTATCTGCATTGCTGAGAATGACTAAATAATTAATAGCTGATCATCTTACAATATTGCTGTTGCTTTGTATACAATACATTTCACTTTGTATAAGACCATGTAAGGCTTTCTAGATTTTTCTGAGATCATCCTGCTCATCATTTCTTATAGTACAATAGTATTCTATGATAATCATATACCACAACTTGTTCAGCTATTCCCCAATTGATGGACATCCACTCCATTTCTAATTCTTTTCCCCACATAAAAGCCACTATAAACATTTTTGTACATACAGGTCCTTTCACTTTTTATTTTTCATCTCTTTTGGGATATAGATCTAGTAGTAACATTGCTAGGTCAAAGGATATGAATGGTTTTGTAGCCCTTTGGGCATAGTTTCAACCTGCTCTACGGAACAGTTGAATTGGTTCACAACTCCACTAACAGTGCATTAATGTTGCACTTTCTCCTCATCCCCTCCACATTTGTCATTTACTTTTTCTGTCCTATTAGTCAATTTAATAGGTATGAGGTGGTACTTCAGAACTGCTTTACTTTGCATTTCTCCCATCAATAGTGAATGAGTATTTTTTTTTCACATGGTTATAGATAGCTTTTATTACTTCATCTGAAAACTGATCATATCTTTTGATAACTTATCAATTGAGGAATGACTCTTATTTCTATAGTTTCAGTTTTTTATAGACTCAGTTCTCTATGTGTTTTGGAAATGAGGCCTTTATCAGAGAAAACTTGCTTCAAATTTTTTAGCAGTTATTATTGCTGATTGTATTTCCCTCCATCCTATCCCCCTGTTTATTCTGTTCTCTCTCTTTTCACTCTGTCCCTGCCCAAAAGTGTTTTGCTTCTGATGATCCCTCCCCCAGTCTTCCCTCCTTTCTATCACTGCC
This sequence comes from Pseudochirops cupreus, assembly GCA_028627135.1. NCBI lineage: Eukaryota > Metazoa > Chordata > Mammalia > Diprotodontia > Pseudocheiridae > Pseudochirops > Pseudochirops cupreus. The sequence continues at coordinate 543,827,989 of CM053582.1, forward strand.
CTCCCTTGTCTTGTTCCCTTCTCACTTTCCTGTAAGGTAAGATAGATTTCTATATCTACTTGAGGCTGTATGTTTTTCCCTCTTTGAGCTAGTCCTGATGAGAGCCTTACTTGAGTTTCAAAATCCTTTTTGAGCTCTTTCATGGCCTGAGACAAATTCATACTTTTCTTGGAGGCTTTGGATGTTGGAGCTTTGACTTTATCTTTTTATGAGTGTTTTTTTCTCTTTTTTTGACCATAGTAACTTTCCATGGTCAGAATTTTTTTCTGTTGTTTGCTCATTTTTCCAGTCTATTTCTTGAATTTAAATTCTTTGTTAAAATGGGGCTCTGCATCCTAGGTAGAAGGCTCACTGTCCCTATCTTCAGGGATTTTGTGCAGCTGTTTTCAGAGATACTTCTAGGGACCTGCAAGTCTTCAGCTTTTTCAAAGTGGTATGAACTAAGGAGAGGTTTGTTTACCACTCTCCTGGTCTATGATCTGGTCTATGAGTGACTATACACACTCTTTTATGCCCTGACCTGTAGCAAGGGTCCCTGCTCCATGGTGGCTACAAGCTCTTCCTCACCCTAGCACTGTCACCCAGGACTGTGACTCAGATCAGAGTATGGGCAAACAGAGTCCTGCCTCAGAGCTAGCAAAGAGACTCCTGTAATCTTCTGCTCAGTTGTTTGATCTTCTTACCATCTGTGGGCTGAGAGCTCCAGAAGGCCTGCTGCCCCACATGATTCAGTGACTCCCAAAGCTTGCTCTTGGTTTTCTGGGGCCAGGGCTGTGCTCCACTCTCACCTCAGTGCAACAGACCTTTCCTGCTGACCTCCTAAGTTGTCTTTCACCGGAAAATTATTTTGCCCCCATCCTTTTGTGAATTTTGCCACTTCAGGCATTGTTTTATGGAATTATTTAAACATGTTTGAAGGGGCTTTGGGGAAAGCTCAGGCAAGTTGCTGCTTTTTCTCTGCCGTCTTGGCTGAGATCAGTGTTTTCAAGCATAATTTTACCATTCTAATGTTGCAGCTGTTTTCTTGGTCTGATGCTGGGTGAGGTCACTTCAAGTCCTGTGACTAAGACTTTAAGCACTGTCATCACTAATCTATCAGTCAACTTTCCCTAACAGGTCTAAATAGGGGACAGAGGTCAGCAATGAATTTGAAACAGTATTGAAAGCCAGATTATTATATTTTCCTAAACAGGCTTAGTAATTAGGAAAGCTATAAAAGAGCAATCAGTTTGTTAAACATTGCTATTTTTAAATGAACATAGAATAAAAAGAAACCTGAATAAGAGCCCATTTTGTCTCACAAATAGACACTCATACCCACCCTAAACAGAATGAAATTATGTGGACTTTATAATCCTCTTTGATTTTCTGGCAATGGTACCTTTTAATAATGACATTTTTATGAAAAAATAATTACACATCTTTATTTGATTAGAAAGAAATTGAAAAATACTTTTTCAGGAAGTATTTTTAGTGCACTAATTTTCTATAATCATTTTTAAAGTATTTTCATTTTAGATGTTTATTAGTCCCTTTTGTTTTTAAATCACAGTTATTTCTAGACATACCAATCATACTCCAGAAATGAGCCAACTTTCTTAACAAAGAAAAGAAGTTCCCCCCCAAATCCCACTGTTACAGTAACCACATTTGTCAATGTGTAATTTTCTGTTTCCATAGTCCCTCATTTCTCTGTCTGCTGCAGAGATGCTTTTCATTATCTGTGTTCAGAGTTTAAGATTAGTCATTATATTTACTCAAAGTTCTCTCTCCTTTAATGTTCTTCTCATTTATATCATAATAGGCCTTGTGTGTATTGGTCTGGTTCTGCTTATTTCAGTCTCCATCAACTTATGTAAGTCTCACTATATTTCTTGAGATTCTTCATACTTGTCATTTCTTATCACACTGAATTATTATACTGCATTCACATACCAGAATTAATTTCACCATTCTCTGATCACTTTTCTTGTACATGGCTCCTTTTCTCTGCTTTTGCCACCACCTTGGCACAGGCTATCGCAATCTCATGCCTGGTTTATTTATTTATTTATTCACTCACTTGGTCATTCATTCATTAATTCATTCATTTATTTATTTGTTAGTCTGTTTGTTTGTTTTTTTGCCTGGTCTATTTATAATGGCCTTCTGGTGAATCACCCTGCTGCAAGTCTCTCCTCACGCCAGTCCATCCTCCATGCAACTAAGGTTCAGGACATATCATTTCAGAAATCTAGCCCTAATGGGTACATTCTCATCAAAGGACCAGCCAGAAAATAGTAGAGCAGGCTGGAGAGTAGTTAGAAGGCTTGATTGGGGTGGGGAGGCCTCACTAGACTCACTAGAAGTTTTTCCTCACCCCCAGTTGCCAATTTGACTGAACTTTTTTCTTTCATATTTTGAAGTCTTTTGGAGTATAATAATATCTTATTCAAATGCAAATAATGTAGAAGAAGGGCATGTTTTGTGTAGCAGAAAGAGCACTGAATTTGGAATCAGGATAAAATGGGTTCCAATCCTGGCTCTGCTTTTTATTTACTATGGGACATTGAGCAAAATCCCTTTACCTTTCCAGGTCTCAAATATAATATAATGGAAAGGGAACTGGCTCTCAAGTCAGAAGACATGAGTTCAAATGTCCCCCACTTATATTTACTATCTGTGTGACATTGGGGAAATCCTTTTACTTCTAATGAATTGTTTTACCACCTGCAAACCAAGTGAGTTAGTTCAGATGGAATCTGATGTCCCTTCCAATTCTCAGTCTGTGATTCATTGATTTAATTTTCTCATCTGTGAAATAAAGATATTTGAATGAATGATTTCTAATGTTTTCTTTTTCCTCCCAGCTTGAGATAATTATATATAAAATTGTAATTCTGTAATATACATCTATAATTATAATTCATATCATTCTATGAGCTCTTGAGTTACTAGTAGTACTTTTCCAAACATTTAACTTATGATGAGGGTCTTGTGAGGTCATGAATGAAAGCACCAGGGAGAGGGAGTGAAATAAACTCAAAAGTGAAATAAACAGTGAAAGACAATACTTTGTTGAAATCCCAAATTTGCCAATCTCTTGACCCCCCTGAATCTTGTGTGCTACCAATCAAACTAGTTTTCTTTGAAACCAAACAATTTCATCTAATGAAGTGAGTGGGAGGAAAGTGATTTGTTGGATCAGAGGGATTTGAAGGTGGACACTCATCTTTTCTAGATGCAGAGTTTCAATTCTCCTCAATGGGTTAAACATCCTTTTAGATGGAGGGAAATGACTTATAAAACATTCAGAAGCTCTTGGGACATCAAACAGCTCTTGGAGAAACATATTTTTATAGTTTACTTGTGAACTAATAGGAAACATATGCTTTAAATTCATCTGACTTACACTATGTATCTGTAGATCTTTTAGTCCCCTTAGTATTGCAACATGTCTTTGAGTCCTTATCTCAGGAATCCTTAGAATGACCTTCTTGGAAAGTGATCTAGGCACATGACAAATTGCCTACCTGCCTGAATGCCTGCTTACCCACATGCCTACCTGGGAGCAAAGGAAATGACAGGTATCAAGGCTAGAGAGGAAGACACGAGGGAGAGAGTAGGAGAATAACCTGATGATTCATGGGAACCACTGTATGGTTCACCACCAGGGCTAGTTTTAGTAGAAGCTGGTATAGATGATGATGATTTACAAGACTAGAAAGTTCTTCCTACTCCAAAGTATATCCCAAACCAGGCTGTTATAGAGGCTAAAATTTGGCCATTAGCCGTTAATTCCTGTATACACATACACACACACGCACGTGCACACACACATCCATTTATATATATATATATATAGTATATATATATATGTATATAGACACACACACATATACATATATATTTATATATACATACTTACATATATAAAAATACATATATATTTGGGAAATAGCTTTGCAGCAAATTAGTAACTGTGAGTCATTAACACCTGATTGTGAAGTTGACCATATTGGCCTCATTCACTTAATGAGTTTCAAAGACAATGGGACTAAAGAAAGAAAAAATTTTGGATTAGCATAAGAAGGACAGAAAATTTTGAGCAGGGGTTCTTAATATCTGTGTGTATATGTCTTAGACCCCTTTGGCAGCCTTTTGAATCCTACAAATCCCTTTTCAGAATATCTTTATGTACATAAAGTTAAATAAGATTTCAAAGGAAGCCAATTATGTTGAAATGTAGTCTATAGAAAGGAAGACAGTAAACATGAGCAGTTTGGCAGCATTCAATAAAAAATTTCAAGGTAGTATAGACAACATCTTGAGATCTCTACAACAATAATAATACTGGAGTAATATGAAAATACTTGTCATTTCTATCAGTGAAAAAATCACAAATGCCACTTCCCCTCCCCCCCCCCAGCAAAACCACCAAGGTAATTTACTTGGAAGGTTTTCAAGTAACTCAAGTGGGAAATTTAAAGGAGCAGGGATGTTTGAGTAGATGAAACCATCGAATGTGGTGACTCAACCATTAGAAGACTTGAAGGTCACATGTTGGAAGCAATGAATAGAGCGTGTAAACTAGAGGGGAGACTGTGGTCATGGATGACACTGAAGTAACACAGAGTTTTCATTTCAGAATTGGAGGATTTGTTAAAAAGGTTTGGAATTTTGAGCCGTCATAGATTTGGAAGTACATAGGGAGCAATACAAAGAATCCAATAACTATTGAAACAAAGCACCAGAAGCTTTAATCAAGGCAGACTTTACAGGTATATTTTAAACCAAATTTCCTGACATATGAGTTTTTTTTAACCAGAGAAAACTTGTAAAGAAGAGATTCTTTATAGCCTTAGGGGATATAAGTATAGTCTTTTCTCAAAGTGGAACACAGGGCAGATAATGTCTCCCTACTTACTCTGCGACTCTATAGAAGTGTTTGAAGTCCAAATGTCATTTCAACTTTGAGTATATAAAGTAAGTAAGTATAGTATAGTAAGAGTATATAAAGGTACTACATAAATTAACCCATTCTCATTCTGAAAAACTGAGACCAAATTTACTATATTTTCTAAGGGCGTTACACATTTTTAAAGTAACCAAAACAAGAAAAATTGGATTTTGTTCACTGGTCCTTTTCATTCTATGGTACCACAGACTGTTTTTCAGTGGAGAAAACAAATCCTACTTGCCAGACTTTGTTGAATCACTTAAAGGACAATTACTTCCTAACCAGATGTGTGCTGATGGTGTTTCTTCTGTGGTTTGTTTGCCTACATTCATCACTGAAGAAAGTGAAAAACTTTACTTAGAGGTTAGTGAAAATAAAGATGTATTTTTTTCTTCCAAACTAAGTTCATGAACCCTCTGAAATCTGTCCATAAATCCATGAATCCTTAAAAACTTTGGTTTTGAGTACATGTTAATACTGGTAAGGACAGACCCAGGTAGAGAGTAGCAATGGGGAAACTTGCCAAAAGAGAACTGAAAATGTATTGAGAATCTGGGCTGGTGCATGCAGGAGGAGGGTGACACTGAGAAGGTGGAATGGTTTTGGAAAGGGAAGAGGGTGGGCACTAAAATACATATAGATTTCCAAATTTTACCATTGGATATCCCTAAGTATGCCCTGCTCACCACATGTGAACTAGTTCTTACTACAGCAGGCGTTATAACCCTGCATTAGTGATATGTATTATCATTAGTAGTAATGATATTTATAGGGGACTTTATGATAAAAAAAAGCTTCTTTCTTTTTTGAAGTAGGTAGCATAAATACTGTTATCCCATTATGGCAGATAGGGAAACAGCCTAGGAGATGTAAATGTCCTTTTCAGGACATATGACTTGTGTCAAAGTCATGATTCAAATCAAAGTCATAGGATCATAGACAGACACAGAGGGAGCCTTAGAGGTCATCCAGTTCAACCCTTTAAATTTATAAATGAGGAATCTAATAATTAATGTATTTGACCACTCAAATATTGTTTTACTGATAAGGATTTGGTATGTGATTAAAGAATGTATTATAGATCATAGTTCAAGGTCAGTTGTCTCCAAACATTTTTAATCAGACATCAATATAAATTTTAAGAAAGAACATGGTTTACATAATATGTTCATGTTCATTTTTTTGGTAATTTTAAAAAATATACAGATATTACTTTGTAAATAATTATATATAAAACACAAAACAGAAATAAAAAAAGAATGAGATAAGAAAATGTATTTGACCTCCAATTCAATAGGGAGTCACTGAAATCTATTGAGTAGGGGAATGACATAGTTAGACCTGAGCTTCAGGAAAATCTTTTTGGTTGACATGTAGGTGATGGATTGGAGATGGGCAGGCTAAAGGAAGGAAACAAGTTTGGATGCTACTACAACAGTCCAGCTGGAAAAAAGATAATGATCCTCTGGAATAATTTGGTAGATGTGAGGTGGAAATAAAGAGACAGACAGGAAAGACGTGGGGGTAGAGAAGATAATATTTCACAACTGGTTGGATTCATGAGGTGCATGAGAAGGAGTAGTTAAAGATGCTACCAAAGTGGTAAACTTGGGTGACTGGAAGAATGGTGGATGGTGGCACCCTTGGTATTAATAAGAACATTTGGAAGAGGTACAGTTTGGTAGGGAAAAGATAATATTATACAATCTGAAGTCTGAAGATGTTATCCATACCTGATTATCAGGGGTCACTCATTGTGCCACTCAAAAATAAAGGAATGGGGGTGAGAGTTTCTTACTTAATGGTCAGGGTCTGAGCATAGGAACTAAATTTCAAGAAGTACACATATTAATGCACATTAATACACATATTAATGCTGTTCTAAGTGTTGTATGACGTCTTCAGAAGAGGAAAAATTGGAAACTTGAATAGGGAAGAGAGGAGGTAAAGCAAAGAACTGTTGGAGAACAGCAGGTGTGGTATTCCAGACAATCTCAGGATTGGCTCTATGTTGTAGTGTGTTGTCACCAATCTCTTCACCTTCTGATTCAATGACTGATCATGCCTTGACATCAGCCCACTGGGCAAGTGCCTTAAGAAATGTGTGATCCAGCTAAAAGACAATTCTACAAGTCTCAGGATGGAAGGAGATATCTACATTCAGAGAAAGATATAGAAAGAACAGAGTTTAAATGGAGACTGAAGCAACCTACATGCTATCGCTCTTTTCCATGTTTGGTTTTGTTTCCTTTTTCCCATTGTTCACTCCATTGGTTACAACCTTTCTATACAACCAGACTAATGTCCAATGTGAAAGTATTTGCAGATTCTATACTTGATTGCATGCTGTCATGGGTGGGAGAGGGGGAGGAGGGGAAGAGGGAAGGGAGAAAATTTGAAACTCAAGGGACTCTGGAACCAAATCTTGTAAACTAAAAGTAAATAAACAAATCAATTTAAAAAAGAAAAAAAAATACACTAGCAAGAAAAAAAAAAGTGTGTGCCACTCCTCTGAGCAACTAGGTATTCCTTAACCCAGGACTCAGCAGAAAGTTAAGAAGCTACAGTTGTGTGAACGCGATACTAAATGGCACACTACCTGGTCCGTTTGTGGCCTGAGTCCAAAAACAAATAAACAAAAGACAAGAACAAGACCATTGTCTAAGGATATAGTGGAAAAGCTCTAAAAAACTACTTTTTTCACTTAAAATCTTCTTGACAGCTGAGAAGTGCTGAGGGAAAAACTCTGGACTGTCAAACTGTACCTGCACTTGTGGCTTGTTCAATGAGACAGGAATTGTCAAGATCCTGCAGGGCAAACAGAGCAGGGACACCAGGAGCTGTTAGAAGAGAGACCTCAGGGACTCCCACTGGCATTCTATGAAAACAGCAGGTAGACCTGGGACACTCAGACCTATATGGGCAAGTAAGAGACTTGGAGATACTCAAATAGTGAGAGTCTAGAGGTTTCTACTCCTCTCATAAGGGAAAAGCGTTGGCTTTTGCTCATGCTTATGCCTTTCGAGGAAGAGAGTAGAGACTGTTTTTTGTCATATCTACGGGGGTAAGTACAATAATTTTCCACTTGGCAATCTTGTAGGGTTTGAGTCCCAGAGATTCTGGGTGAAGGTTTCAGTCCATCTCAATCTGGATTATCATTCTGGTGGAGAATGTGTACTAAAAAAAAGTTATAGTAGTTACATTGGGCTGTTATCTTCCTGTACTTTCTGGAGTTTCTTTAAAAAATTTCCATGTTTCCTTACCAGCCCTTGGATCAAACTAATCACTGAAAGGGGGCTCCTCAGTTAAATCCTTATCTCCTATCACCACTTTCATGACAACTGCCTCCTAAAATTGCACTTAAATTTGACTGATGTTTCCTGTGATGGATTCCTGTTTAGACTTTCGGAGTGGCATTATATCCTATTTTTGCAGTGGAATTTGTACCTGTCCCTAATTCTTTATTTGCTCATGGGTGAGAAAGTTCATCCAGTTATATAGTTTGTGACTATATAGTATGGGAGGAACATCTAAAAACCCTTCTTTCTATTTGGAGGACTCCTAACTGGCTGAGAGAAAGTTAGGATGGACCATTGAGCAAATGGGCCAATCCCCAGTCAATAGAGGGTGATTAGGGAGAGAAGATGCTGCTCTTTTCAGGGAACAAAAAGAAAAGCAGTTGCTTCCAGCCAAGAGAGTCTCACAAGTCAAAATAGGCCCTGGAATTGTAGAAAGGTTAGGCATCACTTAGTCTGAGACTTTGGGGTCTTCTTTTATATTATATCTCTATCCACATATAATTGCTTTTCCCTAGACATTATTTCCAAATTTATATGTGTTCTTGGACCCTATGAATAACCTGTAGAGCATAAACTTTTGTTTATATTCTATTTATTTTAAATTTTTTTTGTCCTAGGGCATATAATTGCTTAGGTAAGAAAGGGAAGGAGAAAGTTCATGTTGGAATTGGCACTAAGGGCTGAAGAGAGTGCTGGGAGAAGAGGGTAAAAAGTCAGTGGTTGGGTACAATGGTTATCTGAACCCAGGTAGTCAATTAATATCAGGGGCCAGGAGGGTGCAAGAAATTCAGTAACTCCAACTGAGATTAAGAGGTCAGTGGATATTCCAAAGTTAGTCAAGGTTGAAAGCAGTGGTGTTAAGGCAAGTTCTGTAGGAACATTTTTTTCTTTTTTGTTGATATTTTTATCAATCATTACCATATATATGTATATATATACATATATGTATATATTATGTATATGTGTATATGTGTATATGTATATATTACCATATATGTATATATATATATATATATATATATATATAAACACAACTATGCAAAAAAGATAAACAATAAACTAAAATCTATCAAACACTTGTACGTAACAACGTAGAAAACTACTCACAGCTAGAGTTCCCCGCATCTCCACCAAGGAGAGAAAATGCATTTTGAGATCTGTTTTCCAGGACCAATATCGACCATTCCAATTAATCCAAGTTCAGCTCCCGCTTGTTTTCATTTTATGTTTCATTTATGTGATTGTTATCATTGGTTAAGTCATTTCAATTGTATCTGACTCTTTGTAACTCCATTTGGGGTTTTCTTAGCAAAGATACTAGGGTGGTTTGACATTTCCTTCTCCAAATCATTTTATAGATGAGGAAACCTCAGCTGTTTTTTTAAGGTTAAGTGACTTGCCCAAGGTCACAGAGCTAGTAAGTGTCTGAGACCCTATTTGAACTTAGGAAGATGAGCCTTCCTGACTCCAGTCTTGATGCTCTATCCGCTGTTCCACCTAGATGCCCTTATGTGATTATAATTATTCTACATATTTTCTTTTCTGGTTAAGCTTGTTTCATTTTGCATTGACTCCTCCAAATTTTCCCATGTACATCATCTCTGTGTGTTTGTGTTTGTTTATATATGTGTATATACACATATATGTGTACGTGTATGGATATATAACAGCACAATAATATTTTATTGTGCTGATGAACCACAATGTGGCCGGACATTCTCTAATTAAAGGACGTTTACTTTGTTTTGCAGTTTCTTGCTGCTGTAAAAGGCCTCTTATGAATATTTTGGGATCCACTGGGCCTTTTTTCTGTCTTTGACCTCGTTGGCGTATATATCCAGTTGGCAGGAGTTTTTCGGAGCCGGGAATAATTTGTGTTTATTTTACACATGTTATGTATTTACTTAAAGCTAGCACTTATATCGTGCATTAATGTTTACCAAGTGATCTGCAAATGTTTTCTTATCCTCACAACAACTCTGGAAAGTAGGTGCTCTTATCATTCCCAGTTTCTAAGTGAGGAAACTGAAGTCAACAGGGAACAAGTGACCTCTCTTCAATCACACAATTTGTTAGTGTCTCAGGCAGGATTCAGACTCAAGTTTTCCTCATTCCAAGTCGTATATTCATCTACCTACCTTACATATTATTTCCTCCAAAGAAAGTAAACAACTTGAGAGCAGGGAGGGGTTAGGTTGTGCCTTTGAGTCCTAAGTGCTGGATATACTTAGTAACTGCCTAACAAATCCATGCTTGATGTATGAATAATAGCTGTACCAATAGTACTTAGTACACCTCTCTTCCCACAGTCCATCAAACAATGATAATTTCCATCTTGGTAAAGCTGATAATTCCATTTTATCATCTTTTTCCTGAACTGATTCAAGGAGGAGCTGACATCAGCAAAGCCTAGAGCTGAAGGGTGAATCTTTCATATTTCCTTATCTTCAACACACCACAATATACACATATACAAATTACCCTCTGTGTATCACACAGATGAAGGAGTTAGGCCTAATAAGCAGGATGCCTGAGTATATCATTACATACACACATATGTGTACTCATGTATATATACACACAATGTCTGAGGATATTTAAGGATATACACAGTTGAAGGTATAAGGCTAAAGTTTTGGAACTAGAATTCAAGTGATCAACAACCTTTGTCGTTAATATAGAATTAGTTTAGACCATTGCTCTTTTGTTTTATAATTATAGCACTTGAATTCTACATGTTTTATATCCAGAGAAGATTTCATCCTAGTTTCTTTACAACTAGGAGAGGTGAAGTGGGAGGGGTTGTTAGTCAACAAGCATTTATTAAATACTTACTTTATTGTAACAGCAAGCACTGTAGCATGCCCAGGATGTCCTGCTAGCACAGGTTCTTTTGATTTGCTTTATAAAGGAAAAACAGCTTTAAAGTGTTAGCAATCCTACTTTAATTATAGAGAAAGAAATATAGAAAATACAAGTAGAGAAATCAGCAAAAAGACCAACAGACGGGGCTCCAGCTGTCTGAACATAGCAATATTGCTACACACTTTATATGCATCACTGCATCAAGGGAGTACAGACAACACCTAAGCAGTCGGGGGGCTCTGAACATATGGCTACTTTCCTGGTCTCAACCAGGAAATCAAAAGATCTTTCTCATGAGTGAACCCCCAAAGCAAAATGCCAATCTCCCAGAATATATAACAAAGATTCAGCCCCTGATGGGCTCAGAGCCAGAAGGTACAAAATCTACTTGACTGAATACAGCTGTGAATTATCTGTGTTCAAAGGAGATTAATCCTTCAGATATTTACAATTTAGCCTGAGCCTGAGAAACTGAACTTCAAAAAGAAAACAACAAAAATCCTACCTTGCTTGTGCTTACATTTATGCAAAGAATTATGCTAAGTGTGAGGAATGAAAAGAAGGACAAAAGTAAAATCCAATGATATAGTCTCTGCTTTTAAGGAGTTCACATCAAATGCAGGAGTTAAGGGTTGCACAGAACCACCGTTTTTTGTACAGAATTTTTGCTATAGAATTTTCCTATAGAAAAGAAATCATCTCTCACTTCAAACTCATTTCTGTTCTGCCTATAAAAAAAAACTGGCCAAGATGACCCACCAGGAGGATGGATCATTAAAGCATCATAAGTTATTGGTAAGAACTGGCATTTATCTTTGAACCAAGAACATAGACAAAAATCCAAGCAAAGATCAAAGGATGGAAAGATTGTCTATACCAGAATTCTTTACCTTTTCTATGTCATAAATCCCTTGGGAAACCTGCTGAAGCCTATCCACCCCTTCTAAGAATCATGTTTTTAAACATATAAAATTTTTAAAAATAGAAGAAAATGGTAATTTATAGTTAGATGTTGGATTGCACAGTCGATAGAGCGCCAGGCCTGGAGTCAGGAAGACCTGAGTTAAAATCCAACCACAGACAGTTACTAGCTGTGTGTGTCAGCAATGCAGTATTCACAATGCCTACAGTAACTTTAAATATGCTGATATAGTTATTAATCACAAAATGGAACAAGCTCTCTACATAAGAAATATAGATAGTGCATTCATTTAAATACTGGAAGACTGAGTCCCAAAACCAGAAAGTCAAAGCCAAAGTAGTAAACACCCACATCCTCAAGCCTTCAAACAGGACAGGCTACCTCAGGCAAAGATCCTCCTCTCCTCACGCACACAACAGCTCAGCGTCCAGGCAGCTTGATCCCAGCCGCTCTGGCCCCTGGCAGTTCCTGCCCCCGGCAGTTTCTGCCCCAGGCAGTCCTCAGCAGGAGTCCTTAGCAGGAGTCCTTAGCAGAGATTCTGCCCTACTCAAAGGAAAAGGAGTTAGCAACTGCAGCCACTGCCTCTGACGTAGCTTCCAGTCAGCACCACACAGAGACTAGCTTGGTTCTGGTGTTCTCTTGCTCCACCCCTTCCTGCTACGTCAGCAAGCTCAAGGGGCATGGAAGATCTTCAAATCCCAGTATTGTTACACTGTGTGACCCTGGACAAGTCATTTAACCCTGTTTGCTTCAATGTCCTCATCTCTAAAATGAGCTAGAAAAGGAAATGGAAACCACTCCAAGTATCTTTGCCAAGAAAAGATCAGATGAAGACAGAGTCAGATACCACTCAAACGACTGAACAAAAACAACATAGTAAGCTGCAAGTGTCAATATAGGTATAATTTTTTCTCCATTTAATTTCTTGGAACTCCTGAAATGTATCTACTGATGCATGGACTCTTAGGTTAAGAAGTCCTGCTCTATATTATTTATTCTGTTGATGATTATGATTTAGGCTACAAAAGCAGAGATATCACATAAATCCAGATAGAGTCATAAAATTGTGATCTTATAAAGACTGAGAGTTAATGCAGTGTGCTGAGCACAGGAAAAAACATCCAACTCTAAGATAAAGTGTCATTTATCTTTTATCGTAAATCTTTCAGTAAGGAAAAAAAATCTGGGAGAACTCTTTGGAGGTAACCAAAGAAACTAGGGCCACTGTGAATTGCAATAAGTGTTGCAGCTTACAGGAATAAGGATGTGTGGGAGCTGTCTGCCTCTGAATCCAGGTGACTGCTTGGTGGATTCAGGAAGGAGCTGGAACCATGGAAGGGTATCCAGGCAATCTGAGAGGCCATCCTGAGTAAGAAGTTTATTAGAGACTGAGGGGTGGAGAGTTTGTGTAATGTTCTAATGATTGCATTTAGTGATTAACATACTTAGTGACTGATTGCTAAATAAGTGACTAATTAAGTTAATCTATAATTGCCCCATGAGTGGAAGACTGACTTGTATTGTGAAATGATCGAATAATTAAGTAAGGAGGCAAACCCCCTTAGGAATACCAGATGATTGTTCCTTTGTTCGTTGTTCTAAATACTGTGACCATGTTGGTGAATACCATGTGGCCTTTTTAATGTTAAGCTGTTGTGTACACTATATTGTGATTTTCTGTGATAAGACATAATGTTGTAAATATTATATTGTGATTTGTTGGGAATGTTTGCCTTGATTTGTTATGGAATAAATGGAGAGTTCACTATACTGTGTAATCAGAACTTTAAAAGCTGTTCACAGTAGCATTCTTTTGGGAAGCTGCTAGTGCATGGTGTTACATAACCCCGAATGTGGGGTACTGTGGTCAGTCTTGGGAGACACATTTTTAAAAGGAAATTGAGAAGCTGGAGAAATACAGAAAAGGACAACCAGGATGGCAAATAGTCTCAAGATGAAGCCACATAAGAATTGTTTGAAGAAATGGAAGATGTTTACCTAGTAAAGGGAAGATTTAGGACATGCATAATAGCCTTCTTCTAGTACTTAAAAGGCTATATGGAAGACAGATTAGACTTGTTCAGTTTCAACCAAGACAACAGAACCAAGAGGGCTTAGAAGTTGCAAAGAGACAAATTTAGATTTGATGTGTGTAACATTCCCTATTAAAGGTGTCCAAATGTAGGATGGAGCTTCCAGGGAGTTAGTAAGTTCTCCCTCCTTTGACATCTTCAAGCAAAGACTGGAATCATCAATTTTGTGAAAGAGGAGTTACTTTTTCATGAATTATGGAAATAGTAAGGTCCTTTGTAACTGATTTTTTCTTTAATTGTAAAATCTTTTGACCATTCTGATATATTCAAAGGTGACATAATGTGCCTATATATAATATATTCAAAATGTGACATATTGTCTCAGTGCTATACTTTTTACTTAATTTTTAAAGTAGATTTTCAGGACAAGGAAGCTTGAGTATTACTAAGTTAACTTTGATTTGGAAATTTTCTAAAAGAATGTTGCATTACCCAGCAAATGGAATGTCCATATATTCCTGGTTTGATGCATTCTTTCAATTGAGTGGTTCTCATGGATAAAGAAATTAGAGTAATCCTGGCAAATGGCATTCCACTACATGCCTAGAAACAGATGTTCCATTCCATCCAATGACTTCAAAACACTGAAAGAGTGATAACCATGATAGCTTATGAAACCAGCTCTCTGGCTTTGCTTAACATTTTTCTTCAGCTCTTATTCATGGAATACAACAGCAATTAACAATAAATCAGAACTGAGATGGTGTGCTGTTGTCACTTTCATGAGTGATGTCATTGGAGTCCTTAAATAATTCCCATTTCAGATTCCCACTGTTGATTGGGTTGGTTTTTTTTTTTGGAGGGGGGAGGAAGGTGATTTGAAACTTTCATACCTTCAACTTCAAAGTGGAAAGCTTTGAAAGGATGAAGGAAAATCCTGTTAACTGCTAAGTAACAAATAGAATCAGGAAAAGGGGTAATGAAAGAATTAGAACTCAGGAAGCAATAAAGAAAGCTAAAAATGGGATTGGGAATGCAGGAAGGCTGTCATCACTTAGCCAAAACCATGGGAGGGGTGATCATCATTATTAGCTCCTCCCAAAACAGTTTCCATGGGGATTTAATAGCCACTTCTGAGTAAGATGAGAACATATTATTAGGGCACTGTGCTATTTAATTCAATTCAAAAAGCATTTATTAAGCACTTAATATGTGCAAGGCTTTGTAGAAAGTGCTGGGGGTATAAAAACTTAAAGGAAACAATTCCTGCCCTCGAAGAACCAGGAGTAGGAAACATGAGACATTCCCTGAAGTAAATAAATACAAAATAAAAAGTAGCAAGTGATAATTTCAAGAGGGGCAGAGATCTAATAACTAGAGGTGGGATCAGGAAAGAGCTCATGTAGGATATTCCACCTGATCTGGAATTTGAAGGAAACTAAGGATTCTGCAGGGCAATTAGGTTGCACAGTGGATAATGCTCTGGGTCTGGAGTCAGGAAGATGTGAGTTCAAATCTGACCTTAGTCATTATCTATGTGACCCTGTATGCCCCAGTAGCTCATTTGTAAAATGAACTAGAGAAAGAAATGGCAGACCACTCCAGTGTCTTTGCAAAGAAAACCCCAAATGGGGTCACGGAGAGTCAGACATGACTGAAATAACTGAACAATAAGAAATCCTTTGAGATAGAGGTGAGGAAAGAGTGAGTTCCAGACTTTGGCATGGCTTTGTCCCAGAGGCAAGAAATATAACTCATCAATGGGAAAAAACTAGCAGGGCCTTTGAATGGAAAAGAGAGTGCATGTGGAAGGGTAATGTGAATAATACTAGAAAGGAGGTAGGAGGGAGTCACATTATGGAGGGTTTTGAAAGCCAGGATGAGGATTTTATATCTTATATTAGAGACAACAGGGTTACTTTGAAAAATTTTGAATGGTGGAGAGTGTGAAATGGTCAAATCTGTGTTTTTGGAAGATCACTCAGCATCTACTTATTGAGCATCCACTAAGTACAAGAAAGGCACTGTGCTCTTTACTGTTGCAATAACAGGTGTTTATGGTTATCATGGCAACAAGATCAACGATTTGCAGATAACTCTACCTTCTTCACTCTACCACCCCTCTTGTTGGCCCTCTGAATGTCTCCATTCCTCATAACTATCATATGAAAACTGCCACAGATTCGTGAAAGATCCCATGTCCATTTTCAACTCTGCAGTATGTCTATGCATAGGATATGCTAAGGTGGCTAACAGAGTTTCCAGTCCTTCTGTTGAGCCCCGAGGTCCCCTGGAGAAAAATGTGCCTGAAGTAATCTGCAGAAAGTAATAATGTCCTTGAAATGGTATGCACCTAATGATGTATCTCAAGGAGAATAGATGAACAGGCAAAAGTGCATGCATTTGGACCAGGATGTTGGAGGGCAAAGGTGGAATCCCAGATGTGAATGAAAGAAAGCATAGAAGAGTGAACTGACAAAAGGTTCCTTCCCTGGGGTTAACACTATACTATGTGAAGTGACCCAGAGATTCCAAGGCAAGTCTTTTACTTAATTCTCCAACAGTGATATACTTGTTTTCTTTGCAGGACTCTGCTAACATAACCTCCCTTCTTTCCCAACAACTTGACATATTTGTAGAGCATGAAAAATTAATAGCATAGGTTAAATCCTTCCTATTGCTTGAGTCTATCAGGACTTATAATTACATATTGGCTCCTTATAATTACATATTGGCTCCTCGGATCATTGTAAGTTGTTCTTCATGATGATCTGGAATAGAAGGCGATGGAGAGAAAAATAAATGCTTATTACTTGGGCTGGAGAGTGCAGTGACTGACTGGTTGGCCTAAAAGGGTCCTTAGACACCATTCTTTGTCTCTCTGAAGATAGTACCAGCTATAGGTACTGTGATCTCCCTATGCGTAAGCATGCTTGGGTGGCTGTTCCCTTGTTTTTTTGCTCATGCCTAGGCAAAAGAGAAGGAATGACCAAGAAGAAGTAACATATTCACTGGACTAATCAATAATCGTTAGACCAGTAGTGGAGAAACTGTGACCTTAAGGCAACATGAGGCCTTCTAAGTCCTTAAGTATAGCCTTTTGACTGAATCCAAATTTTACCGAACCAAGAAAAAAAAACCTTTTATTTTTATTAATACACATTTTCTCTTATATTTTTATCTTATTTCTTAAAAGGGGCATATTCAAAGTACCAAAGAATAAAATAATTTTCAACAAAATAAACTTCCCAGATTAACCAGCACATTATAATTTATCCTTATTATTTATTTATTTAGTTCTAACTTCCCTTGTCTATCTGAAACCATGACTCCACAACACTGGTTGACAAGAGTATGTGGGGGTTGAGTATGCCAGTCTGTTATCAGCCTTTAACAATGGTGCACTATGTTTCTGTTTGAAGCGGAATTTGTTAATAGTTGCACAGCTCAACAGTATTTTGGAAATTCTGTCTACTTAACAGTTGATTACGTCAGAGAAGACCAAGAGAATGCTGAAGGAATAAAACAGATTGTTTTTACATGAGGATTGGGAATTGCAATGTTATCTTGTTTCTGCTATAGATAAGATGATTTGCTTGCTTTGGGATACTACAATATTAACATTAAAGAAATTCAGTGCTCACCAGCATTATAACACTCATAAAGACCACAAATATTTCCCATTAGAGGGAGAGGTGTGAAATGTTATAAAGAAGAAATTAAAAGATGAAAAGGAAAAACAAAGATAATTCTTTCAAACAGCAGAAAGGCTTGGAAATAATTCCACTGAAACAACTCACGAAGTAACTTATATACTTGGGGAAAAAGGGAAGCCATTCAATGATGTAGAATTT
Organism: Pseudochirops cupreus; assembly: GCA_028627135.1. Taxonomy (NCBI): domain Eukaryota; kingdom Metazoa; phylum Chordata; class Mammalia; order Diprotodontia; family Pseudocheiridae; genus Pseudochirops; species Pseudochirops cupreus. Next base: position 543,845,901 of record CM053582.1, read on the forward strand.
GCAAAAGAATACATTGTTGAAGTTATAGGATGTTTAGACCCTGATAACATTTCAAAGTACAAGCATCTGTCTCTTTTAAGGCGAGTCATAACTGATCAGCAACATAAATTAGCCTTTAACTTAAGTGAATAACTTCATGCAATACTTCAAAAGGAAAATATGTATTAATCAATTGCTTTGGATGAATCAGTTGATATACTGGTGCAGATTTTTTACTTCATATGGGTCATAACAGAAGATTTTCTTTGCTACAAAGAGTTACTCACTTTGGACACTCTTGTCAACAGAACGTGGGGAGCAGATATCTTCAACAGCTTTCAAGATAAATGTCATGAAGTTGGACTGAATCTGGTAAATTTAACGAGTGTATGTATAAATGGTGCACCTTCCATGACAGGGAAATGTGAAGGGTTTATTGCACAGACAAAAAAAAAAGTAGTAACATTCAAATACTCTCATTTCTTTTCATTGTATCTTGCATCAGCAAAATCTCTGTGCTAAAGCTACTATTTTAAGTGATACTTTGCAACAAGTTATAAGCATTGTTAACTATATTTGTGCAAATGCAACGTGGCATCGTCAGTTTCATTACATAATAAAGTTGGATAGTGAGATGTTCAGTGTGGATTTGCTGTATCCTTCCAAATTGTATTGACTATCACAGGGAAAGGTGTTAGCCAAAATTTTATCTCTGCATAAAACATATAATTAAATTTTATGAAGAACAGAATCAGCGATGTGAATTATTGGAAGATTTCTATTAGGAAAGCTGCATTTCTGGGTGGTATCATGTCAAATCAAAATGACTTGAATATTTCTTTGTGAAGTAAAACTAAGTCTATATGTCGTATGTGGCAAAAAATATACGAGCATTTAAAAAAAGGCATCTTTTTTTCAAAACACTTCTTTGAAATAAAATTTCAGATGGACATTTTCTCCAGTTTGCGAAGGTCATAGATGAGAAAGGATGTATGTCAATCATTTGAAGATTGCTTTGGTATGTATTCAGATGACTTTCAGTTCTTCTAGCCTAACTCTGCCTATCACACCAGTGAAGAGAGCATCTCCTTCACCCCTTATTCCTCTTCTTTACCAAGGATCTTAACTCTTTGACCCAAAGAGTACTTAGGGCTACTTACCAGTTCCCAAGTTATATTAATTAATTCTTTGTCAGGATGTATTTGTAATAGTCTTAATAACTCTTTGTAAAAACTCAAGTGACCTCTCCTAAGAGAGTCCTTTCCTGTAGTTATTACTGCTCCTCTTCTAAAAATAATTTCTATTTATTAATTTTCTATCCATTTTATATTTACTTCTCTATGTACATTTATTCCCCCTCCCCCACAGGATGAAAACTCCTCAAAGATAGAAAATGTTTGTTTCTGCAGGTTCTGCAAGGTCTCCAACACATACTTAAGAAAGATGCAGTGGAGAGTGGCTAGATGGTGCTGTGAATAGAGCACCGGCCCTGGAGTCAGGAGGACCTGTGTTCAAATCTAGCCTCAGACACTTGACACATTTACTAACTGTGTGACCTTGGGCAAGTCACTTAACCCCAATTGCCCTCCAAAAAAAAAAGAGAGAAAGATGCAGTGAAATAAGAGAAATCTAGTGCGGGTAGATTTTAGGATTACATATCCAAAATTCAAAGGGAACATGGTGTTCATTAGGAAGTTAGGCTATTTCAGCAGGAACAGCACCAACTTAGGAGTCACAGGACCTGACTTCCAGTCCGGGACACTTGTAATGTGCGTGACCTTGGACAAGACATTCACTTTTCTTGGGTGCCATTTTCCTCTTATTCAAGCATGTGTGTATAATGTGCAAATATGTGTGATACATAAGCATACGCATACATATATATACACAATATGTTTATAATACACATAGATGTACATATATACATGAACACATTTTCAAAGAATCTATCTTATGGAATTATTTCTACTGTTGTATCAAAGAATTTTTCATTGCTTCATTCATGAATTCTTTGTTCTCATGCCACCTCCTCATACAGTCATGAAACATGTCAGTTAGTATAGATGTCTACTCAAAAAATAAATAGGTTTGTGCACACTTTGTAGTAATAATGTCCAAACCTGATCTCAAAGAAGAGATGAAGAAATGCACCTCCTTCCTTTGCCAGACATGAGAAATACGGAACATTATAGAACATTCTATATTTTGTTAGATTTGGTTGGTGAATGATACGTTAGGCAGTTTGGCTGAACTGTTTTTTTCCTCTCTTTACTTTTAATTCCTTTCTTCTTTTTCCCCCAAGTAATGGTTCAATAGGGAATGGAAGTGTCAAGGATGTGTCTGAAAATGGAGTGATACAAGCAAATTTGCATATTAAAATCTCATTGGTTAGGGACACCTGTTTCTCCCAATGGTCCTAACACCCATTCTTTCTCCTATCGATCATGACCAGCTACTGAATAGGAAAAATAGAGGGACGAAAACCCTTAAGGGAAAATGGTAATAAAAGAAAATCTTCCCCAAAGAAATCGCTATGAATGAGTTTTATTCTCTTGATTCCACTCAGATGGGTGGAAGTAACACACTTGGTGAAGAATCGCTTTCTCCAATTCCATCCTTAACACTCAGAGGTGCTTATTTGTTTCTTAAGGTTCTTTATTTTGGGGATAGACCCAAGCTGGCCATTCTGCTTCTGATTATCTGTTCCTTCCCCCTATGTCCAAGCCCTAATTTCACTGATTTCCACCTTCCTTTTCTTTTGGCTTATGTTTGCACTCATAGCACATATCACAGTTCCTAGAGAATAGTGAGCACTTTATAAATGCTTTATAATGTCCTGTTACCTTTCCTTGCTTATGTTTAAGACACAGGTTCCTGGTCACTTAGAAGGGTTATAAAAACACATGTTAAACAGGAGATGAGCACAGAAGAATTATTGCAGCAACATGGAAAACCAATTGCATTATGATCTATGCTGGTCAGATAATGTCTGAAGTCTGCTATCCAGTTCAGGGATCATGCATTTAAGAAGGAAATTGACAAATGTGCCAAGAGGATGAGGTGTCTAAAATTCATGCCACATAAGGAATAATGCACTAGTGGAAGGAGAGAGAGGAAAGGTTTAGTCCACTCCTCAATTTTAAACTATATAGGAGAGGTACGAAGAAGCAACTACCAGGGAATGACAGCTCATTCTACTATATTTCCCATTTTTGTTAAAAATAAACTACTTGTATCTGTTTTTTATAGGTCACATGAAGATCAGTGAGACATACCTAGAGATATTTTAGCATGAAAAGAAGCAGTCTTTGAGGTGATATGAAGTTGTCTTGGAAATTTGAAAGGTCATCATATGGAAGAAACATGTAACATTTTTGGTTGCCCTCAAAGGACAGAACTGGGATAAGTAAGCTAGAGGGAAGCCAAATTTGTCTCAATTTAAGGTGGGGGAATAAACATTTATAACCATTAGAGATGTCTTAAAGTGGAATGGGCTTATTAATGATGATAGCTTTATATAGTATTTTATTATTACAAAATGCTTTATAAACATCATTTCATTTAATCCTCACAATAACTCTAGGAGGTAGGAGTTCTTATCCCAATTTTTATGAATGAGAAAACAGAGGTTAAGTGACTTGACCAGGACTACAGGGCTAGTAAGTATATAAGGCAAGGTTTGAACTCAGGTGCTCCTGATTCCAGGCCCAGTGCTCCATCCACTGTTCTATCATCTGCCCTTCACTAGAAGTATTTCAGGAGAAACTGGATGGCCATGTCTTAAGGATGCTGCTGAATGGATTCCTTTGGAACTCAAAGACTCTTTGACTCTGTATTTTCCCGGTCTCCTCATTCTTGCTCTTTCCCTACCATACACCATTCCTGTGTCTAGTGGCAGAGGCATTGCCCTGGGAATGAGGGCCTGAGACTAAATCAAGAGAATGAGGAGCATGTGGTGTTCTTGTTCCAAATGCCATCTCACTCCTTGTGGGAACTCCATAGATTCCAAACACAAACACCAATAATGTTCCCATTCTGAAGGAGAGGTCTTTTCACTGCCACACTTTGTGAGAGATTTATTCCAAATTGAACCTCCTCCCTGATCCCTATGTTCTCCTCACATTTGGTTCAGATCAGTTTTCCCTTGCTGAATTGTTCTAATTCCAAGCAACAGCTCATTTTGTCTTTTACCAATAGTACTAACATCTCAGGATCTTTTTTATGCTATATTTTTGTGCTCGCTGGGATTTGTAACACCTCTGCAGTTAATGGAATTCACACGCTATTTACTACAATTCCCAGAGACTCACAGAAAATAATTTCATTGGAATGAGATCCCACTGATATGTTGTCATTGGCATGGTGGCCTTTCCCCTTTGAAAGGTACAGAATTTTCAGGAGAATATTTTGTAAACAGAATTTTTTTTAAAAAAAAGATGAAATGATAAGATCTGGATGAAAGGGCTCTTACAGGCAAATTTTCTTTTTTTTACAGATGAAGAATCTGAGTCCCAAAGAATTTAAATCTCATCCTTTTGTGAAAGAAATGAGCCAAATTTCTTCTACATAGATATATTCCCATTTACTTTATTTTATTTTTCTTTTGTAAAAGGTGACCTCCCAGATCTCCTTCACCACTGCAGCTAAGTAGTAATAATAATAGCTAACATGTGTAGTAGTACCTACTCTGTGAGAAACACTTTATAAATATTATCTCATTTGATACACACAACAACCCTTCAAAGTAGGTGCTATTATTTCCCTCATTTTACAGATGAGAAAACTGAGGCAAACAGAGGTTAAGTAACTTTCCCAGGGTCACAAAGCTAGTAAGTGTCTGAGGTACTTCCTCACTTCAGACCCAGTCTTCTATCCACTGTGCTACCTAGCTACTTCGATGTTTGGAGTTAGAAGAGGCTCCTTTCTGGGCCAGGAAGGGAAGGGAATAGTCTGGTGTGCAAACATTATGTCTGGAATTGTTGAACAATTGCACTAAGAAGCATCTCCAAGTTATGTGCTCAGTCAATGACCAGGTACCTACTGCCATGGGGCAATGAGACAGTTGACTGATGTGGATTTGAATAGGATTTCTACTGGTGTTCAGTATCAGAAAATTGATGGCATGTACATGCACATGTGTGTATGCTCTGGGTAGATATGTGTAGGCATGGGGTGTTAATTGAGTAAATCAATCAAGTCACCCAACTGTACTTAAAGCAAATGATAAGCTATCCTTATGTTAATAAGGTAAGAACAAGTCTGAATTGATCTTTAGTTTCAATCAATTAATAATAGTCTCTAGCCTACCTTTGAAAAGTCATTGATGTTGCAAAGGAAAAATGTTTGAATTGGCTGAGGAAACATGGTTCTGTCTCAGTCATTACCTATAAAACAACAAGTTAATTAATAAATGAAAAGTCCTTCCAGAGATTGGAGCAAGTGTGAGATTCTGATAAAAGTCTTTAGGAGGAACTACTTTCAGGGAGACATGGAGGAGAGGTCGTAACTTTGAACTTGACCTAAGTCTCTGTCCCACCTCAATTTCGTTGAAAGAGACCCCTGTTATGTTTAAAAGGCTTAAGAGAATTCTAGACTTCATATATTCTTGTCAGTGTCCTAGTAGTATCTTCAGATTGGTAGTCAAGGAAAGACTAGATACAGATCCAGCAAAGAAGGGACATTGTGTCAAAGAGGAACTTCTTGAGGGCTCCGTGAAGGACTGAAAAGCAAACTGAATTATCCCCTTGCCACATGTTCTTGAACTTGTAAACTTGAACTCACCTTCTTTGGATTCTGTATATACTTGCAGGAAAGTATACCCCAGATAAGGGGAGTATTTCTGCTATTGTGTTATCTTTTCAGTGAATATACTATTGTAAAAGCTATTTGATTAAATGAAATTGTGGACTAATCATTGGTGATTGATATTGGGGAGCACTGAAATGGGGGCACCAACCTATAGCAGCAGTGAAAGTCTCCCACACACCTCCAAGCTTTTCCTAGAGCCACAAAAAGGTATTGTTTCAGAACTCTGGGGATTTGACTCATCAGGCTGAGTGGGAGCTGTGATAGTTGCCTCAGAGAACGGCTGATATGTGTTTTTGTGTGTCTCTATATATTTGCATTTGTCCTTATCTACTGTCTGTTATAAAAATGACGTTGGTCTTCTGGGGATCCTATGAAGGAACCCTGGCTCATGCTGATCTCAACTCAAAGAGGCAATGTGGTAGTATGGAAAGATTATGGATGCCAACAATGGATAGACATTTCTTCTCTAGTCCTTTAACCAGTTTTTAATTTAACTCAGTATTTATTCGGTGCTTACTCCCTCCTGAGTGCTGTGGGGGTAGAGATGGAGAAGATAGAGATTTTACAAAAGATTGACAATGAATGTTCTGCATTTATAGAGGAATTAGATTTACATTGACCAGATTTGAAAACCAAAAATTAGGACCCAGGTTGTGAGAAAAATTGACCCCCTTGCAAAACCTGGTGAACATGTAAACTTTCTTTTGTGTGAACACGAGTGAAATTAAAATGTCTCGGAAAATATATTTTGGTTGTGGAAATACGATTGTCCCCTTTTGGGTCCTGAGTTCACTTATTTTGTGCATACGTAGGTTGTTCTAAAAGTGGAAATTCATGTGGGGTGAATGGACACCATGCAATAAATGAAAGAGAAACATACCAATAATGGAACAGATGGGTTGGCTCTGGGTAAGGGAATAATTGGGATGTCTAGAAATGAAATCTTTCTAGGATCAAGGGTAGCAATGATTTTAAGTTCAGAGGAGGAAGAATTGAGTTAATCAAAAGCTAAAGCTGAAGTAAGTTGACTTAAGTGAGATTATGGGAACCGGAAATGAGAAGAATCAATTCAGTGTGTGGGAAGTTGCCTAGAAAAGCAGCTGTAGCCTAAAGCTGCAGGTTAGAGTAGGGCCACCAAGAGATCCGTGGGTGCCAGTGGCAGGGGAAAAGATTAGTTAGTTGGGCAGGGGGGCGTGCACATCTAGCAAGGGTGAACAAGAAAGGAGAGGAATGAAGGGAGGAGAGAGACAGCGAAAGAAAAGACAGGCCAAAACTCATTTTGGAGGATTTATATTGATATGCAAACATAAATATGTATGTATATGTGTACACACACACAGACACACACAGACATACCCAAATATTCATATATACACACATA
>CM053582.1:543853568-543870511 GCA_028627135.1 Pseudochirops cupreus
ATTTTCCATGTGTTCAAAGCTTGAGACCATTTTCCATATAGTAACCATTGGACACTATACAATATACCCCATTTTTTTGGGTGGGGTTATGGTTTATGCCAACAATTTTTTTTAATACTGCCCTAGTAAATACCCATTCTAAAAACCAGTTTATTCTGGTTGCTTAATTATCTTCAAATGATCATCAGTGGGGGCCTCATGAGCAATCCTGCTAGGAAGCAACTCTACCCCCTTATGGTCACCTCTCAAACCTTTAGGGGAGAAATATTAGTTGCCCATTGGGGTTCCAAACTACCCATGTGAGTGGGTGTTGGGAAAATAGTTCTAAAGCTTGTTGTCCAATGAGAGGCTATAAGACTTGACCATTTAATTTATCCAAAAGAGGATCTGTTTACACAGTTTTCTGAGGAGTCATTTCCTTTTCACTACAATATCTCTTCCATTTCCTCCTACCATATGTCCCAATATGATCACACCCTCTCAAGCTCCTTCTATATTAAAACCTGATCTGAAGAAAGAATTTGATAAAATCATTCAAACTGACTAATAATGACTAACATGTTTCACAAGACTGTTTTGATTTTTAATATGGAGTAAACCTTAAGTCATATAATTAATATCCCAGAAGGATACATTCTCCTTGAACTCAGGGATGCATTTTCTTTTTAGTTGTTTATCTCTACTATCTAGTACAATGCTTTATAAGCAGTTGTTACTTAACAAATGCTTGTATTGAATTAACAGAAGAATTTCATGCATCAGTGACAGAGCATGGAGGAACAGTGGGACTTGTGACTTTCCTACCACCTCTCAAGTATTACTATTATTTTTCTGGATGACTAATTACCCTACCCATTCCAAATGTTGAGTTGGTCCTGGCTCTCTGTCTCTGTCTCTGTCTCTCTCTTTCTCTCTCTCTCTGTCTCTCTCTATCTCTGTCTCTCTCTCCTCTCACTCTCCTCTCTCTCTGCATATACATATATTTATTTATACATACATCTACAGAAATTTATACACATATATAATGTATGTATATTACCTCACAAAACAAATTAAGGTATACACATATAGGTATACACACGTGTACACACATACATTTTCTCAGTATATGTCAAAGAAAGTATTTGAAGGACTCAGTTCTCCATGCTCTCTGTCCAATATGTCACACTACCTTTCATTATGAGACATCTGGTTACTAGAATTAGTACAATTTTTATATTCATTATCAATATAGTATTAATATTAGTACAAGTATAGTCACATAATATTACTGATCTGGTAACTAAAATAGTGGACCTCCACTAGAGAGAAAAACAAGCTAGTGAACTGTGCAAGTTGATTTATGAATTTTAATTTTAATCTATGTAGATTTTAAAACTATGCAACTCCATTTTTATTCCAAGAAAATAACATACAAACGGCTCTGGTTTTTTATCTCACAGGATACATATGTGAAGGTGAAGGGGCTGCCTAAAGCAAAAAGGTGAATTCTGGGGAATGGTCCAAGTAAAGTTGGGAGCAGAATCTGGATGACCTTCAAAGCCAGGTGCGGGAGTTTAGATTTAATGTGACAAGAAACACAGAAGAACTGAAAGATTTTAAACAGAGAGGAGTCATGATGAAAGAAGTCCTCAAGGAAGATGAGTCTGGCAACAGGATTCAGGATTGATTGATTTATTCTAAGATTTTGAGCTCAAAGACCCTAAAGATCATTTCTTTCAACTATCTCATTTTCAAGATAACAGATCTGAAGCCCAAAGAGATGAAGTAGCTGGCCAAAGGTTATTCAAGTGTCAAAGCTAGGATTCAAACCCAGGTCTTGTGACACCAGATCAAGGTTCATGTTCTGGAATGTTTCATTTGGAAAGGGATGCTGTTTTGTTATTTAATAAGGAAGTTAGGTTTTCAAAAACTTTATAGGCATTAGGTTTCAGTGTTGACTTTTTTTGAGGTACTCAAAAATTGGATTTTGTTTCATGCTCTTTAAATAGGTGTAGGAGTGTGTGGGGGTGTGTGTGTGTGTGACACACACATACACAGAGATAGAGACAGAGAGATAGACAGAGACACACACAGAGATAGAGAGAGAGAGACAGAGTAACAGAGATAGGGAGAAGAACTATTAAGCAGTTATTACATGCTGGGCATTGTGTTTAGTCCTAGGAATACAAACTTAAAGCAATAAGACTGTCCATATCCTCAAATAACTTAGATTCTTCAAACAGCAATTATTCTGAATTTAACATTCACCAAATAAAGTGACTATTTCCATATACAGAACAGAAAAAGAATTTTACTTGGAACCATAGATTTCTATTATGCACGGTGATCTTTTCTTTTAAGGAAGCTGCTCAGTTCACGCTGTATCCTTCCAAGCTATTCTGTTTGAAGAAGTTAACATTCTAATGAGGGAGCTCAAAATTGGGGTGGGTGGATTGGAAGGTCAATATGGTGCAGAGATGGCCAGATTGGGGTGTGGAAGCCTGGTTCTTGGCCAGACTCAGTGAAAGCTCTTCTATCAGAGGTGGGGGGAGGGAAGAGGCAGAGATGAATTTTAACAACCAGCTCTCTGGGGAAAAATGTACTCAACAAACAATTTTATGTTGATCTGCATTATTGAGAGTTCTCCTCCACTTTCTTAAATCTAGACAACAAATGAAACAATAAATCAAGCCCTGATTTGTGACATTTGCTGACTTCCAAAGCGCAAGTCCTTACACTGAAAATTTAAGGATCCACTTGGTTCCAACCCACCCTAAGTCTGAGTTGCTGCAGGGGGAGGATGAGGATGATGGGAGGAGTATAGTAGCCTGGTCCATCATGTTTCTCTTCCTGTTTCAGCTACTTCCTCATTGCCAACTGATTGTTCTAATGCCACCACCATTTGCTTTCATTCTTTGGAGAAGAGCCTCCATTGAATTCCTTCAATGTAACAACCACCATGTAACCGACCTGGACAAATTATAAGAGTATAGACATTTTTTCTTTTTAGATAACATATATCCACATATCATAGAAAGGGGCAAGTATTTATCAAAATGGTGTAATTATAATCTTCAACTTATTCCTCATTCAGGATTTTTAAAAGAAAGCTGGCTCATGGACCTGGCTTTAATCATCTCTGATTAACACAGAAGCCTTGGAAAGAGAAGGTGCTTCCTCTGAACTGTGAAGTGGTCCTTAGGCATTAACATTTCAGACCTTTCTCCTGTATTCAAAATGTGTAAATCAGAGCCAAGACATTAAGCCTGGTTGAGAGCAAATTGAACACACTAGGAGATTATTTAACATTTCTGATTCATTTCTCAGAAACATTTATTTTCCCCTGGAAAAGTACAGGAAACACCAAACCAATACCTTCCAGAGAAAAATGAACTGGCTTGTTATTCATTAAGAGTGAAAGAGAAACTAGGTTCCCTTTTTAATAGAGATAGAAAGATATTGAAGGGTCATGGAGAGAACAACAGAAATCTTTAAAGGTATGTAAAACAATTGTGTTGTTCAGTTGAGTCCAACTTTTTGTGATTCCATTTGGGGTTTTCTTGGAAAAGATACTAGAATAACTTCCTTCCCCAGCTTATTTTTGCAGAATAGGAAACTAAGGCAAACAGAGTTAAGTGACTTGCCCAGGGTTGCACAGATAGTAAGTATCTGAGACCAAATTTGTACTTCTTGAGTCCATGCCTGTGGCTCTATCCATTGTGCAACCTGGCTGTCCTTGGAAAATAGTACTTGAGGCAAATGGTTGGGTGTTGGGATGGGGAAGGGGGGAATTGGGGAAAAGGAGAGAAGGTTTTAAAAATTTGTGTTGTTTTTAAACTTTGTGTTAGCTTCTTTTTGTCACATATCATTTTAAAATTATTACCTTTCATGGACTTTTCCAAGCACAAAGAAAGCCCAAACAAGATGCTTGTACATTAAACTATGAAACCACTATGTAGACCATGTTCTTTGAAATGCATTTATATTAAATGTGATAGTGCTAATAGTACTCTGCTTTATTCATTTTCTGAGTCTTCCTCTGGTCTCCTCTTTGTATTAATAAGTGGGTGATTTTTTTCTTTTCTGCCTTAATCTCCGAATATGTTTCTCCTCTTCTACTATCTATCAAACCAACACTTGAATAAAAAAAAATTTTAAAAGGTAGAGAAAAAAATAAGTTCAACAAAGCTAACAGATGCATGAACTAAGTCAGAAAATATAGGCAATGTTTCACATTCGTTCCGCTCCGCCCCCCCCATCTTTGCAAAGATAGGAAAGAATTGCATTTTCATCATCTCTTCTCTGAAGCCAAACTCAGTCATAAGTATGTGGCACATAGTGTTGTTTTCCTGTTAGTGATGTCATGCTTTGTGTTTACATTATCTCAGCAATTGTGTATATTGTTTTCTTGGTTCTGCTTATTTTACTTTGTATCAGTCTACATTAGTCTTTCCGTGCTTCTTTGACTTCTTCACATGCATTATTCTAATAGTTCAGTAACATTTCATCAAATGTACACACCACAATTTGGTCATCCATTCTCCAAATCATACGCAAATATTTGTTCCCAATTTTCTGCAATCAGGGGCAGTTCTGCTCTGGTTATTTTGTGGGCCTTTTCTCTCTGTCTTTCATTTCCTTGTAATACATACTTAGTAGTGGAATCTCTTGGTCCAGGGTTCTGTTTATTTTATAGTCATTTTCATAGCTTTATTTCCAGAATGGTTGAACCAATTTATAGCTGGTGGTAATTTTAAAACCAGTTTCAAGTGTGTTTCAAGTCCTCAAAAGATTTTAAATTTTGTTGTCATGGGTCTTCTTTCCATTAAAGCAGATTTCAGGTCTCTTAAGTCTTGGTCATTGTTCTGAACCATAGCAAATTATCCCTTTGAGTCCTACCTTCTGATGATTTACTTTCCTGAAATTAAGCAGACTATTTCACAAATTACAAACACAGCCCAACTCCAGGCCTCTACTAGAAGTCTTTCCAAATAGATAGTACTTGCTAGATCTCATGGTTTACTAAAATACCTTCAAGAATTCAGTGTCATATTGTGCTATGATAAGACATTAGCAATGAACTTAGTGAAGGATGCATCTTAAATATGTTAAAGGATTATGAAGTGGATATTTATTAGAAGTCTCCTAACTATGTGGAAACCTGGACAATGAGTTTCCTCTATACTGAGAGAGAATACTTGGATGTGAGGAAGAACAACCTTACTTTAAGGGCAAGTAAACCCTAGAATGAGTTTCCAAGGGAGAGCTGTGGAGTCTGAATCCTGCAGATGTTAAAAAGAAGTGTCAACAATCATCTCATTTTTATGGTTTCTACATTACTCTGCTTTGGAGGCAGGGGCTGGACCAGAAGTTTGGATTTTGTGGTTGAATCACTAAGCAGGGTTGGAGGGAGGGATAACATAGTGAAAATGAAATGTTTATGGTGTTTTCCTTTTAAAAGCTTTCACTTGGAACATGAACTTACAGTTGAAATGAACCTGAGTGAGTATTGGGTGACTCTGAACTCACATAAATTAGACAGAGAAGTCATAGCAAGATCTGTTTTCTACATTCCCTCCAACTCTGAGAGTCAATGAAAGGTCATAAAGATGCCATCAGTTCTATCTATCTGTCCATTCTCATCTCAAATGATGCGGACTCCAATATTCTACTCAGAAAACCCCTCCACTGAGTAAGAGAACATTCTGGGTTCATAGATCATAATTAAGAGGGGCAAGTCACCTTGACCCCTTGATCATACTTATGAGGAAACTAAACCCAGGTATTTAATGTGACTGGCTCAAGATTATACAGATAATAAAGGTCAGGGTAGGGATTCGAATCCACGTCTTCTGACTCCAACTCCAGTACCCTTTTCGCTGTCATACCTCTTAAAAGTTATGTCACTATGGATTATGCTTTTCTAATTTCTTCTGTTCTGGAGAAACGGAGTATAAACTTAGGAGAAGAGCATGTATCTATGGACCAGCCTAGTGAAGTTCAATGTAGCTTGACAATAGAAGTTGAATTATTCATTCATTCAATAAGCATTTATTTAGCACCTATTATGTACTTGGCACCATGCTAAGCACTGGGGGTACAAAAGAGGCAAATGACAGTCTCTGTCCTCAAAGATCTTACAATCTAATGTTGGAGACACCATGAAAACAAATATATCCAAAGTAAACTGTACGGGATCAATCAGAAACAATTAAAAGAAGGAAAACAATAGAATCAAGAGGGAGAGGGGTTGGGGGAGGTTTCCTTTAGAAAACAGCAAGGTCAGTAGTCAGAGTGGAGGAAGGAGAGCAGCCACCATGTGATATCTGTATCTAGATAGAGATATAGACATAAATATATATGCATGTATATTTACAAAAACTCACAAAGAATATACAATAAGGGTTAAAGGTGTTACAATAAAAGTTGTCAATGACACTAATGAAATCATTTTTATTTTTTATACTTTATTTCTTTCCACACACTTAAATGTCTAGTCACACTGGCCTGTTTGCTGTTTCTATAACATGACTGTTTCTAGCTCCAGCCTCCATACCTTTGCATGGGCTGATCATCATGCCTGGAGTGTATTTCTGTTTCATATCTACATCTTTTTTTTTTGAAATTTATTTTATTTTCTATTCATGAAACAAAACAAGCATTTTTATACTATAGTGCAATATAAAAGATAATTGTTCATGAAACTGCAAATCTACCATGTACAACTTGCTATTGGCTCTAAATATACAAAAAATTATGTAAATTTCTTTTTTATTCCCTCCCCTAACCCTAGAGATGGCTACCGTGAGACACAAATAGATTTATCTATGTCTGTCTATCTATCTATCTATCTATCTATCTATCTATCTATCTATCTATCTATCTATCTACCTATCTATCTGTCTGTCTATCTATCTATCTATCTATCTATCTATCATCTATCTATCTATCTATCTATCATCTATCTATCTATCTGTCAAATCATTCTATATATACCTCTATTTATTGTTTCTTTCTCTGGATGCAGATAGTGTCTTTCTTCATATGTCCTTTATTTTTAATTTGTGCATTTATAATAGTCAAAATGACTTAGTCATTCTTAAAACAATATTATTGTTACATGTCTACATCTCAGCATCCTTGGCTTCCTTCAAGATTTAGCTCAAATGCCCCATTCTGTGGGAAACCTTTCCTGGTCCCCTAACTACTTGAGTCTTCTTCCCTAAGGTTATCTTTGTACTATTCAGTGTGGGTTTATTTAAAGGGTGTCTTTCCCATTACGATGTGAGCTTCTTGAAGGAAGAGATTGCTTCTGTCTTTCATTGTATTGCAGTGCCTTTCACAATACCTGGCACATGGTAAGTACTAATAAATGCTCATTGGTTGTTTGGGTGACATTTGGGGCAGAAGTCTCTCATTCTATCCATGTAGAGGGTTCTCAGGGGAATTACAGATAACTGAAATGAAGCCATAGACTCTTGAAATATCAAATTACATTTGAGATGATTTTCCCATCTCTTTTGACTCAGATCACTGGCTTGATTCTATCACTTGGATTCTATTCCCTCATCTACAAAATGAAAAGAGATTTCGCTTTATGATCTTCAAGGTCTTTTTCCAGCTGTAAAGTATATTCTAGTGGACTTGTTTAGCTGGAAAATATTTGTAAAGATGCCAGAGTTCAGAGGGTCTCTGGGCAAAGGTGCAATCAAAGAAAAGGAAATTAGACATACTCAGGGGACATGGTCATTAAGCTGTAATAGCCTGGGGAAAACCTCTATCCTTACTCTACAGTAAAGGAATGTATACACCCAGAACTGTCCAGCAGCTCATTAGACATGACGATCCTTCTTCTGAGCAATAATAGAGATGTGGTAACAAGTTCTAACTCTAATTCCCTCATCTAGTCTCTTTATTGTCTCATGTCTGATTTTTCTGCCTCATTACAAGACCTTAAAAACATCTTTAAAATTTCCACATCTTATTGAGCACGTTCTATTGCATGAGGGTGGAAGGGTTCAGTAGTTAGAGTGCCAAGTTCAGAATAAAGATCTGAGTTCAGAGAAAGCCTTTGATGCTCACTTGCTGTGTAACCTTGGGCAAGTCTTTTAACCTCTTTGGACCTCAAGACTTATCACTGGAATGATAGATGGGTTGCAATCTGCACTGGTGGGGGGAGCTCCCCCTATTGACAAAATCACAGATCCTTGACCTGCTTGACTACAGGTTCTCCAGGGCCTTCTGAGGAGTTCTGGGAATGTCTTCTGCAGTCTCTCAAATTTCCCAGATTATGTAGGTGCCTGTCAATCTCAGAGAGCTTGTGAGTTTCATGTTTTTCATGACTTTTGCTCTGATGTGAGGCAGTATGTTATGACAAATAGAGAGCTGTCCTCAGAGCCAGCAATGGTTCAAGTCCTCTTTCTGTGAGTTCAAATCTAGCCTCAGATATTTACTATCTGTATGACCCTGGAAAAGTCACTTAACATTGTTTGTATCAGTATCAGAGTTGCTGGTAAACTACTTTCTAGTTTTGAATGTCACCATGAGGAAAAGCAGGTGTGATCCGGTGAATCTGAACCATTTAATAAAGGTGAGATGTTCAGGAACTGTAAACAGAAGACTGAAGTCTAAGGTGCAGTAAGAAGGATTAGAAAAGTCACCCAACTGAGTGTGAGGCAGGATCATCTGTAAAATGAGCAGGAGAAGGAAAAGGCAATGGCAAGTGGCAATATTCCAGAGTCTTCATCGAGAAAATCCCAGGCAGGATCTGGAAGAATCAAACACAATTGAAAAAGGACTCAACGATAATAAATGATTAGACAAATCTGTGGGGTTCCTTCAATGAACTCATAGTTCATATTCTAATCCCTATATTGATTTAATCTGATATTGTTTTCCTGGTTGATCTTCCTTGTATAGTTCATAACCTTTTGTTTTTATGACCAGAATTTTCTGGAGGAGTTTGAGAAGCATCTGCTGACAAGGGCAGGGTGGATGTACACACAGAAAATGGTCAACAGCTATTTTTTGAATTGACAAATAGAAAAGGCATTCACATCATGTTTTCATTCAGAATAATCTTAGTAATCTTGGTGTTCGCATTTCTCTGGTTTGCATATAGTGTGTGTGCTCCAAGTATTCAAACAGAAGGCACAGAGTATATGGGCACAACTCTTAAAAGGGAACTGAGGCATGCCTAGTGAGCAGATTCTCTGTTCCTTGTGATTATAAGGCTCAACAGTCTATGGGGGGAAAGGAAGGGGTAGAGGTCACCAAACAATGAAAAACATAGACCATTACAGTTTGAAGAGACATGAAAGTACATGCAGCACAATCTCCTAATTTTATAGATAAGGAAAATGAAGATCAGAGAGGTTAAGTAACATACCTAAGGTCATACGGTCAAGTAGGAGAGTTGGGACTGGAACTCAAATCTCCTGAATCCCAGTCCTATTCTGCTACATGGAGCAATTGTGGTACTATTTACCACTGAGGTTGACAGCTGTAAACACTGAAACCTCGTGTTGTATTTGCTATGTCCTGCTTTATTAGTATGCACATTCACAGATTGACATTTGGGAAATAACCTGACTTGGATTATCCTAGGAGAGAATGATCATTTGTTCAATAACCAGTAGGTTTTATTTTATTTTTTTGGTGGGTGTGTTATGGGGTCTATTGTTTTTCAAAGTGATACGAGAAGAGTTGTATCTAAATGCTGCTTGATGCCCATAGAAAATGTTTAGAAACCTACTAGTATTCAGAATGACCTGGCCTAAATAGTGACACATCTCTATTTGGAAATGAGAGCAAGATGCGTGGTATATCTCATTACTTTCAAGGCTGGTGACAAAAAGGAAGCTTGTGGGGAGCAATAAGGTATTTTACAGTGGAAGGAGTTGCTGGTAAACTATTTTCTAGTTTTCAATGTCACCATGAGAAAAGTAGGTGCAATCCAGGTGCATTCTAACCATTTAATAAAGGTGAGATGTCCAGGAACTGCAAACAGGAGACTGAAGTCTAAGGTGTAGTAAGAAGGATTAAAAAAGTCACCCAAGGGAGGGTGAGGCAGGATTTTTTAATCTCCTCCTTTCAATAGACCACTACAATAGCTGATAGGAAGAGGTATGCAGTTTACTGGAATGTGTAAAATTAAGTATGACGTGTGGTAGAGAGGCAGACCACATGCTTCCAACAACATCTAGAATTCTGATGGACCAGGGAATAATCAAATTCAACTCCACCATCAAGGTGATAGATGTCTCTATACAAGCTTTTTAGGTGAAGTAATTATGTCAGAGATTTTTTCTCCTTTTAGCTCTCTTAGGAAGATCATTGGTGAGTTGATATCACCAGACTAGATATGCATCAGTCATTTTGTTATTGTTAATCCATAATCTCTTATTGAGTTCCTACTATGTGCCAGGAACTATACTGGAAATTTGGAATATCATATACGATTTTCTCTACTTCTTTACTTTTTCCTTATGTGATCTTGACTATGGACTCTCATTACTTGAACTCTTTCTTTCTGATTAGTTTCAGTACTTTCTCTAAGACCTGGAAGTTCTATATTTTTTCTATAACGTTCTTGTCCATTTTCATTTTGGGATTCCTTTCAGATGGTGGTCAGTGTTGTTGTTGTTTTTTTTTTTCTGTTTTCACTTTCTCATTCTTCTATGTCTGGAAAGTTTTCTTTTATGATTTCTTGAAATACGATAGCCAGGCTTTTTTCTTGGTCATGACTTTCATATTGTCCTATGATGAACAATCTTTCCTATTAAGCATCATACCTCCTACTGGGAGTAAAAGAAGAATAAGAGGCCCCATGGTATCATGGGTAGAGAACCAGTCATGGAATGAGGAAGCCTGGGTAAAAGGGCTGCTTCTGTGTGAGACGATGGAAAGAGAACTGACTGGGGAATCAACAGACATCAGATCAAATTCTCCCTCCTGAGGCTGCCTGTGTGACATGAAATAGACTCTCTAGCATCTCTGAGCCTCAATGTCTATACCACAAAATGAAGGTTTGGATTATGTGGCCTCTCTGGTCCCTTCCAGCTCCAGATGTATGATCTCACACTTATTTGTTATCACTTAACTTGATTCAGTGCCTGTCTTGAGTGATTCTCTAAGACTAGTAAGTGCAGAACATGTGTTGATTTACATTGGTGATGGTGTTTCCTCACCAGGAGTGCCCAATGCCTCTGGTCATGGGTCCAATATTAAAACTAGTGTATAAAGGAAACATAAAACTTGGAGAAGTGAAGCTTCCTCTTTGAGGCCCCAGAGACCATGAGGAGGGTTGAAGCCTTCGGGTATTTCTCTTGGATAGAATCTTTTGGGTGGCCCAGGAGGGACATTGTTTGGTGCTCCCCAAACCCTAGAGGTTCTTCGGGAAAGGAATAACCGCCAATTTCCATTCAGTGTGTATGCTATCATCATGCTGTCTTAGAGGCTCTCAGGTCTTCAATAGGTTCCATCATGCAAAGGAGGCTACAAGATAGATCAGTGCAGTTATTTCTAAGCTAAAATGTCCCTCAAATACTCAATGTCTATTTTAATTTGGGATATTCAATAAATTTCTACCCCTGTTTTCAAGTTAAATGTCTATGTGAATTACTGGGTATAATCTTCCAAGATGAACAATAACTGAGGTCAGAAAATTTCAGCTTCTTCAGAATCTTGGAACACACATAAGAGAATCACATCTCTCCACCAATAACCAACCAACCGTTACTTCCAGGGTAGGCAAACTGGCCTAGCTGAAGCAGACAGGCTCCCTAAAGAGAAGGCAGCATGTGTTAGGCAAGCCAAACCAAACCACTAGCACCACCTTGACAACTCTCTCCTCTCAGACACTGATGGTCACAACCCAGGTTTTTGCATCCAAGAACCTTTGGAATAGAAATGCTTCACTATCCTCAACAATGCACAGCTAAAGACAACTCTACAAGCCTCAGGATGGAAGGAGATATCTAAACTCAGAGAAAGATATAGAAAGACTATAGTTTAAATGGAGACTGAAGCAAAACATGCCATCGTTCTCTTTCATGTCTGGTTTTGTTTCTTTTTTCCCAGTGATCACTCATTGGTTACAACCCTTCTGTATGACCAAACTATTGTACAATGTGAAAGTATCTGCAGATCCTGTACATGATTGCCCGCCACCATGGGGGGGGGAAGGGAGGGGAGAAAATCTGAAACTCAAGTGATTGTGGAACTGAATCTTGTAAACTAAAAGTAAACAAACAAGTCATTCAAAAAAAAATTAAAACAATTTAAGACAAAAATTAAAAAAAAAGAAAAAGGAATAGAAATGCTTCCAGCACAGTGGCCATGGTCTTCCAAGATTGCTTTATGGGAAATACTACTTGTGGAGAAGCATAGTGGCAAATGCTCCTACAGGTGCTTACACCATAATTACTGAAGGCCCAGAAAAGACAGATTTTTGCCATGAAAGTGCTACAGGAGATTCAACATTAGAAACTGATAAGATTTTATCAATGGAAATGACATCAAAGAAGAGATATCACTATCTGCTGCTGCACCCTAAGGACAATGGGACCTTTCTTGACTTGTAACTGAAACCATTCCGTATGTGTTGTTTTCCCCATTAGAAATGTGAATTCCTTAAGAGCAGGGACTTTTTTTTCCCATTTATTTTCTATTCTCTAGTATTTAACACAGTGCTTTTCACATACATGCTTAATAAATTCTTACCTTATTAATTTATTCATTCAGACACTGGAAGACAGGCTAGTTCTAGGGGAGAATTAAAAAAAAAATCATAGAATACTTGGAAATTACATAGAATACCAGAACAGGTGACTTGGGTTTTAATCCTCACTTTTAGGAGGACTTGATCTTCAGGCTTTACATTTTTGGCAATCAAATGAGATGAAATAAGTGAAAATTTTCTTGAAAAAGTAAGCAAATCTTTATCTGAATGTGAGGGCAAATGATTTAAGTTAGTTTTATTTAAAAACCACAGTCAGGGAGAGGCTAGGTGGCACAGTGAATAGAACACTGGCCCTGGAGTCAGGAGAACCTGAGTTCAAATCCGTGCTCAGACACTTAACACACTAACTAGCCATGTGACTTTGGGCAAGTCACTTAACCCCAATTGCCCTCCAAAAAGAAAAAAAAGAACACAGTCAGCATGGAGAAACAGAATGTATTTTTCTTTTTAAAAAAATCAATTTATTGTTATATTTGGATTTGACACAAAGATGCTTACTGATAAATTTGCAGGTGTACATATATAATCTTTACAAAGTATATTCCCTTAGGAAATTGTTTGATTATTGATTATTAAACAAAGAGGGGATGTAACCTTTACTTCTGTCAGTACTTTTTCAACATTGACCAGAACTTTGTTGCTTTCCCTTGCTGACTATTCATATGACTTCATTTATTGTGTATACCATTCTGTTGGCCCTGCTTTTTAAAAGCTGCAACTCTTTTTATGAGTCTTCCTTTTCTTTCAGAATTTGTTTTCATTACTCTTTAGGGCCTGGTAACAATTTTTTAGCTTCATATACTACATTGTAGTTTGCATTCCATTCCTCATCTTCTGGGTACATGCTTTTCTAGCTTTTGGTTATCATAAATCATTCTGCTATGAGCACTTTTGTACATTTGAGTTTTTTCTTGCTAAACATAATTTCCTCAGGGTATAGTCCCAGTGGTGGGATTTCTGGGTCAAAGGGTTTGAGCAATTCAGTAACTTTTCTTGCATAATTTCAAACTGTTTTCCAGAACAGTTGAAATATTTCATAGACATTTTAGCAGTGAATGAATTAATGTGCTTGCTTTCCTACAGCCTCTCTAACAATAGGATTTCCCATCTTTTATACACTTTGTTAATGGGTATGAAAATGTTTTCTTTTGCAATTCTCATCTTATTAGTGATATCCAACATTTTCCAACTGATTATCGATGCTTTGCATTTCTTCTTTTCCAAACTGTGTGCTTTTGATCACCTGTCTATTGGAAAATATTTTATATGTTTGTGACAATTCCTTATAGATTTTGGTTTCAGTCTTTTGTCAGAGATGTGAAATACAAAGATCCCCTTCCCCATCTTTATTTATTCTGAGTCTAGGAGAAGTAGTTTTTCAAGTTAGCCAAATGTTTTGATCCTATCTTAGAGTAGGAAACATCAAATGGAATGCAATAATTTTGGAATAAGAAAGAGACTCTTATTTTATAAATGAGGAAACCCCTGGAGCCAGAGAAATTAAGTAACTTGTTTAAGGTTAAACAGCTATTTTTTTTTAAATCAATACTAAAGCTAGAACTGAAGTCTTCTAACTGAAAGTCCAGTGATACTTCTGTTATGTTGTACTGTCAGGTTCAATATTGAGTAAATGTGTATATTTAAAAACACGTATTTCCCTTTAAGAATATTGTGCTGATAAAAATTTTCAGAGATTCATAGACACTCACAATTCAGAAGGACACCTAAGATCATGCATTCCAGATTCATTTTCTATAATATTCTTAACAAGTGATCATCCACTATCTGTTTAAAGACATACAATGAGTAAGACCTTTGTGAAGCTGTGCATTTCACTTTTGGACAGCTCCAAATGTTAGGAGGAGAGCGAGGTGGCCTGCTGGGTAGAGGGGAGAGCCTGGAGTGAGAAAGACTCCTCTTCATGAATTCTAATCTGGCCTCAGACACTTTCTGCCTGTGTGACTCTAGATAAGTCACTTCACTCTTTTTCCTTCAGTTTCCTGATTTGTAAAATGAGCTGAGGAAATGGCAAACCCCTCCAGTATCTTTGCCAAGAAAACCCCAGATGGGGTCATGAGAAACAACTGAACAACATTAACAAATTACTAGGAAACATTTCTTTATGGTGAGCTGAAATTAGCCTCTCTCGTTTTTGCCTGGAGGCAGCTAGTTGGCTCAATGGAAAGAGTGCTGGGCCTGGAGTCAGGAAGATCTGAGTTCAAAATAGGTCTCAGACACTTATTAGTTACGTGATCCTAGGCGAGTCACTTAATCTCTGTTTGCCTCAATCCACTGGAGAAGGAAATAGCAAATTAGTATCTTTTCCAAGAAAACTCCATGGACAGTGTTGGCAAACTATGGTCCATTGGGCAATGAAGAGTTGGACAGGATTCAATGACCGAACAACAACAATGCTTTCACCTATTGACCTAGTTCTGTCCTTTGTGATCCATCAGAATATCTCATTGCTCTTCAACACGACAGTCATATTCCTTCCTGAGCCTCTCCAATCTTCTCTTCTACAAGTTAGTTCCTCCAGCTGAAATTTTTATGGTATGGGGTGAAATCCATCGTGCTAATGGTCACAGTATTTCATATTTAGTCTGACCAGAAGAGAGAACAGTGGGACTACTATATCCATTGTTGTAGACTCTGCTTTTTAAAATGGAAGCTTCCAATTTATTCTATGCTTTTTTTTGGTCTGAGAACTATTCTCCTAATAGAGAGGACAGAAGCAAAATTGGAATTTAGCTTTTCTGCTCTCTCTCTCTTTCTTTCTCTCTCTCTGTCTCTGTCTCCCGCCCTCCCTCTCTGTCTTTCTCTCTTCCATTCAACCCAAGCAATTAGATCTATCTTCCTCTTCTTTTTAAAAATAAAATGAAATAAAACCTTAAAAGTCCCTTCTTGGGACAGCTAGGTGGCACAGCAAATAGAGCACCGTCCCTGGAGTCAGGAGGACCTGATTTCAAATCAGGCCTCAGCCACAACACTTACTAGACATGTGATCTTGGGCAAGTCACTTAACCCCAATTGCCCTGCCTTCCCCCCTCCACAAAGCAAAAAAGAAAAATCCCTTCTTATAATACACAGAATCATTTTTACTCTTTAAAAGTGATTTTCTAAACCCTGAGGACAACTGACATTTCCCAAAGGAACTAAATGAGGAAGTCAGACTAGATGACTGCTGAGGTCTCTTTCAGCCCTTCATTTACCAAATCAACAATCATTCATTATGTGCCTACTACATGCAAGGTACTGTGCTGTGGGATACAAAGATAAAGGAAAAAATGGTCCATGAATCCAAGGAGTTTATATTTCCTTGGGACATACAACATGTAAATACACAAAATTATCTGAGGTTGGAAGGGGCATTA
The DNA here is from genome assembly GCA_028627135.1 of Pseudochirops cupreus. NCBI lineage: Eukaryota > Metazoa > Chordata > Mammalia > Diprotodontia > Pseudocheiridae > Pseudochirops > Pseudochirops cupreus. Next base: position 543,869,667 of record CM053582.1, read on the forward strand.
AGAATCCATAAAGTTCTATACAAATGTGAGCTATCATTACAGTCTGACTTAAGGGTACCATGTGTAAAGGTTACATGATTTTTAAAAGCACAATAATGCATCATTATATTCATGTACAACACTTAGCTTAGCCATTCCTCCATTGATACATATCTAATTTGTTTTCAGTTCTTTGAGACCACAAAAAGTGCTGCTACAAATATTTTGGTGCAGAGTATGTTTTCTTTCTTTGTCATTAATCTCCTTGAGGTACATACCTAGCAATGGAATCTCAGTATAAAAAAGTATGGACATGTTAGTCATTCTCTTCACTAAATTCTAGATTCCTTTCTAGAATGGCAAGATTAATTCTTATCTCCACCAACAATACAAAGTTGTGCCCATGTTTCCAGAACATCCAATTTTTTTTGGCTTTACCAATTATCAAAATACGAGGTAAAACCTCACAGTTGTTTTCAGTTGCATTTCTCTTTTTCTTAGTGATTTGGAGTATCCCTTCATATAGTTGCTAAGTTTCAAATTCACATGAGAACTATTTATTCATATTATTTGACCTCTTATGTGTAGGCAAATGGCTTTTGATCATAAATGTCTGTTAATTTCTATTTGTATCTTGGATATTAGAGCCTTAATAGAGATACTTGAGGGGGGGCGGAGCCAAGATGGCGGTGTAGAAGCAGCAACATATCGCAGCTCTCACATAGCCACCCCAAAATACCCATAAAATAGGACTCTAAACCAATCCTGGAACTCCAAAACGCACACAAAGATACTTCCCACTAAAGTCAGCTCGGCTACGAGGAACCATATCAGCACTGCGAACCGAAACCAGCCTGGCCTGAAGC
>CM053582.1:543878770-543899277 GCA_028627135.1 Pseudochirops cupreus
TTGTACTAAGACTTTTGAGATACCTATATATTTTAATAAAATTATTTTCCTTGGTAAATCTATGTACACAATTTTATACATTATTAAAATTATTCTAGGAAGCAATCCAAAGTTTCCACAGGACTAGGGAAGGGGAAGGAAAAGAAATAAGCATTTATTAAGTGCCTACTGTGTTTTGCACTATTAAATGCTTTACAAATATTGTCTCAAATATTCCTTCAAAGAGTTCCATGAAATACACTCACAAAATGATTGCCAACCCTGATCTAAGTCTATATGTAAATATCTACACAATTCCCTCTCACATCTACCCCTTAAATATGGTAAGGACCATATTGAACCATCTCACTCTTACTGAACCTGAGTTCTCAAAATGTTCTGATTTCAATTTGCTTGCTTCTCTTTCTCAGGTCAGAGATAAGGGGCTTAAATATTCCTTTGATATTTTTCCCTTCTCTCTCTGATTCTTTACTTCCCTATCCTTCTGACAGTGGTAGCATAATAGTCTTTAATTTGCCCAGGATCAGCACCTTCCACTTAGCAAGACAGAGCCCTACTCCTCTGAGGCTTATTATATTTCTGTTGCTCATAAAGGGCCACTTTACTGCTTTCTTTACTAGACTGACCATATTCTCATTAAGAGAATCAGAAAAATTCAGAGTTGGGAGGGATGTCTGTAGCTATCAAATCAAACTATGCTAGAATGTGAATCACCTATGATAAATCTATCCAAAGACCTCCAGTAAAGGGAACTCCACTTCCTCTTGAGGCAGGTAGCCATTTTCCATTAAACTATTATATTTGTTTAAAAAAAAAGTTTTTCCTTACAATAAGCCTAAATTTACCTTTTTGTCACTTTTATTCATTGTTCTGAGTTCTTCCTTCTGTGACTAGGTAGGCATGCCGAAGCCCTTTCCTGTGAAAGCTTTTTAGATAGCTGACCATAGTGGTCATGTTCTTCGTGAGCCTTTTCTCCTCTGGGCTAATCATCTCTATTCCACATGTCCTGGAGTCATTGTATATCATACAGTAACCCAGGACTATTATTTGACTCTACTATTATAGTATTAGAGTTTCCTGAGAAGCCAAGGACAATTGATTTCATTAGGATTCACAAATTGGTCATTATGTCACTGCCTAGTGAGATCTCCAAAAGATTATCAAACACTAACAGAAAGCCTTAGAATCTACATTATAAAAACAAGACGCAGGTGAATGAATTAAAGATGATATCAATGCTATCTTTACAACTGAGCTTTCTCTAAAGTTGGGAAGTCAGGATTAGCCCATAACATTGACATATTTAGGTCTTAGATGGATTTGACCTAAGCTTTCATCATGGTTTTTATTCACAATTCTAATATATACATTGTGTAGATGCTGGAGGAACATAATTATGACTGAAAATTACAGCTTCAATCCTCCCTTTCTGGCCATATCCTCCTCAGTCTTGCCAACTGCCTTGCTACTCATATTGGAGACTACGTTTCCCATCCTAGGACACAATATCCTCACAAATCATTGTCTCCCAGATCACTTTTTCAGGAGAGCTCCAACCTCCTTTCCTTTCCTTCTCACCCAGTTCTGAAATCATGAAACATGATGGAATCAATTCTGCCATTTATCCTGTGTTAACCTATTCGTATGTGGTCCCACTCATTTCTGCAAATTTATGGACCAAAGTGTTCCTCCCTGAAGATCACTTCCCTATGTATATTGTTTTCTCCACTCAGGACAGGGACCATTTAAAAAAAAAATTTTCCCAATGCTTCCCAGATTAGTACAGTCCCTGACCCATAAAACATACTTAATTATACTTATTGACTGACTTCTTAGCCTACATCAAGCACTTAATAAATCTTGCTCTTTTGTGTATATAGAGATTTGAAGGTTATAAAGCAATTGTACATATGACTTGTCTCATTTGAGTCTAAAAACTGCTGTGTAATGTAGATATGTTAAATTGTATTATCATGCCTACTTCACAGAGCAGGAAAATGAAGCTCACAGAATTCAAGTGACCTATCTAGGGTCATATAGCTATCTCAAATATCAGAGGCAAGACTTAAACCCAGGATTTTCCTGTCTCTATGTCTAGCACCCAATCCACTCAACAGTATTGCTCTCTAACTGGACCTCTGACTGCCCAGATGCTAGCAAGAATTATATGCTACAATGGGCATGAAAGTGAGACACAGGACCAAGAGCCTTGGGTACTCTTGTACCATTCCTCTCAGCCCCCCAGGCAATCTCTTTCCTGCACCTATCCCCTTAATTACACTTCATGTGTGTGTGTCTGTCTCTGTCTCTATCTGACTCTGTGTCTCTGTGTGTGTCTCCATCTCTCTCTTAGTCTTTGTCTCTCTCTGTCTCTGTGTGTGTCTCTCTCTCCTCTATCCTAGCCCTTCCTCCTACTTAGTGACAAGGATGGGCCAAGATACATTCTATTGCCTGCCTTGCTTAAACACCTTAGCAGAAATGGTATCACAAAATTATCATCATCATTATTTTAGTGGTCGACATGTACACAAAGCTTTAAATGTTTATGATTAGTTCAATTGAGCCACAATGAATGGATGAGATTGATACTCTAGATCACATTATCTATTTTTAGAAATGAGGAAATTGTGCAACTTGTCCAGGGTCTTACAGCTTATATGTGCTGGAGTCAGGATTCAAGCCTAGGTCTCTCCTAACACCAAGTTCAGCACGTCTTTGACTACACCATACTGTCTTACCCTCTTATTTAGCTACCCCTCTCTTCAACTGTGTCCCCTTAGTCCCAATATTTCTAGGAAGAATTTTGAGCAATCTCCTTTGGGAGATACAAGTGGCTGGCAGATCTCTCCTTATATCCATACTTCACAATGATTCATTATCTCTAGTATTTGAAACATACAATCTCAAATACCTTGTACTGGGATCACAAAGCACTTTAAAAATTTGTTACCTCAACAAGAACTTGGCTTTCCAGGGAGGAAGGTATTGCTCTGAGCCCTTCTTTGCACATGGGGAAGCTATAACCTGTAGAGAGAGATGAAGTACTTTGCCCATCTCTATCCCCAAAGGAAAGAACCACGAGAAATCCCAAACCCCAGTAAAAGGCAAACATTCGCAAAGTCTTCAGATAAGAAATCTTACTCACCAGGTGGTAGGGAGCAGGGAGTCACCATGAAATGTGAAATTAATCCATTAGGCATCTTTTTTTCAGGTGGCTGAAAGTCAACACTGTCTTGCCTTTGCTAGATGAAGAGCTATAAATAGCCAAGTGAGTGGGGATTTTTCTATCTTCACTTTCAAGAAAAATGAATAACAGCCCCTTGTACTTTTCAGATGGCTTCCACATTAAAAGGAAAGGGCCTATGCTGAGGATGCTGTTTCTCATGCCAAGTTTTCACCAGCAGAAAGTTATACCAGAGAGGCTCGTAAACATCACTCTGGGCTAAAAGGTTCAAGACATGAAGCAGTATTCTCAACACAAATGGGTGTCTTATGAGCTGTGGGAAAAATTAAAGGCTACCTCCATGGAGACACTCAAGAGAAGAAGCCCAGGAAAGGGATGATGTGATAAAGAATTGCTTCCATGGAATCATGTAGAGGAGGTCAAGTTAACCAATTAAATGGAGTGCTTTTATGACAGCATTAATAATACTTACTTGTGTAAATAATAGTGCTTTTCTTCCTGGGAGTATCATTGTATACTATTCTCAGCTTCAAAATGAATAAGGCTTTGAGTAGCTACAGAATGACTAGAAAATCTATCGTCTGAAAAGATCTTCTTGGAATGTATAGCACCCACACGTGGGAAAGAGTGTGAAAAGAAAATTTAAAAGGGGTTCAAGACTACATACTTGGGAGGCAGCTAGGTGGTGCAGTGAGAAGGGCACCGGCCCTGGAGTCAGGAGGACCTGAGGTCAAATCCGGCCTCAGACACTTGACACACTTACTAGCCATGTGACTTTGGGCAAGTCACTTAACCCCAATTGCCCTCCAAAAAAAAAAAGCAAAAAAAAAATACAAAAAAAAAAGACTACACACTTGCACACATTTTTATACTCACTATGGTTAAGGCATCGTGGGAGGTGATATAGGAGGTGGTCTCGTCCTTGAGGAGCACCAAAAGGACATCACTCTGTTGAAGTCAAGGTACGGTATGTCCAGCTGTGGCTAATCAAACCACTGTGAGTTCAGAAAACTCTACCATAATTCGGGTACAAAAAGTCTGTATGAATATTGAGAGTGGAGATGTCTAAATTTATCCATCTCACGTTTCTTTTCAACTACCGAAATTCTGCTTTGCTCAGAGAGTACAGCACCTTCCTTTATGTGGGCATGTCATGGTGGGAGGTCCCATGCCAATATCTCCCATGTCTTGCAATTAACTCCAAAGTTCTTCGGAGAAACCTTGAAAGTGCCCTTGTATTGATTTTTTTCCAACCTCCAGGTGAATGCTTGCCTTGTCTGAGTTCTCCATAAAATAGTCTTTTAGGCAAATAAACTTTTGGCATTTGAACAATGTGGCCAGCTCATCAGAGTTGCACTCTGTGCAGTAGAGTTTGAATACCTGGTAATTCAGCTTGAGAAATGACCTCAGTGTCCAGTATCTTATCTTTCCAGGTGATCATCAGAATCTTTCGAAGACAAATCAAATGGAAGCAATTCAGTTTGCTAGAATGTTCTGATATACTGTCCAGGTTTCATGTGTATACAACAATGAGGTCAGCACAACATCTCTTCAGATCTTCCATTTAGCAAGTAGTCTAATACATCCTCTCTCCCACACTGTCCTTTAGAATATCCTAAACAGGGAGCTAGTTCTAGCAATGTGCATGTCAACCTCGTCATCTATGTGTACATCTCTAGAAGTATACTCTCAGGTTAAGCAAACTTATCCACAGTATTCAAACTTTATCAATTTGATATAACCAACGGTTCCATACTTGAGTTATGTAATTCTGGCTGGTGTGGAACCTGTGTTTTCTGGGTGTTGTTAGGCCAAAATTAGCATAAGGAGAAGAAAACCATCCATGATCTGTTGCATCTCAGCCTCAGAGGCTGCATTGAGTGTATAATTATCTGTAAACAAAAAGTCATGCACCAAATCTCCCTCTACTTCAGTCTTGACTTGTAGCCTTTTCAAGTTAAATAATTTTCAGTGCTGTAGCTGACCTTGGTGACATTTTCATGCTCATTGATGTTACCACCAATATCAGAGAAAACATTATATTAAAACGTATGAAAGAAAGCACACATCCCTACTTCATTCCATTGAGGTCTGGGAAAGTGTGAGACCATTGTCCAATGCTGCTCTGAGCAACTGAATTATGCCACAATTTTCCAAAAAACTTCACAACTAGCAGTATCAAGGGCCTTGGTCATATCAATGAATGTTGTGTACATCTCTGTTTTGCTCCTGGCACTTCTCCAGCAAACACCACATCAACCATTCTCCAGCCCTTTCTGAAGTCACACTGGCTCTTGGGTATATGACCATCTTCCAGGTGAAGTATCAACCCATCAAGCAGGACTCTGGCAAGAATCTTGCCAGCAATAACTAAGAGAGAGACCCCACGGTGGTTGTCACTCTTAAAATTAGCAATATATTGTTTGTGCTCAGAGAAACACTATAATTTGCTGACATTATGTCTTCTGATAGTCATCCTGACTTGTGGCCATTGTTTTTGTTGAATGCAAATGACAGAGAAAACCCAATGTTGTCAAATGACAGAGAAAAGCCAATGTTGTATCATATGCAGAGGGCCATGACTGAGGGCCTCAGTGCTAGCAGTGATATTTGTGGAACCCATGATCCAGACCCACCCATCCCCCAAAGTGTCTGGGCTCTCACAGACTAGATTTGAGCCCGGGCACCTGTCTCCAATGGGGGGTGGGGAAGGTCAATTTCTCTCTGTTTAGCTTTTTGACTCCAGACCAGAATTTCCTCCAGGGAAGTTTCCAAAATCAAATTTAAAAATATCTAAAGTCTAGGTTCCCCCAAAGGTTTATAACAAGGTCTCCAGCTCCTACATAGGCTCTCAACACAGTAAATACATGAGATATTGCACAGTCTCTATTTCACCCTGTCCAGAAAATTCATAAGATGAGGTGGACTCACTTCTTATAGGACATAAACAAATATAGAAACACATTCAAACAGTCCACTAGACTCCCTTAGAAGATAATCATCTTTGGAGACATTGCCAGACAAACCTTCCTCTTCCCATTGGCCTGTCCTATCCAAGCAACCCATGACAGTATCCAAGAGGGCTGGTAAAGGCCACTTATCCATGAAATAATATTTGTAAAATTTCTCAGCGCAGGGCTTGGAACATAATGGACACAATAAATAATCATTCACTTTCCTTACCCTTCTCCTGGCCTCCATTATAAGTAGTCCTCTACTATACGGGCTTTTTTATATACTTTCCATGTCTTTGTCTTCTTTTATTCTCTACTTCCCACTCTGTGTTCTTTCCTTCTCCAACTACTTTCCTGGCTCAGTCTCCTCCTGAATCCTTAATATAGAATTTCCCGAGACTCCATCCTCAATTGTCTTTTCTTTTTTTTCCTTTTCCTTTCCCTTTTATTCCCTTTGATGATATTCATTGACTCTCCTGAAGCTTCCTATCATCTCTCTGTGAATGATTCCCAAATTTACATCTTCTCTACTGATATCCTTCCTAAATTTCAGAGAAATACCTCCAACTGCCTTCTGGATAACTCCAGCTAGATGTGGTTTCTGCAGCTTAAATTCAATATGTCTATAGAAAATATCTTTCCCTTAAAATTTGTCATCTTCCAAATATCTTTATTTCTATTAATGGCACCACCACTCATGCAATCATATATGTCTATAGCTTGGGAATTATCTTTGCTTCTTTTTTTGCCTCTACATGAAATCAGTCACCAAGTTTCACCTCCACTATGTTTTTCACATCTGCCTTCTCCTTTCAATTCTTACTACCTTAAGTTTACCTCCCTTCATTTACTTGCACTATGAAATTGTCTCTTTTCTAAAATTATTTGTTTTCAACATTCACTTCCATAAGATTTTCAGCTCTAAATTTTCTCCTCCTCCCTCCCCTTGCCTCTCCACAAGACAGTGGGCAATCTGATATGAAATTGTCTCTTAAAGAACCTCCTTTATCCCAATCTTTTCCTGTCTGGCCTATCCTACATACTACTACAAGCTGGGTCTTCCTAATGCACAAAACTCATTATGTCATTTCACTGAACAAAAATCTTTAATTGCTTTTAATATTGGGACTGCTAGGTAATATAATGGATGGAGTACTGGGCCTGAAGTCAGGAAGACTCATCTTCCTGAGTTCAAATCTGACTTCAGACACTTACTAGCTATGTGAACCTGGGTAAGTCATTTCACCCTTGCCTCAATTTCCTCAACTGTAAAATGAGCTGGAGAAGGTAACAGCAAACTACTCCACTGTATTTGCTAAAAAAACAAACCCCAAATGGAATCATAATGAGTTGAACACAACTGAAACAACTGAACAACAGCATAATGAAAAGGTCTAAACTCCTTGGTCTGACACTCAAGATCCACAACAATTCCATAGTCTGGGCTTCCACTAAACCTGATGACCTCACATTCCCTAAGCTTGTCTGTAATCTACAGGCTCCCTCACTGTGGTCTAATCATTCTTAACCCCTTTAATATTCTCCTATTTAATTTTTCTCTCTCTTCCAAAGGCTAGTTCAAATGCCACATGCTCTGAGATGTTTTTCTTATTCCACCCATTCTCATTCCACCCATGTATGCTCATTCCACCTTGTTCAGGTCTCACAGGCATGTATTACTCCTATTCCAATAGTTATTTTCCTGTGTATCTTCTCTTCTCTCTTAGATCACAAGTTCTTTAAGATCAGAAGCCTTGACTGATTTGTCTTTAAATTTCCCTAACATATTCTATAACACTTTACACATGGTAGAAACTTAAAAGTATTAGGTGGATGTTTATAGAAGATGAGTGGACTGAATACAGAAGGGTAAGCATAGTCCCATAATACTGAGCAGATGAACCCTACCTCCCAAGGAGACTTGACAACAACAAAGCTATTAGAAACATCTTCTTTACGACTATCTGGGTGTCTTATTTTTCTTTCCTGCAGGTCATAAGGACACAACAGAACCACAAAGTGAAGAAAATAACGATTCTCTGGCCTCCTTGACCACTGAAGTATAGTCACCTAGTATTTCTATACCCACTGGTATAAAATAAAAAAAAATCTAATAAATGTGTGCCACTTTGCTAACTATCGGATTTTGGTAGCTCATGAATGGGGGGATATTATGCATGTGTGCCAGGGGTTTAGGTGGGGGGTACCTGTAATATACAATTAATTCAATTTTGAGTTATGTAGTGGAGTGATTTCTAGCATGAATTTTTGCCAGAATAGTTGGCGAGCACTGAAATTTAGCCAAACTGACAATCCCTCTGCCTTTTGCCTGCTTATTGAAATCTCACGTAAGGAAAGGTTCAGAGTACGGAAAACACAAGGAACTAGGGGATATAGAGAATGATGAGTCTAGAGAGAGATAAGAAGATAGAGCTTTATTAAAAATTTGTGTTGTCCAGGCACTAAGCTAGGGGTTAGCAATGCAAAGGTAAACAAATGATACAGGCCAGGGGTGGGGAACCTGTGGCCTCGCGGCCACATGTGGCTTTCTAGGTCCTTAGGTGAGACCCTTTGACTGAGTCCAAGTTTTATAGAACAGATCCTTTTATTCAGGTGATTTGTTCCATGAAGTTTGGATTCAGTCAAAGGATCACACTTGAGGACAAAGAAGGCCACATGTGGCCTTGAGGTCACAAGTTCTTCACCCCTAATACAGGTCCTGACCTCAAGAAGATTACATTCTAATAAAGGAAGACCATAAATACAGGGAAGCTGGAAAACTAGTGGGCAGGTACGGTTTGGCATGGAAATGGCCCGGATCTGGGTGTACAAGATGATGCCCAAACTAGCCTATCAGAACCAAGGGTGGTCCTGGGGTGGAGACAAATAGTCCTGGAAAAAGGAGGTTGAGATGATGGCTTAAGTAGAGATAGAATAGTGTACAAATGACCTGAAAGCTCAGTGGAGCCATGGATGCCAGCAACATACAGCTCCCTCTCACCCAATTCCAACTAGGTGGCACAATGGAAAGAGTATGGGGCCTGTACTCAGGAAGATTTGAATTCAAAGCAGACTTCAGGCACTTTCTACTGTGTAGCCTTGGGCAAGTCATTTAGCCTCTATGGGTCTCAGTTTTCAGATGTGTAAAATGGGAAAAATAATAACATCTGTCTCCCAGGGTTGTTGTGAGGACCAAACGAAAAAATATTAGTAAGGTGTTTAGCATAGTGCCTGGCACAGAAGCAGATACTATAGAAATGTGAGCTGTAATTATTATTATTATTAGAGCACAGTGCCCTCTAGTGTACTTCTTGACTAATGAGTGCTAATCTGGCTTATGAGCAGTTACTCTCCTATGCCCTCCAGTGCCTGTATAATGTCCCTTCGTCTCTGAGGCCCATATTAGTTCTCTTGGCCTTCTCACTAGCTACCTACTCCCTGTGCCTAGAATGTACACACACACACACACACACACACACACACACCCTCTAGCTTTTGGGTTCTCTAGGTTGTTTGTTATTTTTTTCACATCTCAGCTCAAGTATCATCTTCATAAGACATTTTCTGTTTCCCTCGGCTGTTAGTGTCTTCTCATCCACCTTTACTTTGCTTCTGCTCAGTATTTACTTTGCATTAATTTCTATATGGATCTATCATCTCCCTCAGTGGAGTGTAAGTGCTCTGAGGTCAGGCACCGTCTCATTTTTGTCTTTGTATCCCCAAATGTCTAGCATAGTGCCTGAAATATCCTAGCTGCATAATAAGTGCTTATTGATTGCTTCATTGATTTCTGCCTTGCTTTGACCTCAGAGTTTTCCATTTTCCCTGGCCCTTGGCTTCCTTCTTGATATCAATCTTACAGCTCTGCCTTTATCCCTCCCTACTAGACACCTCTTCAGCTGGCTCATACTCTGGCTGCTTGACTTCATATACCTAGCCATGCCTTGGCTTTTCCAGCCCTAGCTTCCAATCATGCTTCCACACTCCACCACAGATATTTCTGACAGAGTGATAGTTGAAAAATATATCCATGCTCAGTCTCCAGAAGAAAATAGTTCAGGTGCTGCAGGAGTTGGCCTTCTGCCATATTTAGGTCAGATGGAGAGACAGGGAACTGAAGAACAGAGGAGATCTGCTTTCCTTTTAGTACAAATCATAAAAAGAGGATAATCATCTGTAAAACTAGGTTATCTTTGTTTCTAATCAGGGGCCCCTGTCAACAGGATCATCTGTCTTGGCAAGGTAGTACAGATGGAAGTCAGTATGGATTCCACAGCCATCTGAGGCCTCTTACATTACCCTGTCAATTACAGATTAAAACTCACATTCTAAACAAAACCACTGTGTGATCGGGGGCATGTAACTGTGTCCCGTTCTGGCTGCACCCTGCTTTGGGGGACTTGGAAGCAGCAATCCAAAGCCCCAGAAATGTTAGGAAAGAGCAGAAAAGGGTGTTATGTCATTAGGGAGCCAAAGTTTACACAAAGGGCTGATTTGAGCCATAGACTATGAAATAGAAGCTGAGAAGCATGTATTGTGTGCTGAAGAAAAGCTTTGTTTCTCCCAATATATAGAAAATTCACCAGATACGCTGATAGAAAAAGGGCCATTTTTACATTGACTAATAATAATGGCACCTTCTGCAGAAACCTCTCCCTGCCCCTCCAGCTACCAACACCTTCTCCTTTCTCAGTATCTTTATATACTCTTTATGCCCCCTGTATGTCCCTGGGCATACAAATGTTGTCTCCCCTATTAGAATGAATGTTCCTGGGAGTAGAGAGTATTTTTTTATTTCTTTGTGTCCCCAGTACTTAGCACAGGGCCTGCCATATAGGAGGTAGATAATAAACGTTTATCGACTAACTGGCTGACATATGAAGAGCATTTTAAGATTTAAAGAGTACTTTATATACATATGTGTATGTGTATATATGTGTGTGTGTGTGCATGTGTGTGTGTATGTGTGTGTGTATCTGTGTATAACATCTCTATGGGGTAGATGACATGATTAGTGGTATTTTTGTCCCCAAATAATAAGTCAAACTGGAAGGAATTCAATGCATTGTTTTTTGATCACATAGATAGAAAATATGAAGCAGGATTGAAACCCAGACATCTCAAGTAAAATTCCAGCATTTTGTTCATTCCTTTCCACTGTCTGTCAGTGCTTCCTGAATTAGAAATGTTCCGTGTCATGGCCAGCCCACCAGTCAGTAAATAAGCATTTATCAAACAGTTACTATATGCAGGGCACTGTGCTAAGCACTGTAGATAGAGAAAGGCAGAAACAGTCCCTGCCATCAAGAAGTGTATGTGCTAGAGACGATATGCACACTAATAAATGTACGTAGGACATAGACAAGGTAAACGCAGAGGGGAAAGCATTCCGCTATGGACATTGTAATCAGGGGCCAGCTTAGATGGTATAATTCTGACAATCACTGGCACACTAAATCAGCCTTCACACCTTTATCAATGCTTGCTACTCATATTAGTACCCATGGTATATTGGTACTGGTCCTAGATGGTGTCCATTTCAACCCCAGCTAGGAGACAGAACAGGGCAGAAGGACATTGGATCAATAGCATCAAGAATGAGGAAGATACAGAGAAAACTTTTGGAGGAGGTTTCAGTTGTGATAGAAGACTGTTTCACTAGGTTGGGTGAGGTGGTTAATGGCATGATAAAGATGGGTCTTAACGCAGCAAAATCAAAAGGTTTGGAGATTATGGTCTTTAAAGAATTGGGGGGAAGCTAGGTGGCACAGTGAATAGAGTACCAGTCCTGGAGTCAGGAGGATCTGAGTTCAAATCTGGCCTTAGACACTTGACACACTTACCAGCTGTGTGACCTTCAGCAAGTCACTTAACCCCAATTATCTTGCCTTCTCCCTCAAAAATAAAAAAATCTACTAATGTTAATGAGTCTTTGGAAAAGAAAGAATACAGGTTATATGGATGAGCAACTGATCCTTAAAAGGCCAGGGTCATGATAAAAGATCTTGTCAAGAAGAGGACTTCTGTTACAGGACTTACTCCAGAAACTACAGAGATAAAACTCAGAAATATTTTGGAGCCTTTGGAAAGATTGAAACTCTCAAACTTACAATGGATTCAAAGACAAACAAGAGCATTAGTATTCATCATCTTTTTAAAAAGAAGTTCATGTTAAGAATAATTTATAAAAGAAATTCCATTATGTAGGTAGAAGTAAATCCTAGTTTAAGGCAGCCCAATCAGAAGTCTCCCAGCAGCAATAGCAGCAACAGCAGCAAAAGCAGCAGGACAGCTCTGGAGCCAGCCAAGGGGGATAAAGCAGAAGGAAGTTCAAATATGTCTCATGTATCTCCCCGACTCCATTGTGGCATCAAATTATCTGTACTCATCAAATAGCGTGCTCTCCACAGGATCTAGTCTTACAGTACTAAACAAAGGCTGGTCTCACAGTATATATATGCCCATAACCCTTAAATATTGTTTTGGAAATGTTAGGACAAATAGCTCTTCCTTTCGTTAGTCAATCCTGAATCACCAAGAGTTGTGGAGGAAGCTTTTCTCAGGGTATTTTCATTGGCTGCTGCTCATAGTTGGGATTCTCTCCCTCCTCATCTCTACCTACTGGCTGCCCTGAATTTCTTTTCAGTCCCAGTAAAATTTGACAATCTACAGCGAGCCTGTCTCAGTCCCTCTGAATTCTAGTGCCTGGTGATTGTTTCCCCTTTATCCTGGCTATATCTTGTTCGTACAGTCGTTTGCATGTTGTCTTCTCCATCTCCCCCATTAAAATGTGAGCTGCTCATGAGTCGACTTTTTGCTTTTTGTATCCCCAATTTTTAACACATAGTAGGAGTTCCATAATTTTTTGTTGATTGATTGATTGTTGTAAGGAAATAATACCAACCTTTCATAATTTTTCACCCAAGACAGAGTTATTGAATCTCAGAACTGACATGGAATTCCCAGACACTTTCTAGCACAAACCAAACCTAAGCAAGATCTCTTTGTATTACATTCTTGTCAAGTGGTCATACATTCCCCAAGTGAAGGCCACCAGCATGGGGGAAACCGCCACCTCTCAGTGCAGAACATTTCATTTTTAGATAACTTTTATTGTCAGGGATCTTTTCCTTGGCAAGAACTGAGATAGATCTCAGAAACTTGAGTCATAGCTCCTAGGTCTGCCCCATGCCAAACAGTCCAGTCTACTGCCTCTTTCATGTAACACTTCTACAAATACTTGAAATTGGCTCTCATTCCTTTCTTCCCTTAAGCATCCTCTTCTCAATCAAATCTCAATCAGTTCTCAATCAATGCTTGGGACAAGCATTAATTAAGCATTTATTATGTATAAAACAGTGTGCTGAGGGATACAAAGAAAGGCAAAAATACCAGAGTGATATCCCCAGTTTCCTTCAGGTAATTGTTATATGGCACGGTCTCAAGTTCACCAAGCATCCTGCTTGGCTTCTGAATGCATTTAAATTTGTTACTATCCAGAAAACAATATTCTAGATGGTGTCTGACTAGCATAGAGCACAAAGGAATTATCATCTGCCTCATTTTGAATACAGTGCCTGTTTTAATTCAGACAAAGATCCTGTTAGCTTTTATGATGGCCTACCACACTGTAAATTTACATAATTTACACATCACTTGCCCCACCCCCAATTTTTTTCAAATGAATTATTTCTAGTTGCATCTCTTTCCTATATTTAGATAACTGATGTTTTAAAAACTAAAATATAGGACTTTGTATTGATCTCTATTAACCTTTATTTCATTAGATTTCACCTTTTCTTGTAATCTGAAAAAATCTATTTGCATCTTGATTCTTTCATCCTACTTGTTATCTCTCTCCCTCTCAACTTTCACATCATCTGCCTACTTGACAAGTATGGCTTCTAGACCTTCATTCAAGTCATTGATAAAGAGCATGGGACCAAAGACAATTCCCTGGGAAACTCCACTAGTGGCTATCCTCCAAGATGATATGGGATCTTTAGGGACTCTTCTCTGAATCAGGTCATTCCACCAATTCTGAATGACCTTAACTGCAAAATTGTACAGCCACATTTTTTTCTTCTTTTCCATGACAAAAAAAAAATACTTCAACAAATGCATTGCTAAAATCTAGATAGTTTGTATCTCCAACATTCCTCTGATCTACCAATTTAACAACTATGATAGTCTGCCATGTCCTGTTCTTAGGGAAGCCATGAGGACTCAAGGTGGTCTCAGCTTCTCTCCCTAAGTGCCCGCACATCATCCTTTTAATAATACACTCTAGAATTTTTCAGGAATCAAAAATCAAGTTCATTGGTTTACATTTTTGGACTTCAGAAATCTAAGTTCTATTCTTTGGCATCATTTTCTACTTAGTTGTTCACATTACAACTTAATGCAATTCACCGACAAATAGTTATTAAATGTCCCCTGTGTGTGATGTGACATGAATACAGAGACAAAAACACAATAATGCCTGTGCTCAAGGAATTTGCATTATAATCTGGGAGTATAATATAATCATGAACAAGAATAATACATAACAGTGAAGAAAGCGGGTCAAAGAAGGGAGCTAAATGGTGTAGTGAATAGAATGCTGTACTTGAAGTCCCTAAGACCTGTGTTCAAATCCCACCTCACATGGTTGTTAGCCAAGTGACTCTGATCACTTTTCTCTTCAACCTCATTTTTCTTATTCATAAAATAGGGATAATAAAAACTCCTACCTCAGAGGATTGTTGTGAGGCCCAACTAAGATCATGTATGTAAAATGCTTTGCAAAATGTGAAACCATTATGCAATCATTAACCATTGCTATTCTTAAGATGAGGTCAAATATAGGGTCCTAGGAATGTTTGAGAATGATGGGAACATTTTCAACTGGAGGGACTTGGGGAATAAGGGAAGATTTCTTGGTAGGAATGCCACTTGAGTTGACAGAAAGATATTGAAAGACTGAGCTGAGGAGGGAGTGCATTATAGCGAGACATAGGGAGGATATGAGAAAATGCATGGAGGCCACGAATGGTATGTCCAGTTTATGGAATAGTTTTTAAATCTATTTTGGTTGGAATGTAAAGTGCATCAAAGGAAGTCTTATGAAATAAGGCTGGAGAGGTAGATTGGATTCATATTGTGGAGTATAGCCAATGTCTATGACAGTTTGTCACTGAATGCACTGACCCATTACTGTGTATGTCTTCCTATTCTAATATTCTCTCATAATAGTTAATTTTTAAAAACCTATACCAAAAGTTTCTTACTTCTGTTCCATTTGACTGTACTTCTATTCTTCAGCCCCACAGCACTTAAATTCCCTGATACACATTTGGAAATAAGCAGACCATATGTTTCCCTGGTGCTTGGCAGATGGGACCTTTCCAAATAAAGATAAAAATTTGATTCATTGATGTGAACTTTTTTTTAAATTAATTTTAAAAACATACCAAAAAACCCCAAACACCTATGAAAGTTTTCATCAAGTTTATATTGGTTTATTTTTGTGTGTGAAGAGCAATTCAGCTATGAGACAACACCTCTCCTTCCTCCTTCCCCCTTACACTTACCTTTATTTCTAAAAATAGAGAGTGATAGCTGTGGACATGTATACAATGTCATGCATATCTGCATGTCAGACTTTTTTGATATGTTGGTTAATTTTGATATTTTTTCTTCTTTCTAAAAGCTTCATTAGAAGATATTGTCCCCTGGGAGGGTAGGGATGAGGAATATAGTTTTAAAACTAGACATGATATAAAAGATAACAAAATGTTTCAAAAAGAAAAATTCAAGCTTAATAAACCAAAACTTTTTTATGCAAATGAAAGCAATTTTAATTTACTTATTCATTCTTTACTTACTGCCTATGAATTCAATAAGGGCAATTGATTTTTTAAAATTATGTGAAAGCTCTTGCATAATAAAAATGGTTTTAGACAAGTTGAAACTCCATTTTTTTTCCATCTGCTAACCTACATATCACATAATATAATCAAGGTCACTTTTTTTCAACATGGGTCTTTGTGGTGGCTAGGGGACCCAATGAATAGAATGCTGTACCTAGAATCAGGAAGAGCTCAGTTCAAATCTGCTCTCAAACACTAGCTGTATGACCCTGGGCCAACCACTTGATCTCTGTTTGACTCAGTTTCCTAATCTGTAAAATGGGGATAATAATAGCACCTACCTCCTAGGGTTTTCAGAGAATCAAATGAGATAATAATTGCAAAGTTCTTAGCCCAGTGCCTGGCCCATAGTAAGCACTGTATAAATACACTTTCCCCCTCATGGAAAGCTTGAGGTCAGTAAACTAAATTTGTAACTTCTCAGAAGCAAGCCAGCTTTCTCCTTTCTTTTCTGCTTTGAACCCATTTGGCTATCCATCTCTTCCATCTTTCTGAGGTAAACTCATTGCTTACCAAACTCTATTAGGTAGCCATCCAAATGCATGTTGAATTCTGTGCAATGGACATTTTTCATCCATTTTGCTTTTCCTTTGTGGATGGACACACCAAGCCTCTCAGAGTGATTTCAGATCTTTTCCAGAAGACTCTGCACTGTTTTATGGCTTGATGCCATCACCATAATGTGGTAAGCAAACAAGAGCATCTGAAAGACCTCACGATCAACAGGCATCTCTCCTCAATCTGGCCTCTGACTGTATCTTCTGCATGAAAATGCCAAATACTTTTGCTAAATATGCATCTTCCTGCTTTATGCCTTAGCTGATGTTTATTATCAGAAGGGAATTTTGGTTATCACATCTTCTAAGAAATTCTGAATGATTATCATGTATGAATGTGAGATCCTTTGCCAGAGAAGAGTCTTCAAGGTTGTATTTTGGTGCACCAAATCAAATGCTCTTTTTTGGGCAATCATTGAATACTAAACATAATGAGATCTCACAGTCTTCCATCTTTTAATTAATCATGAGATAGTAAAACTATTTCATTGTCACATATTGCTTGTGAGAACCTATTTGTCATCTAATGCCTTCATAGAAGATGCCTTCTCACAAAAAATAATTGTTTAGATGGGAGAGAAGACATATAGTTCAGTTGTTATTAATGGTCTCTTGGTCACCATTTTTTGCCATTAATAAAGTCTGAGATTTTTTTCATTACCTTTACTAGCTTTGCCTCCTACAGGTACCTTGTATACAGTTCTCTTAAGATCTTCACAACTATATTGTCTCCAACATGGATCTCCACTACATAACTGGTCCAATCTGGTTGTTTTTCCCATATATGTTTTCTCTAGTGTCATTTCTATCTATTTCTCTGTCTATATAAAAAAGAGACAAAGAACACCAGTGCCCGCAAAGAACTAATGATGGATTTCATACAGAGGGCCATGTGAAGGCTCATGGTACATCTGAGCAGGCAGGAACATAAGAAAAAAGGAACTCTGAAGAAGAATAGGGATCAAGAATATTATCAAGAAACTATGTCATGAAGAGAATAGGGGTTAGCTATGTTGAGAGAGAAAGGAGTGACAGATGGATGGCCAGAGCATTCTGCTAATGCCCTTATAACTCTAGGAGAATGAAAAGATGGCTTTCAACACATATAACGGACCTTCTGTGAAAAATATGTGAGGAAAATGGACATGGGTAGGCAAAGAAGGTTTTCTATATGCAGAGAACCTTTGAATTAATGAGATCATGTGAGAGATCCTTACAACAACCTTATAAGGTAGGTGCTATTATGCTATTATGATCTCCATTTTTCATCTGAGGAAACTGAGGCCAATAGTAACTTAACAAGATTCAGATAGCTAATTTTTGAGGCAGGACTTGAACTCAAGTCTATCTCTTTCTAAGCCCAGTTCTCCACTCACGTGTTACCTCTAGAAGTCCTAATGCTATGCCACATTACAATATTGGTTTAGAATCATAGAACCTCGGAATTGGAGAGACCTCAGAGGCCATCTATTCCATGCTGTCCCTGAATAAAACTCCTGATATAATTGGTCTTCTTTGAGAATGAAGGACAAGCAACAACAGAAACAAAAACTCCACAGCATCCCCAACATTTCAGATGGGGAGGTGGTCTCCAGTTTTGTGGGCACTTTGACTCCCTCAATGAAGTGTGTGGATTGCACTATGTGTGCTGGGTGCCACATTGCCATGTGGATTCATATTAAGCTTGCAATGCACTAAAACTTTTCACTCTTCTTTTTTCCATATCCACTATTAACTATTATCTAGCCCCATCTCCAACCCACATCATAGTTGTGATTTTTTTGAAGCCTAGTGTAAGGTTTTACATTTATCCCTATTAAATTTCACCTCATTAGATTTTACTTGTTGTTTTAGTCTAATACAAACTTTTGGGATCCTCTTGATCCAAAATATTAACTCATGCTCCCAGTTCTGCTCACCTGAAAAGCTAATAAACAAGGCGCCTGTGGCTTCACAGATGCATGATGGGAAGGGACCTCAGAGGATCTCTAGTCCTACTTCATCCTTTGTTGTTGTTTTTATTCATTTATCCATTTTCTTGTTTACGTCATTCATTTCCATGAGATTTTGAGTTACAAATTTTCTCCCCACCTTTCCCCCACCCACCACCCCAACACAGCCATCCCACTGTATAACCCCTTCCCCAATCTGCTCTCTTCTATCTCCTCCCCCATCATGCCTCTGACTTTCCAGTAGGGCAAGATGCATCCCCCTACCCCAGTGCCTGTATATCTTAATTCCCAGTTGCATGTAGTTAATGCTAATAATATATGTATATGCACATATATATTTTTAACATTTGATTATAGAACTTTAAATTCTAGATTCTTTCCCTTCCTCCCTCATCACCCACCCCCACTGGAAAGACAAGCCAACTCCATCATTTTACAACTGTGGAAGCTGAGGCTAGAAAAATTAAGCAATTTAGCAAGTTCAGGATTTGAACCCTGGCCCTCCAAAAATCTTTCTATTGTACCATGATACCTCTCTCAACATCTTCTTGATGATTATTATGTGATTGTAATCAGCAAATAAGATAAAGCGCTTAGCATAGTGCTTGGCCCATAGTGGGTGTTTAATGAATGTCCTCCCATCCTATTCTCAAGGTTACTATGGCATGACTAATGTAAAACTATGTGTAATATGAATACATAAGTAGAATCTATATCAGATTGCATGCCTTCTTGTGGAAGTGGGAGAAGAGGGCAGGAGGGAAAATTTGAAACTCAAAATCTTAGGAAAATAAAGGTTGAAAACTAAAAATTAATTAATTAATTTAAAAAGGTTACTATGGCAATTGAATTAAGTGTTTGAATCATTGGAATGCTTCCAAACCAATGACTTAGATTTCCATTCAATTCAATTTAAAATTTGTTTTTCTGCTGTGCAGTAGGACATGGTGCAGGAGACATTGACCATGCAAACATAAAATAAAGCATGTATACTCTTGCCCTCAAGAAGCTTGCAGAGTAGGAGGATCTTAAAATAACTAATTGATTGCTAATAACAGTGAAATGATGACCAAGTAGGGCTAGCAACAAAAAACCAAAGAATTCTCTCCAGGAGTCAGAAAGGGGATTGTACAAGTATGACCCTTGTCTTAGGAGACATGGCGAAACCAAAACATCTGGTTTACTTTATCAGATATGGTTGCTGGATTTGTCTTGAACAATAAACCTCACACCTTCCACCCTAACCTTCGCCAGCACATATTGAAGCATTTCTCTCCTAGGGACAACTCTGAGAGAATGGAATATGAAGAGGTCCTTACAAAATGTAACCCTTGCCTCATCAGCATCTGGAGGTCAGTCTCTGCATTGTGTGCTAATCCACCAAGCAGAGCGTGAAGGATGGTGGTGCCATGTAAACCTGTCAGCCATGAAAAGGCAAGTCAGTTCTCTGAAGGGAATACAGAAAGGCTCTCTTATCTAGAGGAATTGGAAGGAGGGGTTGCTAGGACTGCCTTCCATCTTGCCTAGGAAAACATTTGTGTTTCCCTCTCCAAATACTCAGGTTCAAATGAGAGTTCCAGGACACACACGTTTCCTACATACCTTGGCTCACAACTCCTCAGAACAAAACTGTGCTTTCCTATTCCTCTTGAAAACAACTCAGAGAAGTCTGGTCAGTGTCATCATTTTTAGCTCAATTTCTTTTCTCTAGCTGAACCTGATAGAATATTGTGCCTAAGTGATTTATCTTAGAACTGATCTTGGTGATAAAGAAAAAGACTTTGTGCTCAAAGAAGCATTAGCAGTTTGTATCAGCAAGCACCCTAGCATACCTAGGGCAGCTACTAGCACAGGTTCTTAGATCTGCTTTTCTAAAGGAAAGCAACTCAAAATGGGTTAACAATCTTACTTTAATCAATCAAATACCATTTACCTAGTTCAGGGGAAAA
>CM053582.1:543899777-543924133 GCA_028627135.1 Pseudochirops cupreus
ACGTGACCACATTCAGCCTATTAGGGAACAGAGTATACTTTCAAATATCCAAGGGTCCTAAGTCACGTAGACACTTTAGCAAAGGGCCTAGGGGCAGGGAAGATCTTTAGATTCCCATAACACAGTTTCAGAGGAAAACCTCATTTCAAAGATTGATTTTTTTGCTGTTTTGGGGAGAAATGCAGCTGAGTTTGAGAAGAGTAATGAAGAATGGGTCAGGGAGTTTTCTGTATTCTTTCATTTCACATTCCTAGTTTCTAGACTCGCTAAAAATAATATAAAATAAATAAATATAACATAAAATATAATATAAATAATATAAATATTTATATTATATTATGTGTAAATTATACATACAATAATAAATATAAAATAATGTAAAAACTAAAATATAACATAAAATGTAAAAATGAAAGTGATAATAACTACATATTTATATAACACTTTAAAATTTGCAAAATGTTATATTTGTAGTGCTTCCCCCTATTAAAAATTGTCTCATTTTTTTTTATGTACTTATATGGGCCCAAGTCAACTTGAGTCTAGTGGGTAGAGCGCTTGCCTTGTAGTGAAGAAATGAAATCAAGGCCCAGCTTTGACATATATTGGTTGTGGGTCCTTTAACTAAGTGGAAGAGTAAATGGAGCAGTGGACCTGGAGTCAGGAAGAACTGAGTTCAAATCCTGTCTTGGACACTTACTAGCTATGTGACCTTGGACAAGTCATTTCAACTCTATCTGCCTCAGTTTTGCAACTGTAAAATGGTAATAATAATAGTACTTACCTCCTAGTGTTGTTGTGAGGATCAAATGAGATAATATTTGTAGTACACTACCTAGCACATAGTAGGTGCTATATAAATAGTTACTCCCATTCTGCATTCTCTCAGTTGACCCTCTTTGGCTATCAGTTGCAGAACAGGTGCCATTCTGCATTGATCAAGGGAGTCTTCTCATCCTGGTATATCCTATATCAATAAAATCACAAATCCAAACCTTATTCTTTGAACCTTGACAACAGAAACTGGTTTGTTTTTTTTTTATCTCAGTGCCTAGGACAGTGCCTGACATAATAGACATTACTAAGTGCTTAATGATCAGTTGATTGATTGATCGATCGATTGGCTGGTCTCAGGAAAAACATAAAGTAGAATGTGACTACTCCTGAGACCTCTTTCTGACAACTCTCAAGTGACTAGTGCCCCTATACTGTAACCTGGGTGCCCACCATCCAGCTGTGTCTGCCCCTACAGTAAGTTTTATTCCAAATCTGACCAATTCCCCCACCCATTACCAAGTAAATGGTTGATATCCCATCCCTCAAAGCTCTAGCAGACAATTGGTTAAAGGACTGAGCCATCACGTGTCAACAAAGAGCTAGGGGAATAGGACAGAGCAGAGAGAAAGACAAAAGGCTTGTTCAGTCATTCCAGCTTAGAACAACAATCTTTGATTGATACTACCTTTAGCTCTACCCATTTCAGTAATGCTCCACCCCAGTTTCTGTCCTACTGTGCTGTTTGACTCCCCATTAACAAACCTGGTTTTGACTAATGGCTCCCCTCTCTGGTGACCTCTAAAATCTTCATCTTTAAACTCTATCCAGCAGTGAGCTGGTTAATAACAAACAACTGACCCTCCAGGGGAAAAAAAGGCAGTCTACATTATTAACATTTTCTTCATCACTTTCTTAAGTCTAGACAAGTGATGAAACAATAAATGAAGCCCTTATCTAAGGCATTTTCATATTTCTGAGGTTTAAATGTTCGCTGAAAATTTAATGATGTTTCACTTGAGCCAGTTCGAATGGGTTTCCAACACCCTATGACTCTATCCCACTCCCCATTTAATTTACCAGGTTTCCTCCTGAAAGACTTCCCTGAGCCCCATTTTCAAGATTTTGTGTTTCATGTGAAAAAGATCCATCAGTATTAGTGGACCCAAAACTCACCATTCCATAAATGGAAAATATAGAAGAAAAAAATGGCAGGATAAGTATAATAACAGAAGCCTGTAATTCCTGCTACTGAGAAAGCTGAAATTACTGGATCACTGAAATTCAGGAATTTAGAGACCACAGTC
Source organism: Pseudochirops cupreus (assembly GCA_028627135.1). Lineage (NCBI taxonomy): Eukaryota > Metazoa > Chordata > Mammalia > Diprotodontia > Pseudocheiridae > Pseudochirops > Pseudochirops cupreus. The sequence goes on from CM053582.1 coordinate 543,901,859, forward strand.
TAACAACCATCTTCACTTAGTGCAGCACCAATGGTGAGTCTTTGGACCTGGAAGCCATCAGGCTGCTGGAGGACGGGGAGCACACAGCAACAATTCTCTTGCTAGCTTTCCTCTCTCTCTGGTACTTTCTCCAACAATTAAAAAAGAAAAAGGAATCCCTGGAACAATTATGTATAGTCGAGGAAATGAAATTCCTACATTTGCCATGTCTAAAAATGTCTTATTTTGCAACCTATGTCTATCACCTCTTTATCGGGAGATGGAACACCTACATCATCATTATCATCAGTCATTTGGAATCATGGCTGGTCATTGCATTAGCCAGAGTTAAGTCTTTCAAATTTGTTTTTCCTTACAGTGCTGTGTTATTATAAAAATTGCTCTCCTGTTGCTGCTTTCTTCATTTTGCATCAGTTCATACAAATCTTCCCACATTTCACTGAAGTCATTCCTTTGTTATTTCTTGTAGTATCATAATAGTTCATTAAATTCACATGTGACAATTTGCTCAGCCATTTTTAAATAGTGACCCCCTTAGTTTCCAGTTTTTAGCCAGAAAGAAAGAGAGAGAGAGAAAGAGAGAGAGAGAGAGAGAGAGAGAGAGAGAGAGAGAGAGAGGGAGGGAGAGAGAGAGTATAAATATTTATGGATCATTTTCCTCTTTCTTTGATCTCTTTGGAGCATAGACCAACAGAGTTATCACTGGTCATGCAGTACAGGAACAGAGGTGGAGTATTACTGAAATGGACAGAGTAAAACAGATTGTTGTTCTGTTCTAACATGATGCAGTTAGTAACTTTTTGGTCATACTTCCAAATTGCTCTGCAGAATGGCTGGACCAATTCACAACTCATCTCACAGTGTTATCAACGCTCCTATTTCCTTATAGATTCTCCAATAAATGTTATTTTCCTTTTTTTTTCCAACTTTGTTAATCAACTAATTTGTGTGAAATAAAATTCAATACTGTTTAAATTTTCAGATATCTAATTTTAACAATTTTGGAGCTTTTTTCATCTGTGGTAAATAGTTTGGATTTCTTGTTTTGCCAATTATCTGTTTGTATCGTTTGATCATTAATTTATTATGAAATGCTACTTGTTCTTATATTACAATCAACTCCTGTTATATCATGGATATTAGAGGTCCTGTTCATATTATGGATATGAGAACTTTATAAACATTTTTACTTTAAAGTTTTTTTAATCTTCCAATTTGGTTGGAGGACTTATGCTCATATGAAGTACTGATGACCCCCCAAAGAACTTTGATTATGTGGGTTATATCTATTAGTATTTTACATATTAGACATTAAAACATATTAATAGTATTATAAAAGTAGTTTTGATCTCATGGGCCTTCTGAAAGGTCATGGGGAACCACAATAGTTCCTAGAAAACACTTTCAGCCCCACTGAAAATTTGACCTTCTATCAAGTCTAATAAGAGTAAACTAAATTGGGATAAATTTAAAGTGCTAACATGAGTTTGAAAAATCAATTTCAGAAGTATAATATGGAAAATATGTGACTTGACAGTAGTTTTCCAGAAAAAAAATATCTGGAGGTTTTCAGGCACCTCAAGATCAATATGAGTTAACAGCATGATATGAGAGCCCAAAACAAACTAGTGAGATCATAAGATATATGAAGAGAAGCAAAAAATTCAGGAAGAGGGAAGATGATAATCACATTCAAATCTCTATGCTTGATCATACCACACCCAGAGTATTATTGAGTTCTGGGCAACAACTTTTAGGAAGGGTGCTGATCACCTGGAAAGTATACATAATTTGGAGATCAGGATGGTGAAGGACCATTATGCCTGAGTCTCAAGTAAAGGAACTGGGATTATGTAGGCTGCAGAAGAAAAGAACCAGGGTCATGATGTCTGTCTTTGGGTTTTTAAAGGATTGTGATGTTGAGGAGAGATTAGACTTGTCCAACTTGACCTCAGAGGAAAGTCAAGATCATAAAACTGAAGTGTTAGGTAAAATGGATTTGGTCCTATGCAGGGAAAAATTTCAAACAATGATCTGTCTAAGAGCAGTTGGGCTCCCCTCCACTTCAGGTCGTCAAAAACAAAGATTTGATGGTCACACACACATACACACACACACATACACACATATGTACATATAAATATTTGTGTGTATATTCACCTTACATTCTACCACGTGTTCTTTGATCCAGGGGCACCAGCCTCTTGGTTGTTTTGAGAACAAGACACATGATCTCTCAACTCTGGGTGTTTTTTTCTGGATGATCTCAATGCCTGGAATGTTCTCCCTCCTTAACTCCGCTACTTACTGACTTCTCTGGCTTCTTTTAAGTTCCGTTTAAAATCTAGTCTTTAACAGGAAGCCTTTTCCAACCCTTAATTCTAATTACTTCCCTCTGTTATTTCCAAATTATCCTGCATATAATTTGTTTGCATATATTTATTTGCATGCTGTCTCTCCTATTAAATTATGAGCTCCTCGAGGGCATGGACTGCCTTTTGCCCCTTTTTGTATCCCCAGCACTTAGTACGATGCCTGACACATAGTAGGTGCTTAATAAATGTTTGCTGATTGATTATTGATTGGTTGATTGATTCTTGTTCAGGTATGTAGTAGTCTAGATAGCTACTATGGTCCTTTCCACCTCAGAGATCCTAGGAATACTATAACCAACTCCATCCATTTTTCATCCCTCATTCATTAAAAATGAAATCATCACTGCCAGTGGGCTGGAACAGTTATATCACAAGAAATGGCATTTATATAGGATTGTAAATTACAAAATCCTTTTACCAACACTCTTTCATGTGATTTTCACAATAACCCTGTAGTGCCAGAATGATAATCCCTTATTTACCATAGAGGAAAGCAAAAGTCAGAGGAATAACTTATCCCAGGCACAAATAGTGAGTCACAGAACTGAGAGTACAACCCAAATGTTCCTGACTCTACATCTATTTTTTCCATTGTTACCCCATATTACCCCTCACTGAAGCCAACTAGCTTAGACTTTTACATATGAAGAGAATCAGATGGAACTGGCAAAGAGCCATTCACTACCAGATAAATCTACCTTTGAGGCTCTCTCTTTATAACTGCCCAACAGGGAAGTGCCCCAATGCTAAAATGACTGTTGCTCATGGGACAGAGTTGATGACCATTTGTTGGCAGTATCCTTCCATTATGAGGTCCCCCTGATGCATCTGTTCTACATTTAGGGCTTTGTTTTCAAAAGGTAGCTTCTGAGGACCAGCTGAACCCTCTCTCCCCTTCCAGGGACTAAATAAGGCAGACAGCTTAGCCAAAATAAGCAGCTGTTGGTTAATTTAATCAGGAAAACGTTTTCTTGAATTGATAGACCCTCATGATACTCAAGTTAAGATGTAACTTTTGAGCTCTTTTTTTTCTTTTATTATTTTTTCCAACAACAAAAGATCAAGATTTAAACCAAAGCAAATTATCTTTTCTCCATGCAGATTGCTTCCCACTAAAGCCTCAGGGATGTTGGCCTGAGATACATCATGGTCCCTATTCACAGATAAACTTTGACAAACCTTTGGGGATGAAATGGTTTGATCCAAGAATGCAATTGGAATAATCTGACTTCTGTTGTTTCTTATTTCTTAGAGTCCCAGTGCTGTGGATTGATCCCTAGATGTGGAAGCAGGAGACCTGCAGTTCTCAGCCACTTACTAGCTGTACTGCCTTGGCCAAGTTATTTAATCTTTCTGGAACCAAGTTTCCTTATCTATTAGGTAAGAGGATTTGATTGCATTATTTTTAAGGCCCTTCCCAGTTCTTGATCTATCATCTTATGATCCTTCTAGGCTCCCTCAAACAGTGTCATCCCCCAGTTGCCAACATCCCCAAAGGTGGCCCTCCTCCTAGGCTATGGGGAGGTTCTCTGCTTCTTTGTTTTACAGCCTTTCTTTCCAGAAATCCTATAGCTCCCAAAGAAAGAACAATCTGTTCATAATTGTCCTAAGGCACTCAGAGAGAAAGATTAATGAGGCAATCTAATAGAGGGGATACAGCCCTGGATCTGGCATCAGGAAGATATGGGTTTAAATATTGGCTCTTGTATTTACTAGTTGTGTGACCATGGGTAAATCACTCAAAAGTTTTGAGTCTCACTTTCCTAATCTATAAAATGGAAATATTAATAATTACAAATTATAGGATCTATGCCAATGGATTATTGTGTGGATCAAAAAATAACATTTTTGTAAAGTATTTTGACTGACTTTGAATAAGTGAATGAAATATTCATTAAGAACTTACTATGTAGAAAGCACTGTGCTAAGTGCTGGGTAGACAAAGAGAAAAGACAATCCTGCTCTCAAAGAACTCACATTCCAACAAGATAAACAATACATATGGAAGGTTCCAGCTGGAAAGTCAGATAGAAAAGTCTCATAGCCCCTAGGGTACAGCAGCAAAACAGATGGTTATACCCCTTCTTTAATATCATTTCTACTGATAAAATATAGAACCATATGATGGTGCTAAAGCTTTGGTGGCAAGAACTTTTCTTTCATTCCTTTTTATCCAACAACAGAAATAGAGATTGAAATCAAAATGGATCATTTTACACATAGATGGCTTCCTCCCCCCCAAAAAAAGAGTATAGGGGTCTTTACCCTGAATCACTGTAGTATATGTCAGAAGGAGTAGTAGTAGTAGTAGTAGTAGTAGTAGTAGTAATAATAGTAGTAGTAGTAGTAGTATATCATTGTCACTATCAGGCTGTATTATGCCCAGGGCTGCAATAATTTGTTGACCTATTATTATATGTGGGCTACAGTATCAGGATGGGACAATCAAAAGGGCAATATATTTGGAGTCATAATCAAGAGTTCAGACCATATCATTGCTACTTTTTAACTTTGTGACCTTGGGCAAAGCAGTTTCTCTCTATGTACTTCAGTTTCCTCATCTTATAAAATCAAGAAATTAGACCAGGATCACAGAATCATTGTGACCTCTAAGGTCCCTTCCATCTCTAAATCCAATTTTAATCTTTCTCTGTATAAATAATTTACACAGCAGGGGAGGGACACATAATGAGTGTCAGAGGCATGCCAGGAAATTATCTCTTTAATACTAGCCTGTGCGTTGTCTTCCTTTCTTTTAATAAATGTCAAAGAATAACACTGTCCAGTGGCATGTACTGTTTGTCACAACTGATCAACCAAAAGCTTTTATTATGCCCCTACTATAGGCCAGTTCTAAGGTTACAAAGACAGTATCTTTAAAAATAGCCTTGATCCTCACCATTCTACTGGAGAAAACAATCTATATAGTTGATTGTCTAAGATTTTCTAAGTATACCATCATATCATCTGCAAAAAGTGATACTTTTGTTTCCTCATTCCCTATTCTGATTCCTTTGATTTTTTGTTCTCTCTTATTGCTAACACTAACATTTCTAGTACAATATTAAAAAAAAATAGTGGTCACAATTGGCATCCTTTTTTTCACTCCTGAGCTTATTGGGAAAGCTTCTAGCTGATCCTCATTATATATAATTCTTGTTGATGGTTTTAGATAGCTGCTACTTATCATTTTAAGGAACACTCCATTTATTCCTATACAGTCTAAGTGTTTTTAATAGGAATAGGTGTTGTATTTTGTTAGAAGCTTTTTGTGCATCTACTAAAATAATCATATAATTTCTCTTACTTTTGTCATTGAAATGATGAATTATGCTGAGAGTTTTCCTAATATTGAACCAGCTGTATATTGCTGGTATAAATCTGATCTGGTCATAGTGTATTATCCACATGATAAGTTGCTGTAATCTCTTCACTAATACTTTGTTTAAAAATTTTGCATCAATATTTTTCAGGGAAATTGGTCTATAATTTTCTTTCTCTTTTTTGGTTCTCCCTGGTTTCAGTATCAGCATCATATTTTGTGTCATTTAAGGAATTTGGTAGGAGTCTTTCTTCATCTATTTTTTCAAATAGCATTTATGGTATTGGAATCAATTGTTCTTTAAATATTTGATGGAATTCACTTGCAAATCCATCTAGCCCTGAAGATTTGTTCGTAGGGAGTTAATTCATTGCTTGTTTAACTTCTTTTTCTGAAATGGAATCATTTAAGTATTTTATTTCCTCTCCTGTTAATCTGAGTAATTTATAGCTTTGTAAATATCCATCCATTTCATTTAGATTATCAGATTTATTGGCATTCAGTTGGGTAAAACAGTTCCTAATTATTGCCTTAATTTCCTCTTCATAGATGGTGAATTCAACCTTTTAATTTTGGATACTGGTAATTTGATTTTCTTTCTTTTTCTTAAATCAAATTAGCCCAAGGTTAATTTTATAAAAACCAATTCTTAGTTTTATTTATTAGTTCAATAGCTTTTTTAATTTCAATTTTACTAATTTCTTCTTTGAATTTCAGAATTTCTAATTTGGCATTGGTATTAGCATATTTTTAATTTTTTTTTCATTTTCTAGCTTCTTTTAGTTGAATGCTAAATTCATTGATCTTCTCTTTCTGTATTTTATTCATGTAAAAATTTAAACATATAAAATTTCCCCTAAGAATGGTTTTGGCTGCATCCCATAAATTTTTGGCATGTTGTCTTATTATTTTTGCTCTCTTTGATAAAATTATTTATTATTTCTGTAGTTTTTGTTTCACCCACTCATTCTTTATCTAATTTCCAATTAATTTTAGTCTATCTTTTCATGGTCCTTTAATAAACGTATTTTATTGCATCATGATCTGAAAAGAATACATTTAATATTTCTGCCTTTCTACTTTTGATTGTGATGTTTTTATGCCCTAATGCATTGTTATTTTTGTGTAGATGTCACATACTGCTCAGAAAAAGATATATTCCTTGAAGTCCCCATTCAATTTTCTCCAGAGGTCTATCATATCTAACTTTTCTAAAATTATATTCACATCCTTAACTTCTTTCTCTCTTATTTTGTGTTTATTTAGATTTATCTAGTTCTGAGAATAGGAGATTGAGGTCCTTGACTAGTGTACTTTTGCTGAATATTTGTTCTTGTAACTCACAACTTCTCCTCCAAGAATTTGAATACTATACTGCTTGGTGCATATATGTTTAATACTGATATTACTTCCTTGTCTATGATAACTTTTAGCTAGATGTAGTTTCCTCTCTCATCTCTTTTATTTATATCTATTTTTACTTTTGTTTTGTCTGAGATCAGAATTGCTACCCCTGATTTTTTTTTTATTTCAGTTGAAGCATAATATATTTTTCTCCAGCCTTTTACCTTTACTCTGTGTGTATCTCTCTGCTTCAGATGTGTTTCTTGTAAACAACATATTGTAGAATTCTGTTTTTTAATCCACTCTATTATCTGCTTCCACTTTATGAGAAAGTTCATTCCATTCACATTCACAGTTATGATTAATAACTATTTCCCTTCATCCTATTTTCCCCCTGTTTATATATAGTTTTCTCTCCTTTCACCCTATACTTCCTCACCAGTGCTTTCCTTCTGACCACTGCCTCCCTCAATCTGCCTTCTCTTTTCATTCCCCTTTCCACTCCTACCTCTCCCCTCCCTTTTATCATCACTCTCCCTTTTCTTTCCACTTTCCCCTTCTGCTTCTCTATAGGGTAAGATAAATTTCTATATCCAATCAAGTGTGTATGTTATTCCCTCTTTGAGCCAAATCTAATGAAAGTAAGGTTTAAACATTTCTCATCCTCTCCCTTCTTTCCTCTACTGTAGTAGGTCTTTTGCACCTCTTAGCAATTTGCCCTTTTCTTCCTCTTCCTTTCCTCTTCTCCAAGTAAAATCCTTTTTTCACCCCTTAATTTTTTTATATCATCACATCAGTCAATTTATACCCCTCTGTCCATGTATATTCCTTCTAATTGCCCTAAAAGAGATATAGTTCTCAAGAGTTATAAATATCATCTTCCCATGTAAGGATATAAACAGTTCAATCTTATTAGATAGAATGTTTTTTTTGTTGTTGTTGTTCTTCCCTGTTTACCTTTTTATGCTTCTCTTGAGCTTTTATATGAAGATCAAATTTTCTGTTCAGATCTGGTCTTTTCACCAAGAAATATTGAAAGTACCCTACTTCATTGAGCATCCATCTTTTCCCCTGAAAGATTATGCTCAGTTTTTCTGGATAGTTGATTCTCGTTTGTAATCCAAGTTCCTCTGTCTTCTGGAATATCATATCCCAAGCCCTACAATATTCTAATGTAGAAGATGATAAGTCCTGTGTATTCCTGACTCTGTCTCTTTTAGATTTGACTTGTTATTTTCTAACTAGTTGCAGTATTTTCTCCTTTACCCAATAATTCTGGAATTTGACTACTACATTCCTTGGAGCTTTAATTTTGGGATCTCTTGCAGGAGACGATGAGTGAATTCTTTCAATGACTATTTTGCCCTCTGTTTCAAGGATCTCGGAGCAGTTTTTCTTGATAATTTCTGGAAAGAAGCAGTCCAGGCTCTTTTGTTTTTTCTTCGATCATGGCTTTCAGGTAGTCCAAAAATTCTTAAATTATTTCTCCTGGATATATTTTCTAGGTCAGTTGTTTTTTTCCAATGAGATATTTTACATTTTGTTCTATTTTTTCATTTTTTTGATTTTGTTGGACTGATTCTTCATGTCTCATAGAGTCATTAGTTTCAATTTGCCCACGTCCAATTTTTAAGAATTTTTTTTCTTCAGTTTGCTTTTGTACCTCCTTTTTCCATTTGGTCAATTCTATTTTTAGGGAATTGTTTTCTTCAATTTTTTTTTCACTTGGTCACGTGTATTTTATTAAGGAATTGTTTTCTTCAATCAATCTTTGTCCTTCCTTTCCCAGGCTCTTGACTCTCTCTTGCATAACTCTCATTTTTTTCCTAACTTTTCTTCTACCTCTATTATTTGATTTTTAAAATCCTTTTTCAGCTCTTCCAAGAAAGTTTTTTGGACTTAAGACCAACTCATATTCTCTTTTTAGTCTTTGCATGTAATTATTTTGACATTGTTGTACTCTTCTGAGTTTGTGTTTTGATCTTCCCTTTTGGCATAGTAGCTTTCTGTGGTCAGGGCTCTTTCCTTTTTTTTTTCTTCTCATTTGTAGCCTATTTCATAACTTTTAAAGTTGAGTTCTGCTCCTGGGGTACAGAGGGCACTGTCCCAACCTCCTTGCACTGGGGCTCCTGCCTGGTCACTGACTTTGTGCACTGGGGCCTTAGGTGCTAGAAGTTTGCCCAATGCACTGAGAAGGCCAGACCTAGTTGCACTTGTTGTTGCCTGGGTTCTGGGGCTGTCCATTTGCCTTCTGTACTTGGACTGAAGCTCTTACAACTAGCCTGCTATGCCTCTGGCCTGCTGAACCAGGACCAATGGGCCTTGGCTCCTGATCTGTGCTGTAGCTAAGAGCCTCCCACTGGCTTGCCTGGATATTGTCTGCACTGGGCTACACACCCTTTTTATGCAAGTGAGACAGACCTTTCCTGAAGTCCTGTTAAGTTATTGTAAGCTGGAATATTGTTTCTCTCTATCTTTTTATGGGTTATGTCACTCAAGAATGTGCTTAGAGGAATGAATTAACATTGTTTCTGAGGGAAACTGGGGAGAGATCAGGCAACTTCTTGGTTTCTCTCCTCCATCTTCTCTGGAACTGAATTGTTGGGGAAAAAATGAAAAACCAGAAATAACCAAGGCTTGCACATAATGGCAGACTGTCACCTGACCTCATCTACCCATATGTCCAAAGCAAGAGAAGCTACTTAACACTTACGGGGGGAATTCTGCATTTCCAACTCAACAAAGACTGGAAACTTGATTTAGAAACTGTGTTAAGAGGTTCATCTGAGTTGAAGGAGACCCATAGAGAAGTAGCATTGATGGAGGCCTCCAGTTCAGAGTGAGACTGCAACAGCCTATGGAGTCTGCTTGCTGGCGATGGAAAATAAAGTGAGGGAACTGAGGGGCAGATGACATCTCACTTCTGGGCCAAGAACCTTTCGTTGGAGTGTGACAGAGTAAGAATACTGGCCAAGAGTGTGACTATTATGATGTCTATGAATTCAAGAATCTAGTAAAATGTAGACAACACTAAACTGACCAAGACAAGTGACAATGTGCAAGAGGAAGCTGTAGCATCCTGTGCTGCTTACCAAGACCAAGCTGAAAAGAGATTGATTGTGGCTTACCCATGCCAGATCTAAAATTATAAAGAAGCAATCAGCAAAACTACTTCATACTGACTAAGAAATGGAGTGGTGGGTCAGTAAAATAGGTTAGGTACAAAAGACACACCAATCAATAACTGTAGTAATCTACTTTTTGGTAAACCCAAAGACTCCAACTTCTGGGATAAGAACTTATTATTTGACAAAAAATGCTGGGGAAACTGGAAAATAGTGTGATAGAAACTAGGCATAGACTAACATGTTACATTATATATCAAATTAAAGTCAAAATGGGTACATAATTTAAACTAAAAATATGATATACTATAAACACATTAGGAGATCAAGGAACAGTTTAATTGTCAGATCTATGGAGAATGGAAGGATTTATTTTCAAACAAGAGATAGAGAACATTATGAAATGCAAAATGCATTTTGATTACATTAAATTAAAAAGGTTTTGCACAAACAAAGCCAATGCAACCAAGATTGGAAGGGAAGCAGAAAGCTGGGAAACAATTTTTATAGACAGTATAAAGACTCATTCCCAAAATATATGGAGAACTGATTCAAATTTTTAAGAATACAAGTGATTCTCCAATTGATAAATGGTCAAAGAATATAAGCAGGCAGTTTTCAGAGAAAGAAATTAAAGCCATCCATAGTCATATGAAAAATATGCTCTAAATCACCATTGATTACAGTAATTCAAATTGAAACATTCTTAGGTACCACATCACACCTATCAGATTGGTTAATATGATAAAACAGGAAAATGATAAATGTTAAAGATGTGAGAAAATTAGAACAATAATGCATTGTTGGTGGAGTTGTGAATTGATCCAACCATTCTGGAGAACAATTTGAAACTATGACCTAAGGGCTATAAAACTGTGCATGCCCTTTGACACAGCAATACCACCTCTAGGGCTGTATCTCAAAGAGATTATATAATTGAGAAATGGACTCACATGCACAAAAATATCTATAGCAGCTCTTTTTGTGGTGGCAAAGAATTAGAAATTGAGGTGATTCTCCATCAATTGGGGAATGGCTGAACAAATTGGGGCATATGAATGTAATGGAATACTATTGTTCCATAAGAAATGAGGAGCAGGCAGACTTCAGAAAATGTGGAAGGACTTGCATCAATTAATGCTGAGTGAAGTGAATAGAACCAAGAGAATATTGTACATAGCATAGTAACATTGTGCAATAACCAACTTTGTTAGACTTAGCTCTTCTAAGTAATGTACAAAAGACTCATGATGGATAATGCTATCCACATCTAGAAAAAGAACTAGAGTCTGAATGTGGATCAAAACACTCTATTTTCTCTCTCTTTTTTTTTCCTTTTTTCTTTCTCATGATTTTTCCCTTTGATTCTAAGGCTTCTTTACAGCATGACTAATGTGGAAATATGTTTAATATGATTGTACATGTATAGCCTATATCAGATTACATGCTATACTAAGGAGGTGGAGAAGGGAAGGAGGGGGAGAAAATTTAAAAATCAAAATCTTATAAAAGTGAATGTTGAAAAATAAAAATAAATGATAAAGGCTTTTTAGTTAGTTCTTTAAGTTTTTTCCCCAACATTAGCTTGTTTTCTTGCTTTAGTAAATTTCTTCTATCACAAATATGAAAAATTATGCTGATATATATTGGAAACAATATTGTGGAATGAAAAATAGTTGATGTTTTCCAAAAATATATACACATAGTACAATAGGGGCAGCTAGGTGGCACAGTGAATAGAGCACTAGCCCTGGAGTCAGGAGGACCTGAGTTCAAATCTGGCCTCAGACACTTAACACTTACTAGCTGTGTGACCTTGGACAAGTCACTCAACCCCAATTGCCCTACCTTCCCCCCTCCAAAAATGCAAAATATATATATAAATATATATACATAGAAAAGAGACTTATGCTTTCATTCCTCTTTCCACCCACACATAGACAGGGGAGCTCTCCTAACCCTTAGTAAATTTCCCTAATAAATAGTATTTCCCCATTTCATTCTATGAAAGATTACATCCATCTTGCATGAGTGGGATGGGGGAAGTTTCTGAGAATGATTCTGTTGCCCACATATCTTCCTTTGTTGCCACTTATATATATAGCTCTGATTTGTGGTTTCTGTGTGGTATGTGAATAAATAGTATGTAATAGAGTGGGAAGAGGAGTCATATTTGCATAACTAGAACTTAACCAAAAAGCTCATTGAACACAAACTACCTAGGGACCTCAGCATTGTGGGAGGTTACACAAAACATTGGTGTTTGGGGGGTTTTATATTTTATTTTTGCAAATTATTTCATAGACTTTCAGTAACTTTGAGGTCTTGCTCCCTACCCTCATACACTACATAAAGTCAAGAGTTATAGTAGACCCCACCCATGTCAAAGTCCACACTTGTCACAGCCTCCCCACTAACTGATATCCATCCAATGTTTACTCCCAATTTAACTCTCAGAATTATCTCTTTTTCCTTCAGTTTCTCCTTTTGCCCCTGGGTCAAGAGACTATGAGTGTCTCAGCATAGCAAACATAGAGCATATCCCTGGCCTTCTATGGATGAGAAATTCTGAGGAATCAAAGGAGATTTCTAATCTATACGCTTTGTTCTTTTCCTTGAAAAAAAAAAGAATAAATGACACAATTTGCAAGATCCACTGCTAATTTTCTGATTTGCTCGTTGAGCACACTACCTGATTGCTTGATGTGGCAAATGGAACTATTTTCTAGTTTATTTGCTGTTGGTGAAAGAAAGAAAGGAAGGAAGGAAGGAAGGAAGGAAGGAAGGAAGAAAGAAAGAAAGAAAGAAAGAAAGAAAGGTAAGTAGATAGATAGATAGATAGATAGATAGATAGATGATAGATAGGAGGGAGGGAGAGAGATAGAGAGAGAGAGAGAGAGAGAGAGAGATATCTTTTTTAAATGATTCTAACTCCCCAGCACTACTCTGCCATAGACATTCATAGATTTTAAATAGAGATTTAAAGAGTTTCCTTACAGTAACCCCACTGCCCCATACTACCCAGAACATGGTGATAAAAGGGGGTAGCCTTTGTGGATCCCAAAGATCACAACATCAGAACAGAGGTAGTATTTAGACTTGGTAGAAGGAAATAATTCTTCACTCTCTGACATGTCCAAAAGAGAAATGGACTACCTCAGGAGGCAGTGGGTTTCCCATCATACAAAGTCTTTGAGTAGAAACTGAATAGCTCATTGTTGGGAATGGTATAGAGAGGCTTCCTATACAAATATGAGTTACATTAAATTATCTCTAAGGTCCCTTCCAACTTTGAGAGTCTGTGATACTGAGATTTTGTAAAGTCCTTCTCAGCCTGTGCAGAAGGTCTTCATAAGTTGTGGCCAATTGGTAGATTTCCAATTTTAGATGAACTAGAGTACAGCCAACTTCACTCGGCACTACTCTTCTATGAAGCATATATTAATCTGAAGTGGTTCAGAAGGTACTTCAGCGTTCCTTAGTGTTTAGAGTCATTTTAACATTTAACTCTCATCGTCTGGGACTGAAATTGGAGATGTTGCAGGAGACTGAGATTAAATCAAACCCTGAGCCCTGAAAGTTAGGTGATCCCCCAATGTCCACTTGTTTTCCCTTTATTAGTTTTGTCTTTCTCTTAGAAATAGAAATTATAGGGAAGGAGACTGCTTATTTAGGCATTCTAGTTGTTTCATATCAGATAAACAGGAGTTTCATGGATTTAATGTGTCAGTAGTATATATTGGGCTCCCCAAGTCACTCTCAGGACAGTTTAAAAAGCCAAAATTTGTTTATCATGAATAAAACTGGACAATGCTAGAGTTATATCACTGAACTGTGTTCACTTCTGATTGTTGAGATTGGCAGCTAATTTGGCTGCAGTATATCTAAGATTAGTGACATTTCCAATGGTATAGATTCAGTTTTTTGGAAGACAAATATTGATGAAAATGGTTTTGTAAGGAAGAAGTCCTTCATGCTCTAGGTGAAGGAACCAGGAATTCAGTTTTGATTCTATCCACTGTCTCTCAACCCATTTATTCAATACACATTTATCAAGTGGGATGAAAGCAAGCATTTCACTCTAGAGCGCTGGGCTTACAGTCAGTAAGACCTGGGTTTAAAATTAATCAGCCCTGATTTCCAAGAGTTCACATTCTATGACTGGGAATCATAATGCCACATTTTGCATCCAGGATGCCCCATCTATTAACCATGTGACCAGGGACATGAGGGTTCATCTTTCTGAGCCTCAGTTTCCTCATCTGAAAAATAAGGAAAATAACATCTCACTCTCTGCCTTGCAGGTTTGTAAGCTGTAAAGCACTACAGAAATGTGTATTACTATGAATATTATTGAGGATTATTTGCTCATGGGTTATATCCTCCTGTTATATATTAATGTCCATGATGAAAGGAGCCTCACGTCTATGCTTCACAGGAGATGATACATAGTTAGAGAGAAGACATTATGTATCACAGTTTTAGAAGTGGATTTGCAAAAGCAGAAAGTATGGATAATAAACAGGGTGAACTGGAGATCTTATTACAAGGAGGAAAATTCAAGTGGTTATCACTATGTTGTGGGATTGGACTAATTATTGTAATATAGTTCTAGAAAAGGAAACCTCATTCAAATGGAAAAGAAAATCTCAAAGAGAGTTATGGAGCAGCACCATATATGAAGAAGATCTACACATGTGAGGAAATCCCATTAATTCAATGGGGAAAACATGGTAAAGGACATTTGGGAAAAGATTAATAGAGAGATAGAGAAATGATATTACCATATGAGAATACTACAGAGCATCTGGACAGAAGGAGGAAATGGATGAGTAGTCTGAACAACAGAACACAAATCTAGTGTGGAAGCATGATGAAGTGGTGATGTGGGACTTGAGCTCTTCAGATATCTGCCCGGCCTCTGTCTCTCCCAAAAGTATCACAGTTGATAAATTCTTAACAATAGCTTTCATTTTCAAAAGCTGGAGAAAGTGGTGATGAGAACAGCTATTTCCAATGTGATTCTTACCAACAAACAAGAATTGGTTTCTAAAGAAGAGATGATGGGAACCTTGAGAGACACTGACCCCTTCTGTGTTAAAATTTATGAAAGAAGAGAAGAGGCATGCCAGAAATGTTGTGACATGTACCCTAGATTTGGGGAGAATTGATTTTATAAAGTTCAGGAAAAGGAGAGATAAGGTCTCTTGGCCTAAAATTCCTTGTGCATACCCATACTTGTGTTCGTGTGCACAAATACACATACACACATACACACACATGCAAACACACATACCTCACACTTAGAGGGAGAAGAAACTCTAAAAAATAAAAATCAAATGTCACAGAAATGCTTCCCCCTCCCCAATAAGTAGGGAAGTGATGCTCTAAAGTAGGAACTCTTAACCTAGAATCCATGAACTTGCATCTTAAAAAAAATACTTTATAACTGTATTTCAATATAATTGATTTCCTTTGTTATTCTGTGCATTCTATTTTATTTAAGAATTTTATTTTAGGGGCAGCTAGGTGGTGCAGTGAAGAGACCACAGGCCGTGGAGTCAGGAGGACCTGAGTTCAAATTCGGCCTCAGACACGTGACACACTTACTAGCCGTGTGACTTTGGGCAAGTGACTTAACCCCAATTGCCCTCCAAAAAGAAAAGAAAAGAATATCATTTTGAGGAGTCTTTTGTAGACTGCCAAAAAGCGTTCATAACAGACACCTCAAAAGATTAAGAAGTTCTAATCTAAAGAGATCAGTGGAGAGGTACATAGACTTTATCACCCATTTAAGATCTTTAAGATATGAATAAGAGGGGCAGTTAGAAGGTGCAGTGAATAGATCACTGGGCCTGGAGTCAGGAGGACTTGAGTACAAATCTGACCTCAGACACTTTACATACTAGCTGTGTGACCTTGCACAAGTCACTTAATTCCAACTGCCTTACCTTTCTCTCTCAAAAAAAAAGACAGATATGAATAAGAATCTGGGACAGACCTCATGATTTAATTGGTATAGGGAACACCCTCAAGAGGAAACTCCTTTTCTTAATCAAAGTAAATGTCTTTGCAACTTGAAAGTCTTCAAGAGCTCTAAATCCACTTTGCCAAATGACTCCTGTATATTTAGGAGTAGATGCCCCATAGGCTTCTTAAACTCAAATGCCTAAAACCTGACTCATTATCTTTCCCCCAAAGACCCGTTCCTTTTAGGAACTTCCCTATTTCTGCTGAGGGCAACACTAGCCTTCTAATCACCCATATTCACAACCTTAAAATCAGCCTCAAATTCTCACAATTCCTTGACCATTATTTCTAATCAGTTGGCAAGTTTTATCCATTCTACCTCCTGAAAAATTCTCATTTTCTTTTCATATAACCACCATCCTGGTTATCATCATCATTTTTGACCTTCAATGTCAAATGAGCCTCCTGATTGGTCTTCCTGACACGTCATTCTTTTCTCCAACCTATCCCCCACATAGCTGCCAACACTGTATTCCTAAAAAAAAAAAAAAACAAATCTAACAATGTCATTCCCCTGCTCAATAAACTCTGATAGTTCCTTATTGCCTTTGGAATCAAATATAAATTCCTCTGTATCACATTAAAATCCCTTCACAAGCTTATTCTGACCTACTTTTCCAACTTTCTTATGTATTACTCCTCTTCATACTCTAGCCAAACTGGCCTTCCTATTGTCTCCTTATCCACATCTGCCTTTACATAGGCTAGCCACCCCCCCCCTTGCTTGAAATGCCCTCCCTCCTTACCTCTACCTCTTAACACCCCTAGTTCCAGAAAAGATCAGTTCAATGGCCACCTCCTACAAAAGGTCTCTCTGATCCTCCCTCTCAACTGATAGTCTCACCTTTGAACTGTAATGTCTCTGTTATGCCGAGTTAGTCCCTTAACCTCTCAATGCCCTCAAGCAACTCTCAAAGACTGCAAAAGTCAGAGAATTTGTCAATCTGGATTCAAAGAGTAGTTAGTCCCTCACCAAGAACTCCTTATACTAATATAATCATAGGTTTTATAGACTTGTGTATATATACTTATATATATATATATATATATATATGCATGTATACATACTTAAACATGTATGTGTACATAATTATGTACAGACACATATATGCATATATAGTGTAAATGGAAGGTAATCTTGTAGGGAAGGCACAACCAATGGAGGCACAGTGTCCTGGCAAATTTTAACAACTGGCTTTCTGAAAAAAATGTACTAAATTTAATCTGCATTAACATTTCCTCCATCATTTTTTAAAGTCTAAACAGTCAACAAAATAAATAAAACTCTGATCCCTAGGGTTTAAAGATTTCTGAAGTGTAAATGCTTACACTGAAAATTTAACAGTCGGCTATCAAAAACCTGCTGACTTCAGCATGGCCCTAACTGGAGGGAATCAGGAAAGGCCATCATCTGTAGAAGGTGAAAGTTGATTGAGTCTTAGAGGAGGCAGGGAAAGCCAGGAAGGAGGAGGAGGTTAGAAGAGAAAACACTCTAAGCATGGGAAATAGCCTGTACGAAGACCGGGAGATGGGAGATGGAATGTCCTAAGCAAGGAATAGCGAAAAAGGTTTGTGTTTCTGGATTATAGATTATATTTTTGTAAAAACTGGTATATTATCTTTGGAAATAAACACGAAGACTTTTTCATCCTGATATATTTCAAATGTTCAATGACGCAATAAGTATACTTTGGCGGAAGGCAAGATCATATTTTTTCTAGAAATATATTCCTTAAATTTAAAGTGACCCTGAAGCAGCACCAAGAAAGACTCCTTGAAAAACAAATGGCTCATTAAATTGAGCACATAAGAAGTCTCTTATAACACTCAATTGGATGGGGACATTTTTTACACTATCCACATCTGAGCAGACAAAGGGCAATTAGTGTTATTGTCCTTTGACAGAAGGACTTAAATAAGGCTAAGAATTAGGATTTTACCAGAAAACATATTAAAAACCAGTATGCATAAGAATGACCCTGTAGCCCTTCAAGATTCCCAGTGGACTTTAGAAAGTTTGTGTGGGAGTGAAAGGGTCATACCATGGATAGATATCAGGCTTCCAGTGTCTCTTCCTTTTCCACCTTTCTCCCATCTTCAATCTCTCACCATTTGGCACCAGCCCAGGACACTACAGTACCTTATGCCCCACCCAACTGGGGCTGCCACATCTTAGCCTGATACCCAGAGCCAGCTTCTGCCCTGTCAGCCCCCAAATGTAGGACTAAAAAAAAAAAAATGTGTCTTGGGAGGAGTTAGTAGCTTTTGGCTACAATAGTTGTATAGAGTCAGACTTCTTGGAATAGGACTGATAAAAAAGAGGAGGAGGAAGATAAGGAAGAGGGGGGAGGGAAGAGAAAGAGATATAGGCTGAGATCCTATGAACTTTAAAAGAGAGGAAGGAAAAATACTCAGTAAAGTTCCTAGTTCCTAAGGTCCTCATTTCAGGAAGATCTCTGCTGAAAAAAATTTCTGCTCTATAACTTTGTCCTTCTCTCATTGATCTCTCTGAATTCCTCGCTCCTCCCAAAAGCTTTCAGGATGAGGGAAAGAATCTATCTTACTAAAGGTCGCACTTTCTTATTTTATGACATCGCCATGGAGTAGGAGTAGGAGAGGACAGATGAGAAGGGGAAAAGGTCCTTTATGTACTCAGAATTTCATTTTCCTCCATACAAGTACTTTGAAGATCATCTAGACCAAAGTACAGGGTGTCCCAAAAGTCTTTGTGCACTTGGAACTTGGTGGTATGATCTAATTCCAGTGGTTCTAGCTTGTCCTTGGAAGCAGTCCTAATGACCTTTATACTGACCTCAGGGCTTTTGCTTTTCATTACTTTTCCAATCTCCCTTTTCCATTGAATACACAACTCAAGGGACCAAAACTCCTTTCCGTTAGTTCATAAGCTAGCATGGCTCCATTGGTTCATAGATCTGCCAGTCCTAATGTCTATTTACCTTCCCTCCCCCCTCATCTTCTAAGACTATCATGATAATCGGCTGCTCTATTTTTCCCTTCTTCCCTTCTACGATAGTACGTGTTTCTCCTTTGTCATGTGTTCCAGGCTACAAGAGAATGATTTCTAGAGGTAATTCACAAGACAAAAGAAAATATCCAAATTTGGAGGGAAGAAAACTAAGGGAGATAGTATGAAGCCAATATGACAGAAAAAAATCCAGTCCATAACTACAAGGTACAAGCTTTAACCAAAAATTCCAAAGCCTGACTCAACCTTCATGATATCCTTGAGGCCAGGATGTCTTCATTGCAGCCCCAGAAAAGATACACATGTTCTGCCTCAGTCATTTGAATGTTCCAACTTGAGTTCATTCATCCTTTCCCCAAACCCAGACTCCCTTGCAGTCTATCAAAGAGGTTTTAAAATTTTTTAAATTTTTTTTTTAAAATAGGTTTTGAATGTTCTTTCTCTATTCCTTTTAAAATACTTACTACCCAACTGACCCCTTCCACTTTACTTGATGAAGGGAAAAGCAAGAAAGTACAAAACAGACACAGGTCATGTTCTTATTACCTAAAGAGATTTGAATAATTAAACCCTGAAAAGTTTGTAAATCAGAACATTCATTACACGCAATCTCTTCTCTTGCAATGGGAACCCATCCTGTGTAGAATATACATTTGATGCTTGGAACGAACGGTTCTTAGAACACATGCCATAGTTATCTTAATCCACAAGTTTTATATTTTTCAAATGACCATATTGGAGGAAGACTAAATGAAATATAATACGCTAGAGAAGTTGGAAGTTCCTCTTTAAGGGTAGCAATAAACCATGAGGAATGGACCAAGGACACTGCTCAGAGGGAAGGGCCTCATCCTACACAGTCAAATGGGGTGGGAGGGAGTGGGCAGTGGAAGTCTTCATCACTGGATCATTGAGCAATAGTGTCTGGGGAAACTAGATGAAACAGTGGAAGAACTGATCAATATAAGTACATATAGAATATTTTTTCTCTTTTTTAAATTTATATAGGTATATACATTTTTAAAAAATATATATATATATTTGTCTAATGGTAGTCATCTCTAGGGTGGAAGGGGTAGAAGAAAAAAAGAAATTTACATGATAATTTTATTATGTATTTTAAAAGAATAACAAGTTGTACATAATAGATTTGTAGTTCCATGTGCAACTTTTTATCATAATATGTTATGGAAATGCTTCTTTTATTCCATAAATTCAAAATTAAATTTAAAAATTAAAATAAAAAAGTAGCAGCCTGGCATAATGGAAAGAGTGCTGGATTTGGTATTCCAAGACATGATTTCAGATCCAAGCTCAGGCATTTCTTTGTTTTGTTACTATAGGAAATTTACTATAGTTCTCTGAACCTCAGTTTTCTCGTCTATAAAACGGGGATAAAACTTTCATTGTCTATCTACCTCAGAAGCATTCTCTGGGGAAGAGAATTTCAAAGTGGTGTGCAAATGTGAATTAGAATTTCTATTATGATTACATAGTGGCCTGTTTACCAATTAATAGGGGTGGGGTTCAAATGTCTGTGCCCAGTGACTCTTAGATCTACAGTGGAAGATTTATAGAAGCACATAGACGTGAACCATATAGGTTGAGAAGATGTTAATGGATGCATTACAGTCTCAGCTGCTGGGTGCTATACCACATCAATGAGATCACAGGTACACTGAAGGATAGAAGAATTAATTTGCTTGCCAAATGTATTGAGTCACCACAGAGCTCACAAGATGTATACACATTTGTGAGATGTCATGATACTGATGCGGGGGAGGGGGGGAGAGATAAAAGACTTGATGATTATAAAAGGAATCTTAAATCCAGAGTATTGTTCTTTGAGTTACTACATGTTGCATGAACACGACCCAAAAGACAAACAGAGCCTGGGAGTTTCAGCGTACCTGATAGAATGCCAGAAGCAGGAGTTTAGGTACATTAGAAACCAGAGGAATTTTTGTGATGAAAATTTAAGAAAATCTGGACATTCCTGAAGCCATCAAGGTACTAGGCTCTTAGTTTTAAATATTCTTTGAAAGTGACAGCACAATCATTAAGGCTGGTGAAAGGACGCTGAGTATATTAGCATGTAAGATTCAGATTGACATGGATCCAAGTGGAGTGACTAGGAGGCAATTTGATGATAGGCTTGGGAAAATGGAGCTAACACCTAATCAGGCAACTGACAGGTGTGGGCCGTAGCTGACAAATGAAGCCAGAGCACATATAAATGCTTCCATAAGCATGCTAAAAGCCTATAAAGTAAACTGGGTGAGTTGGAATGCTTGGCAGTCAGTCAGAGCTTTGATATTATTGGCACACCAGATGGTGGGGAGAAAGAAGAAAACTGATGAGGTCTGGACCTTGCAAGCTACCCCAGGTAAGCTAGAGATGAGAAGATAAGAGGAGGTGTAGCCGTGTGTGTGTGTCTGTGTGTGTGCGTGTGTCTGTGTGTGTGTGTGTGTGTGTGTGTGTGTGTGTGTGTGTATGTGTATGGAGAGAGCTTGGAGAAGGGTAGGAGAAGGAGGATATAAACAATGAAAAAGAAAAAAAATCTTATCAGTTTCAGAAAATCTGTGAAACCCCTGTGAGGGAATATTTCAGTCATAAATAATGCAAAAGTTACAATAGAAAGATATTCTAGGTCACCTCATTAATGTTAACTAAGTTAGAGGAACCTAAAATATGAGGTCAGACAGTAATGATGGAGAGTTCAAATATCTGCACAGAGGTTGATGGAATGCTTTAGAGAACAAAAGTTCAAGGTCTGGGATCTTTTTTCCCCATTTTTGAGCTGCAGGATAAGAAATCCATGTGTGCAGGTGATACATTATATATATATATATATATATATATATATATATATATATACACATATATATGTATATATATATGTATATGTATATATATACACATATATACATATACACATATATAAATACGTATATACAAATATATATGTGTGTATGTATATATATTATGTATATACATATGTATGTATTTACATCTAGAGTTATTCATTAGTCCAAGTCTGATAGAATGACATCTGGCATACCCAACATTACTGGTGAGCATGGAATAAGTCAT
>CM053582.1:543924633-544011012 GCA_028627135.1 Pseudochirops cupreus
TTCCCTTCCCTTCCCTTCCTTTCCTTACCTTCTTCCCTTTCTTTACTTTTCTTTGTTGAGTTTCTCTATTTTACCTAGGATGGGAGTTCAATGATAACTCACAGATCTCATCCCACTACTGGTTGACTTTAACCTGTTCTGTTTCCAACTTGGGCTAATTTACTCGTAGCCTGGTGGCCCTGAGCTCCTCCAGGCTCACCAAATTAATGTCAATTATTGTCAGAAATCAAAATTAACACATTTTTTTCCCATCTGTTGAGCTAAACTCATCCTCCTCGCTGTAGCTTCCACCAGCTTCTCTGGTTCTGCCTTCTGGGGCCAAGTCTAAACCACCTTTCATATGCCAAACATTTAAATATTTGGAGTGAGACATTCTTTTTTCATCTTAATGTCTCCTCTTCTACAGCTAGACAGCCTCAGTTTCTTCAGCTGAATTTCCTACGGCATGGCTCCAAGTCACTTTTCTATCGTGTTTATGTTACTCTGGATTTACTATAGCCTTTTAAAATTCCTTTTAAAATGTGGCACCATGTTTAAAATACTAGCTGCTGTCTAGCTGTATTTCTGGGCAGCTAGGTGGCAATGTGGATAGAGAGCTCTGGGCCTGGAGTCAGAAGAACCACAGTTCAAGTCTGACCTCAGACACTTATTAACTGCGCGATTCAGGGCAAGTCATTTCACTTCTGCCTGCATAAAACTGGAGAAGAAAATGGCAAATCACTACAGTATCTTTTCCCGGATAACCCCATAGACAATTTGGTTGAAGGGGTCACAAAGAGTCAGTCAAACACAAGTGAACAACCCAGTACTCCTGTTTTAAGGTGCAGTTAGGTGGCACAGTGGATAGGGTCAGAAGCACCTGAATTCAAATGCAGCATCAGACACTTACTAGCTATGTGGTCCTGGGCAAGTCACCTTTTTGCCTCAGTTTCCTCATCTGTAAAATGAGCTGGAGAAGGAAATGGCAAACCATTCTAGTATGTTCACCAAAAAAACCCCAGATGGGATCCCAAAGAGTCAGACACAAAGAGTCAGATGTGGCTAATTAGACTAAAGAACAACAGCCATGTTGCCCAGGATAGATGGTGGGATCTGAGCTGGGCCTTTAATAAAATGCTGAATTTTGGTAGCTGAAGCCTTGAGGGGGCATTATTTCTAAGCATAAAGAATGACATATGCAAATGCATATGAGAGGAAGGAGCCCTGTTTACTTGGAGCATATGCTATGGAAAGGCAGGGATGGAAAATATGAGTTGACATAGAGGTTGGAGGACGGCTGGGGGGGGACTAATTATTGACATCGATGTTAATGGCTGGACTTTGCAGAAAGAAAGAGCTGTGGTTAAGAGAAGTGATGTACAGACAGAGAAGGGACTTCAGTCTCCATTGTGTATATAGATACATTAGACTTTTTAACTGCCTTTGGTTAATCCATTAGGAGGAAAGATCAATGATTTTTTAATGGCTTCCAGACAAAAGCCATGTTTCTATTCCATTTACCATACTATAACCAACTCTTATTTATTTCTGCTAATGGAAGGGTACAGAGGCATGAATAATCTAAAACCTTAGACTATACAAATATAGCTTTAGCTTTGCAATCTCTGTTATAGATTCCTCGCCCCAGTAGATCTACCTTTTTTATCCTTTGCTCCCAATTTCACCTAATACAATGTCCTTTTTGTAGAGAGAGACCACTGCTGCCCAATTCCAACTGAGCTTTTGCCTTGAGTTGGGATGGATTTATGCTGAGTCCTTGGGACCCTGGGCAAACATCTGAGGAAGCTGGGGATGGAGATGGAGGAATCTGTATTTCAACCAATTGAATTAACAAATCATCTTGCCAATGACTTGTCATTCCCTATCATCTCCAAAGAGTGGATGATGGGAAGAAGGGTCAGAGAACCTGCTGGTTGGTAGAGAGACTAAAGTGAAATTTTAAGGAGTCCTTACCTAATCTACCTTCTCCTAAGCAATGCTAATGATGGTAATGGGATCACAAATTTAAAGCTAGGCAGGATACTAATGACCATCTAAATCAAAGTCCCTCACTTGAAACCGAAGCTCAAAGAGATTGACTTTCCCCAAGATCAAACAGGAAGCGACTGGCAGGATCTGAATTCAAGCCTTTTGACTCAAAATCAAGCACTATGATTTACTTACTTAATGTAATACACTACTGATGATAACCACGGTCATAACAAGTCAATGCTCTTATCCACCTGAGCATTATCTACAGAACTTTAAATATATAAAGAAAATAGGCTATTATCTTGTCCCAGAACTCTGTCTCTATGAACTCCACTTTAAAAATCTGAGGATAGAATGACAATAGTAAGTTCACGTTTATAAAGCCCTTGTGGATCTACTGAAGACTTTTTAATGATAATAATAATTCATATTTCTATAATTGGAGGCTTACAAAGCATTTTTCCTTACAACAAGTCCATGACATAGGTAATCTTGTCCTATCCATTTTCCAGATACGGAAACTAAGGCTCAGATTGGTCACCCAAACTCGTATAGATAGCAAGTGTAGGAGCTGGGTTGTGAAACCAAGTCTTTCAACTTCAAAGCTAGCATGTTTCCCACTGCATAACATATCCTTTTTCAAGAATGCCCATATTTCTGCAATCATTCTCCCCTCATTTCCCTCCCTGCTTCTGTTAAAGGGATAGACTGGGGTTGCCTTTTGGGGTCCTTGCTCTATCACCATTGAGACCCACCCATCTCTTCACGTTACAGGTGAGTAGAATGTAACCTCAAGAAGTATGATTTTTGTAATATGAGCAAACCCTTGGACATCTTTATGCTTTCAATCAATTTATTTAGTTACTTATTAAAGAGACTGAAAATGCATTTCACACTCTATCCCGATGTCAGAATTTCTCTGACACTGGGATCTCTCTCTGGAAGAAAGTTTTAACATTGCCACAATCACATACCCTTTGCTTGGCTAGAATGGATACAACCTGCTAAGTTTTGACCCGGTGGTCAGTTCTATACAACATCATCCCTAGAAACAACCTCTCTGGGGGTCTTGGGAAAGAAAGCTTTGGGTCATGAAGAATAGTGACAGGCCAGATGAATGTCTCTTTCTTCTTGTTGATTTCTTTTCTTTCCCCATGACTTCCAATTCCTCTTGCAGAACTGTTTGCTACTAATACACCTGAGGTAGCCAAGAAGCAGGAAGAGTTTGTCTTACCTGCTGCCGTGGAGATGCCCAAGAATCGACAGGAATACTCCAACCCGGTCCAAAATGCCTGCCACTTCATCCTTTTGGAGGTGGGGGCAGCCAGCCTGGAGAGGCAGCCCAGGCTGCACTTGCTAGCTAGCCCTGGCTCTTGCCTGCATGTCTCCCTAGAAGAATGAAAGGACCTGCAGGAGTTCCCAGAGTCCCAATGACCTTTATGAAAGAGGTGTCTCCTCCCATTTTGTTTCCTAGAGGACCGTGCCTGCTGAGGCCCTGGAGGGCAGAGTGGAAGCAAAACAGGTTGTGGCTACATCCAGCCAGATAATGCTGCTTGGGTTACCTCCCAGAAGTGTGAATAAAAATCACCTTCCCTGCTCTTAGACTTTCTCCGCCTTCCTACAATGTCTCAATGGTTGTGCTTAATAATTACCTTGTCAGAATTCCTTTCTGAGGCTGTAGCTATGTGCTGCTGGGTACACTGTGGCTTTCCCCCCCAACCCCCCAGCTTTACTTTGGAGTTGCTGTTGGATAGTAGATCAATCTGATTAAAGGCACATAAACTCCTTAGTGCTGGAGGGCAGCTCACAACAGCATGAATTAACCATTTGTGGCCAGGGACAGATTGGGGTTCCTTGTCCAAATGTGTTCATTTAAAAAGCTACACATTGCACCTGACCTATGAACTTGAACTGGAGCCAGACTGAAGATTATGTCATACGTTGAAACGTGTGTGTGTGTGTGTGTGTGTGTGTGTGTGTTGGCAAATTTATGTCAAAGTTACTGTGCCCTTTTTTACCTGAGTGCTAAGAAATAGGATTTTGGTGGAGCTCTGTGACCTTGGACTTAACTTTGAGGGACCTTAATTTCCTCATCTGTTAAAAAAAGGAGTTGGACCAGATAGCTTTTGAGACCCCTTCTAGCCCTAGGTCCAAAATCCAAGGATTTCTTGTTTTCCTTGAGAATTTGCACATTTGTCGTTAAACAGGATGCTCTTCTCCTTGCTTCCCAGGCTCTGCAGTGGTTATAAATTGAGCCACAGGTTTGGCAGCCATAGAAGAATTCCAGATGACTCCTGGGAGCTTAAGAAAGTCAGGCTAATATGAAATGTTGGTGTGTGTTAATAGTCACCTTTGGAAAAATGGGTCCTTTAGGGGGAAAAAAGAACAAAGAAAGACATATTCATAACTCATGGCAAACCCTTGGCTCTGAAGACTGATAAGGCTGCTGAGGGGTGTCTTGTAGCCGATTTTAGGATTTTGGGAAAACTACGAAATATCATCCACAGAACGGGAAATTATCAGGTCCATAAGCTTAAAAATATATTAAGGAACAGATGATACATTTTTTATGCAAAAATCACTTTTGCCCTGGGCTTGTCTCTTTGATGGGATTGGCAAGGCACCATTCTGACCCAGACATTATCAGTTTTCTCTTCTCAGTCTCTGCTGAGTGCAACAATATCCCATTAGTTGCCAGTCTGGTGCGGGGGAAGAGACAACTTCAAAACTACATGATGGAAATACAAAAGTGTAGCAGCAAGCGCCCTAGCATACTCAGGATGGTTGTTAGCATAAGTTCTTTCATCTGCTTTCCTAAAGGAAAGCAACTCAAAAAGGGCTAACAATCTTACTTTAATCAAGCATATGTCATTTATCTAGTTCAGGGGAAAAAGTCAGCACTCTGAACTTCAGAGAAAATACAAGCAGAAATTATGAACAGACAAAAAATACAGACAGAGAAAAAAAACATAACTCAACAGACCAACAGACAGGGCTTCTAGTTGCCTGACCATTACATATACACATACATTGTTATTTATCAGAGAGAGAAGCACTACTATCTGGGTTTTCAAAGCTGGGGGGCTCAATGGCTATCCAGAGTCTCATCTGGCCAAATCATACAACTGTTCCCATAAGTGAGCCCCAAAGCAAAACTTCATCTCAGGATACATATTTACATACACACACACACACACACACACACACACATATATTGCTTCTCCAGGGTCAGAGGACCTTAACATTCCTGACCCAGTGACTAATTACAAAGTAACAAAAGGTGTTGGCCTCCCTGGAAAAACAAGCCTCTGCTAGGCAAGTTTCTCTTGTTGGGCTCCAACTGAGACCCATCAAGGGGCAGGGAAGATCTTCAAATTCCCTTACCATTAAAAAGAGCTATAATCAAATGGTGGTGTCTCTTAATCCAGCTCCAGGTTGAGCAAATGTAGGGACAACAGGAGGCTTTGGGAGGGGACTTGTACTTTCTGTTGATGTTGAGAAGCATATAAAAGGCAAGAGTAAAAGGAACCCTCTTCATTGTTTTCAATATTTGAGGAGCTGTCCTGTGGAAGACGCGTCAGACTATTCCTGGTAGTCCAATGGGGCCAAACAGGGAGCAATAGGGAGAAAATAGAAAAAAGTAAACTTTGGCTTGTTAGAAGGAAAACCTTCCCAACACGTAGAGAGCTATACAAAAGGGGAATGTGTTGCTTTAAGGGTTAGTCAGTCTCACCCCATCCCACACTGAAGGTCTTAAAGTAAAGGCTGAATATCCTCTTAAAAATACATTGTAGATTATAGTATGGTGAAAAGAAGACTGGATTTGAGTCCAAAATCAACTTGGTGATTTTTCTGGGAAAACTGGAACAAATCTTTTCATCTCTGGTCCTCAGTTTCCTCATCTGCATGATGAAGAGATCGGATTGGATGACCTCTAAGGTCCCTTCTAGATCTAAACCTATACCTGAAGGAATTCTTGATTTGCTATGGGGTAGGCTACATTGCAACTGAAGGCCCTTTCAATTATGAAATTTTGTGATTTTGTAATCTCATCCTACCACCTCGAAATTTTGACATTCTGTCCCAGGTGATTTGTGGAACTCATTCAACTCTTTTTTCACAGACTAAGAGTCCTTTCTCTCTCTCCATTGACTAGGTCTTAAAAGTGGTAAGTGGGATTGAAGATTGGCTCCTGAATCAGGAGAGACTTTGGTTTCAATTTCTAGCTCTGATATTTGTTAACTGGGTGAGTGTGTGCAAAGAGACATCATCTTTAATTGGTTTCCTCATCTATAAAAAAGGAGAAATAGGTCTTATTATTCCTACTTTATAGCTGTTGTAATGATTATATAAGAGTTTGGACGGAAAGTGCTCGGTGAACCTCCACATACCATGTAAATGGGGGCTGTTATTAATAGAAGGGTGAAAGTGGGTGCTTAATATGACCAGAAAAACTACTAAGGATACTATAGCTGATTCTCATTAGTTTGTCAGCCAGATAGCTTTCCCCTCATTCAAGTCTCCTGGGACCAATATTTTGAGGAGCTGTCCTGGAGGCACTTAAAATTTTGCATCCAATGAAATTTTTAAAACATTCACTGGGCCCTGCCATCATCTTTATTTATCCCTTTTTGCATGATTGCACATCTCTGGGAATTGCTTTTCCACATCCATCGTCTTGAGAGTGACCTTGTAACTATGAACACTCACCAAAATAACTTTTATTTTTTTGGTGGGGGGGAATGTTCAGGAATATAAAGTCACCATCTCCAGATAATGAGTTTCTTTCTCTAGAAGAATCCAAAACATGGGGGGCTGGGGAATGTACCATATTTTAGGCAAAGTGTCAGAGTCACAGGTCAAAAATCCTCCCTTATGAATCATTGAGGATAAAGAGATTTATAGTTAATTGGACGCTTTAAAATGAGCAAGGCCTGAAAGGACAAGAATAAGTGTAAAGGATAATCCATTTGTGGAGAGTCACCTGGGCTCTCCTAGGATGTCATTCTTGTATAAATGTCTCCTCATGTTAATGTGAGACCCTCACATCTTCCAGGGCTTTCAAAAATTTAAGAAATCCTATCTACCATATTAACTGGGGAAACAGCATTCATTACCCCTGAATGGATCTAAAAGAAGGGGAGAGAGACAGGGGGAGGGAAGGAAGGAGGGAGGAAGAGAGGGAGAAAGAGAGACAAAGAGAGAGAGACAAAGAGAGAGGCAGAGACAGACACACAGAGAGACAGAGACACAGAGACAGAACCAGAGAGACAGAGAGACAAAGACACACACACACACACACACACACACAGACACACACACAGACACACAGACACACACACACACACACACACACACACACACAGAATTCCTTTTTGCATTATTGATGCTATATTGACGTACAGGAATGTGGAATGTCAAGACAGATGGAAGTTTAGAGGACCAGTGCAACCACCTTATTTTTTAGGTGAGCAAACCCAGATCAATCAACAGAGACGGGTAGCACCTGACACATAGTAGATGTTTAAAAAATACTTGTTGGATTGAATTGGTTTTAATGATTTGCCTAAGTTCGCATGGCTAATTGGTTTCATATCCAGGGCTAAAACTCAATTCTAGAGTAGCAGTCCAATATTTTTTCCCACTATCCAATAGAGGTCAAATGCTTTTTACCTACAACCTTTTAATAATAGTTATTCATTCATTTATTTAAAAAAACCCACTTAATTATCACTTTATGTGAAAAATCTATGCTTCAGAACTTCAGATATGGAGTCACATAGGTTGAATTCAGTCTTGAAAGCTTATTGATACTAACTTTAAGACTTGTATCTCTACCCAGGCTTTGCCCAAAGAATATCAGATTTTGGCACTAAGCCCAGGTACTAGGATAGGTATAAAGGTGATCAAGACAAAGTCTCTGTCCTCAAAGAGATTAGTATCTCAGAATTATTATGCTTGGGTTTGAATTATTCCTTACTTACATGCCTAAGGTCGTGTGAACAAGATAGTGAAAGAGTCCTAATCCCTTCAGTCAACTGAGTGAGGAAATCAAACTGGTTTGAAGGCTTCTAAAGGGTGAGGTTCATGTGTCATTCAATCATTTTAAAACTATTGAGGGGCTACTGTATGAAAAACATTGTGTTGGTCATTGTAAGGGGTACAAAGGCAAATAAGAAATAGCTCTTATTGTCATGGAATTTAAAGTCTAATGGGGGAAATAAGTGCATATGGATTTTTATAATATAAGACCTTCTGTAAGCTGCATCATAGAGGTGGCATGGTAGGGTAGAATTAGTATTGGAACTGAAATGAGAAGATGTGGATTCAGGTTCAAGCTTTACTGACTACTATTGGCTCTGTGGCTTTGGGTAAATAAAAATAACAAACCTAGATTTGAATCCCAGTTCACTTACTCTCTCTCACTATTTGCCATTTCTGCATCTCAATTCCTTCACCTGTAAATAATAATAATTGCTAGCATTATAGAATTTTTTGTTTGCAGAATTTTTTTTGTCCTCATTACAATCCTAGGAGGTAGGTGCTATTATTATCTCCATTTTGCATGAGAAGAAACTGAGGCACAGGGGACTTAAAGGAATTGCCCAGGGTTACCCAGCTAGTAAGTGCCTGATGAAGGATTCAAACTCCTGTCTTCTTGACTCCAAGTCCTTGGCTTAATCCACTTATCCACCAAGTGATTTCAATTAAATGAAGGGTTTGGCTTTGATATTCTATAAATTGCTTATGGATAGGCAATGGACCTCAATTTCCTCATTTGTAAAAGTGAGATAATAATACTTAAAGAACCTTTCTTATAAGGTGGTTGTGAGGATCAAATGAGAGATTGATTTTGTCCTTTGTAGCATTTATAGTTGTAAAGCACAACATACACAATTATTCCCTCCATATTGCAACTTTCCCCATTGTGGTTTTGATAAATCAAAGGTTGGCGTAAGAAATTCAATGGGAATTTGGGGAGCGTTTGGCAGCAGTTGTAAATGATGTGCAAAAGTCAGCAGACAATCCAGAAAATGTTCAGAAACTCAGAGATGCATAAAATGCAGGTATATATTGAACAGTATCAACATGTTTTATGTGTTAATACCATAGATATGCCCAAAAATATACCCCCAAATGCCCAGTATCAATAATAAGGTAATGTGAACACCCCATAAAAGAAAAAGAAAAAAATTCCAACTTCTCTGATATGAAGGGAGGGTCAAAATTTTTACATAAATTTTCTAGCTTGTTGGGGTACCACTCCCCCAGACCCTACTATGTGGAAGGGATAATTATAGCATTTAGAGCAGCAGTTCTCAACCTGTGAGTTGCGACCCCTTTGGGGGTTGAACAACCCTTTTACAGGGGTCGCCTAAGACCATTGGAAAACACATATTTCCGATGGTCTTAGGAACCGAGACACCGCTCCTCTATTCGTCTCTAGGTGGGTCTGCCCACATGCAGATACGCCCACATACGAGTATTAAAGGGTTGCGGCATCAGGAAGATTGAGAACCACTGATTTAGAGTTCATTTTTTGTTAGTTTTGTCCCCTTTGACAATGCCGTAAAGGCCAAGTATCCCTTCTCAGAATCATATTTTTAAACGAACAACACAAAATACAGAGAATTACAAAAGAATATGAAAGTTAGTGAAAATAAAGATTTCATTTTTTTCCCTGTACAAGTTAACTTAACTTCATTAAATCTACCTATGGACCCTTTATGGGTCTGTGGACCCCAAATCAGAACTTGCGATGTAGATGGAAATGGTTATTATTGTGGTGATGATGCTGATGCTGATGACGACAACTTATAAAGCTTCAGTACACTTGTGAGGGAATTTTCCAGTTAAGACCATAATCTCTTTCTTCTTTTGTTTATGCGGAGTTGAGGTGAAAATAAATCAAAACACCACAAAATCCCCTGGTGACCAAACCTAGGATGATCCTTGGATGACAGGAACACACAGTCCATCAATGGGCATGTGCATGCAGCTTTTCTGTTTTGGTGGGACCTGTCAGACTTGGACTCTCCTTGCAGACCCTTTGAGAGGCTATTGTCACTTCTTCAGTGAATAGAATGTTGAATTTGGAATCAGGAAGACCTGAATTCTAATCCTGCCTCAGGTGTGGCCCTGGGAAAATGCATCAGTTTTGTCATCAATAAAATGAGGAAAATAATTGTATTTTTAGGGTTATGTGAGGATCAAATATATGTAAAGTGCCTTGTAGACCTTGTAAGTGCTATAACATGCTGGCTGCTGTCTACTATTATTATCACCATTCTTTTTTTTTTTTTCGCTTTTTTTTTGGAGGGCAATTGGGGTTAAGTGACTTGCCCAAGGTCACATAGCTAGTTTTTGGTTTAAGTGTCTGAGACTGGATTTGAACTCAGGTCCTCCTGACTCCAGGGCTGGTGCTCTATTTACTGTGTCACCTAGCTGACCCTATTATCATCATTCTTATTACTCACTGTGATGAGGAAGTAGAGTAATTATAGTAGTAAGGCAGCTTGGTGATGCAGTGGGTAGAGGATTGGACCAGGAGTTGAGACCTGAATTCAAATCTGACCTCAGACATTTATTGTCTATGTGACTCTTGGCAAGTCCTCAGTATGCTCAGCTGTAAAATGGGGATATTAATAGCACCTCCCTCTCAGGGTTGTGAGGATCAAATGAGATAATATTTGTAAAGTAGGTCAAGTGTGATGGTGACACTTGTTATCCCTGTTACTGTGGGAGACCTAGGATTGAAGAGTTTTGAGTGGCAGTAGAACTAAGTATCCACACTCCATGCATCTGATGTGGTGTGTGTGTGTGTGTGTGTGTGTATGTGTGTGTGTGCGCTATCAGTCTGACTAATGAGGGTCAAACTGGCCCAACTGGGAAATGGAGCAGCTCCAAGTTCCAAGTCTAGTTTCTGCACTAGTGTAGCACCAGCACGATGAGGAGGTCAAAAGTTCTGTGCTCATCATTGGTAGCATGGGACCTATAAGTGGTTTCCGCACTTCTAGCCTGAGTGAGACAAGATGACCCAGTATCTCTAAACAAAGACAAAACCACAATAAAATAATTGATATGAGAAAAGTCGTCGTTTTACACTTTATTTTGTTCCACAATGAAGTTGCTCTTCCTAATCCTAGAAAAGAACTTGTAACTAAAAAATTCCCAGTCCTCATTTCCTAGAAGTGTGACCTCTCACAGGAAGTTTTGATGAATTCCTCAAGTAGTTAGCACTCTGCCTCCAGACTTCCTCCTCCTTCCCCCAATTACTTTTATATGTATTTCGTTAGTACTTTTATGTAAAAGTAGGAGGTGAGCATCCTTAGTACAAGCAGAATTTTAGTTTTGTCTTTCTGTCCATAATGGCCAGCACCCAGTAAGTGCTAAATAAGTAAAAACTGGATGGTGACTGAAGACTATTTTTGTCCATCCTCTTCTCCTTTGCATGCAGCCTTTCCCTACTTCTGGTCTCTTCAGCTACTAATAGCAAATGATAGTGAACAGTAAGGAATGATAAGTTTTAATCTGCTTGCAAAAGACACTCTTGTGAGAGATTACTTAAGAAGGGCCAGATATGCAAGAACACAACTTAGTCAGGAAGTTTCCATTGCCTTCATTTACACCTTTCAGCCTGCCAACATTAATGATTATTCCATTGGTAATCCCAGCCACCTAAAAACACACCTTCAATTCTCACCTGGAACAGAAAACAACTTCAATTTGCAGTCACTCTAGGATTTCTTCATTTTTACAGAAACCACGAGGTCCAACCTTCTGAATAGATAAAGTTCATTAAAGGGAGTGGAGTGGGGGGGGGGGAGAAGGAGGGATACCCCTTAGTGACCAAAGGGAGAGCAAGGCCAGGGACCCTAACTAATTAGCTTTTCCTTTTTCCCAGCTAAGTCACAACTTTTCAAACCTATGCTGGAGCATCAGGTTGAAGGACTCACTGTGTTTGCCACTGGGGTTGTAACAGATGAGCCATCAAGTACTCAGAGATGGGTTGGGTCAGCCCAGCCCAGTCCTACACAGCTCATCTCTGTGACTGCTGCTCTCTGGTCCTGGGTATTACTCTGAGGAAGTAGGGATAGGAAGGGAAATGAGAGGAGAAAGGAGAGTGCTGAGTAAGCAGCCCAAGGTAAGGGCTGGTTGGGGGTGGGTAGGAACAGTCTCTTTCCTTGCTTACTAAGCGACTGGTATAACAGGGTTAACTTACTTGCACCAACTCTGACATCTGGTTAAGTCGTTAGGTAGGGCTGGAATAGCACAAAGGGCTTCCTAATTATAGCCCCAAACTGCGCTGATTTCTGAGCATGCTTATTTCCCTGAGAGTTACCAAAGACTTGGGTTCTTCTCTTGGTTTTCATAGGTAGAAGTATGACTAAATCTGATACCGCAATCATTTCAATATACAGGCTGAGTGAGGGGGCTGATGCCAATATGAGCAAAACACAATTACTTTTTTTAAAAATTT
Source organism: Pseudochirops cupreus (assembly GCA_028627135.1). Lineage (NCBI taxonomy): Eukaryota > Metazoa > Chordata > Mammalia > Diprotodontia > Pseudocheiridae > Pseudochirops > Pseudochirops cupreus. The sequence goes on from CM053582.1 coordinate 543,937,085, forward strand.
AAAGAAAATACACTAATATGAGAAAAGCTAATTTTTTTCTTAAAAATTTTAGAGCCTTACTGGGATATGGAGATCCATCTTGTCCCACCGAAAAGTTAGAGGGGTGATGAGGGAGGATATAGGAGAGAGCAGATTGGGGAAAGGGATATATGGTGGGATCGCTGTTCTGGGGTGGTGGGTAGAGGAAAGATGGGGAGAAACTTTGCAACTCAAAATCTCATGAAAAATGAATGATGCAAACTAAAAGTAAACAAAACTTAATTAACAAAAATTTAAAGCCTTTTGGGGGTGGAGCCAAGATGGCACAGTACAGAGGCACTCGGCTAATTTCTCCCACCATCCCCTTCAAACAACATTAAAATAACATCTCAAATCAAATTCTGGTGTGGCAGGGCAAAGAAAAGGCCAGAGTGAGCTACACTTGCAGCCCAAGACAACTTAGGAAGTCAGAAAGAGAAATCTGTAGTACAAGGGAGGAGGCTGGCCTGGAGTCCACATGGATGAAATACAAGTGATGGACTAAATGGTGGTGACATAAGTGGGAGCAGCTTCAGGAGCTCTTAAGCCAGAGATGATCGTACCTTGGAAGGACTGAAAACTTCCAATCCCTCAGAACTAAGTCTAAGAGCAGCAGTACAAAAAAGTATGAAGCTTGAGATGGAGACCCTTCCCCTCACCCTCCATACCAGGCACGTAGCCCAGCTTTGGCATAAAGTTACAAATCAAGAAATGGGGGAGAAAAATAAGCAAAAATCAACAAAATCTGACTCATTAAAAGATGCTGTGGTGACAGGGAAGATCAAGAGACAAGCTCAGACAACAAAATAAGAACAGCTGTAAGTAAAACCTCCACGGGGGAAAAAATGAATTGGCCACAAACCCAAGAATTCCAGGGAGAGGCAAAAAAATGATGCTCATAATCAAATACAAGTGGTAGGGGGAAAGTAGATAAAGAAATGAAAGCAAAGGAAGAAAAATATGAAAATTTAATTAACAACTTGATAAAGGAGGCACAAAAATACTGCAGAAAATAAACACTTTAATAACATAAGTGGCCTAATAAAAAAAGACACAAAAGTCCACTGAAAAAATTCTCAAAAATTAGAATTAAAATATCACAAGGATCATACACTATGACTGGGTGGGATTTATACCAGGAATCCAAGGCTGGTTCAATATTGGGAAAATTATCAACATGACTGACCATATCAATAACAAAATCAAAAATTATATCATTATATCAATAGATTCAGAAAACGCCTTTGACAGAATGTCATACCCATTTCTATTAAAAACACTAGAAAGCATAAGAATCAATAGAGCCTTTCTTAAAATGATAAATAGTATCTATCCAAAACCAAGAGCAAGCATTATCCATAATATAAACTTGAAACTTTCCCAATAAGATCAAGTGCAGGAAGGATGTTCATAATTACCACTATCATTCAATATTGTACTAGGAATGCTTACTATAGACAGAAAAAGAAATTGAAGAAATTACAAAAGTAATGAAACCATTTATATAAACCTGTACTTTCAAAAAAAAATTCCCCTTTACAATATACCCAACAAATAGTCTTCTAGTCTTTGCTTATAGTCCTTCAGTAAGTGTGAACTCATTATTTTCTATGGCAGCTCATTCCACTTTTCTCTAACTCTAGTCATTAGGAAGGTTTTTTTTTTTTTCTTATGTCAGTCCTAAATTTGTTTCTGTAACAATGAGAGCTATCTCAAATGGCACATGCTGCTTGGGGAGGCAATGGAACATACTGCTTGGGGAATGGGCTTCTTGGAGAGGCAGTAGGCTCCTTTTCCACACAGGTTTATAAATGAAGGCTGAGTCATAGATCTTGTCATAGATCTTGTAGAGGACACTCCCACTTTAGGTATCTGCTAGTCTCTGAGATTTTGTGACTCTGAATCCAGGAAGAAGTAACATTTCCAAATTCACATGGCACTTAGGATATTGTGGCTATGAAAGAAATGAAATACTGATCATATCCCAAGCTGATATTCAGGCAGTGGTGAAACTCACATTTGATCAGAAGAGGTACTTTACAAAGTGGACGAAGTCTCTCTTTTCAAGGTACCTGGCTTGGAGAACTTTGGATTCTCTGTGCACTGCCTGGTTTTTTAGTGATCGTTCCAAGCCCCGTCAGTCATATTCAATGGAATCATTGAGGGATGAAAGAGCCAGAAGCACAAAGAGGTCATTGACCTAGTCAATACATGAGCATAAAGAAAGTCAGAGGAATCACTGTAACTCTGTTGTCCCCAAAAGTGCTTAAGCACAGGCCTGCCAAAGAGTTGATCACAGAAGTCAAAAAGCAAGCTGCTTAGGTCATCTCTTCAGTTTCTCTGTTGACAAGAACAGGGTAGTTCCTTCAAAGACTTATCCCATTCTACTGGAAATGGAAAAAAAAGTGTTGGGAACTTTTAACAATCCAATCTAACCCAACACACATTTATGGAACATTTATTACATGTGAGGCTCACTTAAAGATGCTGGGAGAAAGACAGAGACATAACAAAAAATAAACCCTGCCCAAATCATTCTATTAGGCATATACCACATGTAAACAGAGAAGCTTGTACATTATAATTTGAGAGGAGAGAGAGCCATAGTAACTATGGAGGTGTGGAGGGGCCACATGGCATGGTAGACAGAATGCTGGCTTTGAATTTAGAAAGACTTGGAAATAATCAACCGAGGGAAGACATTATAATAAGAAGACCTGGGAAAGACTTCTTGAGAAGATGAGTGTTTAGCTGAGAGTTGAAGGAAGCCAGGAAACCAGGGGACATAGATGAGAAGGGAGAGGGTTCCAGGCATGGGCGATAGCCAGTGGAAATATGCAGTGGGGACATGGAGTGTAGTGTGTGAGAAACAGTGAGGAGGCCATTGTCACTGGATGGTAGAGTAAATGGGGGTAAAGGTGTAAGAAGACTGGAAAGGTAGGAAGGGGGGCAGGTTATGAAGGACTTTGACCATCAAGCAGAGTATTTTATATTTGATCCTGGAGTCAATAGAGAGACATTGAAATTTATTGAAGTGTGTGTGTGTGCGTGTGTGTGCATGCGTACGTGCGTGCGTGTGTGTGTGTGTGTGTGTGCGTGTGTGTGTGATATAGGCAGACCTGTACTTTAGGAAGAATAATTTGACATTTGAGTCAATTGCCAAATTGGAGGATGGATTGCAGAGCAGAGAGACTTCAGGCAGGGAGACAAATCAGAAGATAAAGCAATAATCCAGGCATTGAAGTGATGAAACCCTAGACCAGGGGAGTGAAGATGGCATATACAAGAGATATTATAAAAGCTGACAAGTGATTGAATGCGAAAAATCACTTTGGCAGATAGGTTGAAGTACAGAGATAGTAGATACAAGGAGGGGAATTACGGGGCTATTACAAAACAAATCCAACAAAGAAAACAAAGGAGCAGGGGCAGCTAGGTGGTACAGTGGATGCAGTGTACCAGCCCTGGAGTCAGGAGGACCTGAGTTCAATCTGGCCTCATACACTTACTAGTGGTGTAGGCAAGTCATTTAACATTTGCCTCCAAAAAACCCCACAGAATAAAAGCAGAAGAAAACAAACACACACACACAAAAACCCAACCACAAACTAAGGGAGCACCTGACTGGAGAAGTTCCAGATTGTTCAAGCAAATAGAAGGGAGCTTGTGTGAGATTTTGTAAAGATGAGAAAAGAAGTTCTGGCAATTGGCTAAATATAAAGATGAATGAATGTGAGTACTGAGAAGCTGACTGAAAGGTTGCAAAACTCAGTGGACTAGAAGGATGGTGGTGCTCTGGATAGCACACACACACACACACACACAAATTTAAAGAAGTGCCAGGAATGAGTTGTGGGGGAAAGAAAATGATTTCTTCTCTGGACATGTTGATTTTGTGATGCCTATAGGGTATTCAATTCAAAATGTATGACAAACAGCTGGTGATATGGGATTCAGGAGAGACTAGGGCTAGACAGAAAAGTTTTGGAGACAACAGAAACAATCAAAAGCAGAAGTGCTTAGTGGGAATAAGGCAAAAGAAAACTGGAAAGGGGATAGGTTATGGTGGGTTTTCAAAATCAAGTTGAGTTTTACATTTGATCCTGGAAGTAATAGATAGGTCCTGGAATTTATTGGTTCATATTATCAGATGTTAACTTCAGGAAGATCAATTTGACAGGTAAGTAGAAGATGTGTAGAAGTGGGGAGATTAATCAGAAGGCAATTTCTGCAATAGCCAAAGAGGGAGTTGATTAATCCTCTCTATAACTGGGTAGAGGTGGCATTAGAGAAGAGATGGGAGCGTATGTGAGAGACGTGGCAAATGAAGAAATGACAGAATTGAGAACAGATTGGATATGAGGAGTGAGGAGTTGAGGTTGGCACCTATTTCTTTTTTTTTTTTAATTGACTTGTTTATTTACTTTCAGTTTACAAGATTAAGTTCCACAATTCCTTGAGTTTCAAATTTTCTCCCCTTCCTTTTTCTCCCCCGCCTGCCCCATGGCAGCATGCAATTAAGTATAGGATCTGCAAATACTTTCACATTGTACAATAGTCTGGTTATATAGAAGGGTTGTAACCAATGGAGTGAACAATGGGAAAAAGAAAGAAAACCAAACATGAAAAAGAGCAATAGCATGTAGATTGCTTCAGTCTCCATGTTTCTTCTAGTTCTTTCTCTGAATGTAAATATCTCCTTCCATCCTGAGGCTTGCAGAGTTGTCTTATAATTGTGCGTTGCTCAGAAGAGTCCAGTCTATCAAGGCTGGTCATCACACATACGATGTGTCTGTGATTGTGTACAAATTTCTCCTGGTTCTGCTCTTCTCACTTAGCATCGGTTTGTATAAGCCTCTCCAGGTGAATATGAAGACCGTCTCCTCACCATTTCTTATAGCACAATAGTATTCCATTATATTCATATACCACAACTTGTTCAGCCATTCCCCAATTGATGGGCATCCCCTTCATTTCTGGTTTTTTGGTTGGCACCTATTTCTGAGGACTAACATTTACTGACCCTATTCTTGTGTTATTCTTTTCTCACAACATCAGTCTGCTAAGTGAAATTCACCAACGAATCCTTCGCATTCAATTACATGACTCACCCTGGGTAGAGGCAGCTTTAATACATTTATTTGTATAGTTCCTGGAGAGTAGGTCTATCATTTTGAAATTCTTTATAGACAGAAAACAGCAGTGGGGTTATTGATTGATAAATTTAGTGCAGCTTCTCTACTGAGACCATGGATTCATGTTTGGAAGGAAATTTAAAGATGTTCTAATCTAATTTCCTCTCCAGGATCTTAGAAGGAGGAAAATTTCACCTTGAAAGTGATAGTGTTAGCCTTCAGGTAGAGGGAGGCCAATAACAACTTCACTACTAGCAGAAACAGTAACAGTCAAGAACAAGTATATAAAATATGGCCTCTTGTTTAAGCCTTCTATGGTGTTGTCATTATTATCTCTCTTAAATAGGATAAACATGGTTTCCAAGGTAGAAAGGGAGTCATGACAAATGGTCTTATTAATCACTTCATCTCCATGAATGACAATAAATTATTTTTTCTAAAACCTCATGAAATAGAATCTTTATCTTGTCTGTCTTTGGAGTCCATCTTTATGGAATTCATCCTTAATGACATCAAAATATATTTTGGACTTGATAAGTGTAAAAATTCTTAACGTACACCAAAGAAATATAGAGACTAATGGCTTTGAATTTTAATCCAGAGGTCTGATTGAATCAAAGGATGAAAATATTTCTTATATTTTGATCTTTTTCAAGCAACACACATCAAGTATAAAGCCCTCAAGGAGAAAGCTAAGGTTGTATTCATATTTGTGACTTATGATCACCCTGAAAGCAATACTAAATCGTAAGAACACATTTAAAACAATAACACCCCAAAATGATGGGTCAGCATATAATTTTACAACTATAAAATAGAGCAAAATGTATTATTAAAACTTCCTCATCAGAAAGGAGAAATATAATTGCCAGGAATTCTTAAAGCATTTGATAAACAGGTTAAAGACTTTCAGAAACACTTTTTGGGAAGGTATATATCACTTCACAGAACAATAATATAGGCTGACAGTAGGTACTCATCTTTGCCTTTTTTGAATGTAAAGGAAAGTGGTTTACCCCTGAATGAAGCCTATGAAGAAACTAAAATCCAAGACTAGCACCACAAGGCCTTCATGGGGCAATATTCACTAAAACAACCGTTATATGTTGATAAAGAAGCATTGAACAAATGGTGAACTCATGCAAACATTTCATAGAAACAGAGGGGTTACAAAGGCAAGTCAGGACCAGGTAATTACCACCAGGTAATGTAGATGGATTATCCTCAAAGAGCTTGGATTTATTGTTAAATTCAGATTATTCAGAGAAATAATAGACACTATGTAACTCATCACTATGTGATGCAAAAATTTGACAGGTACCAATAACCTTTCCACTGACTTTTTCCTTGAGGGCAACGTTAAAGCTAATGGTAACACTCGGTATTGTTGTTGTCATAGTCTGTGCACATTCTATTCATGTGTACATAGCATTGATTCATAAGAATTTGAGAATATTTTAGTATATATCAATGCACCAAACATTTATAATCTCTAAGCTATATGGAATTAAAAGCTATCAAAATATAAAACCCTCAGAGAAGAAAGGAAAATCATGCAAGAAGAGGATGTTCATATAATTCCCATCATCCTGTCTGCTACTGAGTTTGTCTAGAAGATACTTTCTGTGTGCCTGATGACTAATGATTTAATTCAATTACAAAAAGTAACTATTTCATTCATTTGTGCAAAAGTCCACAGAACATTAAATTCAAAAGATTAAGAAAAGGATGACTTTTTCCTAGAACAGAGTCTACCTAAGTTTTGTTTATAAAAGAGAATAAGCATGATATAACATCTCTTATTTTGTATAAAACAAATATGTACAATCTGTTATAAAATAGATATTATTTAATAATATTTATATAACAGTTCAAGATTTTTAAAATGCCTTATACATGTTGTCTCATTTGACATGCACAACAACCTTAGTAGATAGGTTCTATAGGCATGACTATGCCCACTTTACAGATGAGGAAATTGAGGCTCATAGATCTTAAGTGACTTGCCCAAGGTAACACAGTTATTAAGTATCTTGTGAAATCTTGCTGCTGTATTCTTCCTTCTCAGGGATGATAGATGCTACCCAAGAAAATGATTTGACTTTGTTGGCATGTTTAGTCGTTTAAAATGGAGTGGAAGAAGTCATTAGACAAGTAATGCTGTTAGGATTTCCAAGGGAGCAAAAGATGAGAAAATCCACTTCTATAGTGCCTCATGAAAAATAAGGCTTGTATTAAACATGTAAATAGTGTGGAGGCCTGCTGGTTGCATGACAGACTTTTAGATTAGGTGTGTGACCCATTCAAAAGTTGTGGGTTCAAATACCAGTAGAGTTACATTTTAAAAATAAATACATATTAGCACAAAAATAAAGAAATGGACTACAATGAAAAGACCTTTGGATTTAGAATCAGGTAAGTCTTGGGTTTGAATCTTGTGACATTTAAAAATTGAAACCACTGCAACTCTCTGAGTCTCAGTATTTGCAAAACACTTTTCAAATTGAAAGAACTATATAAATGACAGTTACCATCATCATCATCATCACCATCGTCATTATAGCATCATCATCACCACCATCACCACCACCATCATCATCACTGTCACCATCACTATCATCATCAACATCATCATTGTCGTCACCATTATGAACCATTATAATCACTATCACCACCATCATCATGATTATCATCACCACCACTATCATTATCATAATTATCATTCTTGTCCTCATCATTATAATCATCACCATCACCACCATCACCACCATCATCATCATCACCATTATCACCATCGCCATCATTATCATCATCATCCCGTCATTATAATCATCACCATCACCACCATCATCACCATCACCGTTATCACCATCGCCATCATTATCGTCATCATCCCATCATTATAATCATCACCATCATCACCATCATCATCATCACCATTATCACCATCGCCATCATTATCATCATCATCCCATCATTATAATCATCACCATCATCACCATCATCATCACCACCACCATCATCATCATCACTATCATTATCCTTCTCCTCCTCCTCATCATTGACAGAGTATATACTTCCTAAGGTTGTTGGGAGGACCAAAGGAGATAATGTAGGCAAATTGCCTTGCTACATTGTTACTAATAACCAAATTACCTTTTCATGTTAAAAATTATCCTTGTATTAAAGAGGCTCCTCTCATCACTAGATGTTGGCTAGGTGGTGAAGTGGATAGAGTCCCAGGTCTAGAGTCAGGAAGCCTCATCTTCCTGAGTTCAAATCTGACCTCAGACACTTACTATCTGTGTGTCTTTGGGTAAATCACTTAACTCTGTTTGCCTCAGTTTCCTTATCTATAAAATGATTTGGAGAAGGAAATGACAACCACTTTAGTATTTTTGCAAAAAAAAAAAAACCAAAAACAACCCCACCTTCACAACAACAAAACACAACCGAAACCCAAACGAGGTTATGAAGAGTTTGAGATGACTCAACAATAATATGTAATCGGTAGGCTCTGTAGCACAATGGATTAATGCACTGGCTATCCACTCAGAATCATTGGCTGTGTGAGGTCATTCAAAGGCCGTGGGTTGGAGTGCTCCTGGAAGCATATTCTGAAAGTTCCCTCTTGCATCACGCACACATACATTATAGTTAGAGGAAATCTGGTATCATGAAAAGAATGATACATATACAACTAGGAAAGACCCAAGCAGATCTTGCCTCAGGCAACAGCCACCTACCCATTGGCAAAACACTTGGTCTGTATTAGCTTCAGTGTTCTCTCATTTATAACATGAGAATAATGATCCCTAAGGAACCCACCTCATAGAGTTGTCATGAGGATCCAATGAGATAATGTCTGCTAAACATTTTGTGAACTTTAGAATGTGAAATAAAAGTCAATTACTATTCTGGATGATCTAATCCATCCACTTTCTGAATCCTTATGAAAAAAATGTGCAACATCTTTTCTCATCCCCACTGATATGGAAATACTTGTTTCATAAATTAAAAAAAAGAAATTAATAAAAAGAAAAAATATCCTTGTATGGAACTCTAACATAAGCTAAGTAGACTCAGTCATGTTATAATGATTTGACCTTTGACCTTACAGCTCTCACCATATTAAAGATATGCAAACTCTGTGGTACTCTGGATAGCACTTTGGAATTCTAGGGCAGTGTTTGTAATGAGATCACTTAAAGGTCAAAGTTTTGAGTTCTATTAGAATCACATTCTGAAAACTATGCCCTGCCTTGTACAGGGCAGTGTGACAGTTCAAAGCAGCCTGGATGGGTGGTAAGATGTGGATCAAAGGATGTGGGTAAATATCTCAGCTCTGCTAGGATATGACTTCCTCATCAGGAAAATGAAGGGGTGGACCAAGATGATACTGTAGGGCCCTTCCAGTTCTAAATGATTCTGGGATAATTGTGTGAGGTTCATGAGGTTATTCAAAAAAGTCAAAAGAAAATTTATAACCCAAATTAATGCATTCAAAATTTATTGCATTTTTTCCTTATCCCCAAAACTTTAAAATTGTAGGCTTTTGGGCCAGCATCTTTACAGAGAAGAACACTAAAGGGGTGTCTATACTAAGTGAATTATTCCTCCATGAGGAGAGGAGTAAGAGGATCATTTTGGGGACTAATTTCCTTCCTAGATCCACATGTTCTATGGATCCAGAATTGAGATCAGTTACATTCATTCCAGGGAGGCTCATAAGGAATCTCTCTGAGGGACTAGGTCTTCCTCAGGCTTCCATGATAAGTTCATGTTGGAAAATCACCTTTCAGCTGGTGTTACATTTCCCTGCCGCTCTATTGTTCTCAGTTCAGAAGTCTCTTTCCTGTTTTTTTCAATCTACTTATACATTATTCTCTTCATGTATCCTATGACCTACGTGCTGCTTACTGCTAATACATGATCTTTCATTTCCTATTTCTGTGCCTTTGCCCAGTTGTGCTTCATCTAAGAATGTTCTTCCCTCCCCATCTCTGCATCTTGGAATCCTAGGTTTCCTTCATAATCCAGCTTCAGAAACACCTTCTGTGGTTCTTTCTGGTCCCCTTAGCTTCTAGAGACTTCTGCTCTGTGGTAGGAACAATATCCCATGGGCCAGCCTCAGGTAGATAAGGCTAGTTTTTCCTTAAAACACATTGAAACTCTCCTCCAAATTTAATTGACTCAGAATACATTTTCCCAAGCACTCGAGTACAAAAATATCCAGCAAGTGAAGGGATGGGGCTCTCTACCCTCAGCATTCAACATGTAGACCAGCAGCATGACCAACAACAGCAGCACAGGAAAGATGCATTCAAATGAATCCTCAATGAATATCCCTTCCCTGCTCTGAATGTCCTTTGTCTGCTATGGCTAATGAAGGCTCCATTCGTTAACTCTATAGCAGTGGTTCTCAACCTTCCTAATGCCGCCACACACTTTAATACTTGTATGTGTATTAGAGGATAGAGGAGCGGTGTCTCAGTTCCTAAGACCATCAGAAATATGTGTTTTCCAATGGTCTTAGGCAACCCCTATGACTCCTGTGAAAGGGTTGTTCGATCCCCAAAGGGGTTGCGACCCACAGGTTAAGAACTGCTGCTCTATAGATTAATGAATGTCTCCTTGTATGTGATTTCCAAAGCTCAGGTATCAGACTGGCCTGGTCAGTCCCAGCCTACAATGCACTCCAAGGTTATTTGATTTGTGTGTGTCCTCTCTCTGTTTATATGTATGTTTTCTCCCTGTTTTTGTCTCTGTAGCCCAAGTGCCCAGCACAGTGCCTGGTATACAGTAGGTCCTTAATAAATACTTTCACTGAAGTATTAATAATGTCTGACTATTGCATTTAGCCTAGTGGGTGCTTCAGCTAATATCCTGAAGTCAATGCATTTTCAAATGCTTCCAGAACCTGATCAGTAGAATTGGAGGGGAACTAAAATGGTCTTGATTATAGAAGGGAATCACATCAGCCAGGTCCCAGTGAGTTCCAAATCTCTAAATGTGCAGAGAATTTTTGAGGTAATAGGAATCTCAAGGTATCCTGAGAAAGTTACCAGTGTTGGGGGTATTGGTGGGTCTGGGTATCTGAAGCAGAGGAAAAACCAGGCCTAATCAGAAACTCCTCTTAGAGTGATTTAAAATCTATAGAAAAGGCCAAGAATTGATCCACCTCCTGGAGCTTGTTTGAAATAGATGCTCTATGAGGGCTATAGAATCCATGGGCCTGTTCTCATCCCAGCCTGAGACATCTATAGAACTATTAGGAACTCAGAAGCTCATGAACTGCCTTGGGCCATGGAAGCCTGCCATCATGGAGGTCATAGACAGAGCCCTTCACCAGTTCGAGCCTCGATTTTCCTGTCTGTAAAATGTGAATGTTAGTAATAGTACTCCTAGCATTTGCCTCAGAACTGTGGTGAGGCGTAAGGGACATAATTCATATAAAATGACCTACAAACTTGAAAGCTCACATAAGAGTTAGTTGTCTTTATTTCTTATTAAGTGAACATTCTGTGCTTGGCTTTCTGTTAGGCGCAATTCTCTTTTCTGGGGAGCCCCAGTTAGGTTATACTTGGCACTAGCATTCTGTCGAATTTATTATGGACTTTCATTTCACTTCAAAAAGAAAAAAAATAAAAAAGAAACAAAAAATGAAAAGAGGATTGTAATGTAACTATGTACTAGTACATAGAATTTTTTTTAAAACTAAAATGCCCCGCTTGTCTGTGCATCCCCTTCTGGCTGGTTAGCATCTTTCAATACTGGCTTCTCAGGAGTTGCTCTTCCTCCCTACATATGTGAGCCCTTTCTCACTAGAACCAGGCTTCAGCGCTTCAAGGCTACATGATTCTGCCCCTCTGGATAATCTTTCAGGTAATACAGATGTTAGCCCTTCACCATTCATCAGTGGTCTGGGAGAACTGCTGAACTAAAGAATCCATCACCTTTCAGCCAACCGGAAGTCATGAGCCTCTCAGAATGGAGGGAGGTTGGTCCTCAGAGGATAGCCTTACCCTCACCCATCTGGTCCTAGGCACTTTTCCAGCTGTGTCAGACCTGCCCAAACTTTCAATTGGCTTGTATAGCCTTGAGCACCTCCAAGCCACAGTGAACCATCAGAGGAGAAATTTAGAAGTGGTAAAAAGGGTACAAGGAAAAGGAAAACCAGCAGGTAGCTGATTTCTGCTATGATTTCAGTTTGGCATGTATTTTTCCACTTAGGAGAAAGTTATAAAGCAGCCTTCCCAAACCAATGAAGTGAGAGAGTTCCATTCTAGCATGCTGTGCAGGGCAGCTGTGCGAGGGAAACATCTAAGCATCATTGTGTAAAGGATTTTGAAATGAGCTAATAGAGATTCACATCCACTTTTGGTTGATCCCAAGGGAACTATAAACTCAATTTCCTCAAAGTCCAAGCAGCTAAGAGCTCTCTAAAGCTAATATGGCATTTAAAAAATCTATTAAGAGAAAACAGAAAATCCTCTCCTGGGTTTCCGGAGGAATTCTCTGAGTGCCTGGTTTAGACAATAAGACAGGGAGGTTGGCTCTTGGGACTTGCAGGGGCCACTGAGGTCAGCTGCAAGTCATGTTGAAAGGTTAGGCTTAGTTCTATAAATACCCAATCATTTAAAATATTTCCATCATTATCATTCAGGAGAACTGGGGAAGAGATCTTGGGTAATTCCGCATTTGTGGAATATGAAGATCTGATAATCAGACCTCAGCACCTCAGTTGCATTTCAGAGACAGAAAAACCCTGCAATTATCCAGGCTAAAATCAAGATTTGGCAAAGCTCATTTGACCAAGGTCAGCAGTAAAAAACAGATAATTCATGCCAAATGGACCACTTACCAATTCTTAATTTTAGGATTCTCTATCTTAGACTCAGCATTTCTGTAGGCTGGGACATCTTGAGTCCTGGTGCAGCTGCTGGTAAGGGGAATGGAAAAATCCAAGCAGGACACGGAGCACAATGGAGTGGTACCTCAGAAGGAATAGAAGCAGGATGTTACCACTTTCAAGGTAGAGACCATTGCCAGGATCTAATCCATAGCAGTAAATCAAAGTGTCCTGTGCCAAGAGCAGAAGTCCTGAAATCTGAACTGACATTCCAGGTTAGGGTCAAGGAGCCATGAGAAACCACATGGGAGAACCCACAGTGAAGGCCCTTGAATGGCAATTGCTCTTTAGTCATTTTCTGGTCATGTCTGACACTTCATGACCCCATTTTGGGGTTTTCTTGGCAGAGATACTTCAGTGTTTTGCCATTTCCTTTCCAGTTTATTTTGCAGAGGAGGAAACTGAGGCAGCCAGGGTGAAGTGACTTGCTCAGAGTCACATAGCTAATAAGTGTTGGAGGCTGGATTTGAGCTTGTCTTCTTGACCCTAGGCCCAATTCTCCAATTGGCCCTGTGCCACCTAATTGCCCCCTGAATGACAGTAGCATAGCCAATACCTTTTTTGCTTAAGTATTGCTACTGACTGTCTGCTTTTTAAGTCTTTCCCCTCGTCAGAGAGGTCAGGGGTCCCAGCTGGCACAGACAGGTATGAGCAGTTGTAATCAAAGCTTGTATCTGCAAAACCATCAGATTGTTTGGAAATTTAATCATCTTTGGGGTTCTCTCAATAACTAATTTCTATGAACGAAAAAGATAAAAAACCATTTTATTTTTTTCCATCCTTTCTTTTGAATCATAAAGACAAAGACTCATAGATTTAGGGCTAGAAAGGATCTCAAAGGTTTTGAGCACAACCCCTTCATTCGACAGATAAGGAAACTGAGACCTACAGATTTTAAGTGACTTGCCTAAAGTGATATAGGTATTAAATAACAGCAGCAGGATTTGAACCCAGGTCCTATGATTCAAGCACTGGGGCTTTTGATGTTCTATCATATAGACACGTTCTAATTTGTGGGTCTCTATGTTACAGTTTGAGGATGCCTTAGGACAGTGGTTCTCAACCTTCCTAATGCCAGGACCCTTTAATAGTTGTATGTGGGTGTGTCTGCATGTGGGCGGACCCACCTGGAGACGGATAGAGGAGGTTCCTAAGACCATTGGAAACATGTGTTTTCCAATGGTCTTAGGCGACCCCTGTGACCCCTGTGAAAGGGTTGTTAGACCCCAAAGGGGTCGAGACCCACAGGTTGAGAACCGCTGCCTTAGGGTGTTGTGCTAATGAAAACACCTATAATCCAGAGCAAAAGTATTATGAATTTTGTGTCTAAGGACAAATAGAAGAGGGTACTAATGCGAAAGGCTAATGGGACAAAATTAAAATGCCCAAAAGCCACTATGGATCATGGGATGATAGTGGCCATCTCTATGTATGGGATAGATGACCCAGCAACAAAACTATTCTCATCATGATAAAGCTGAATTAGGTTAAATGAAGCCTTCAAAGGATAGCCACCTCTATTTCAGTCAGAAGATGTCAGGACTAGAAAGTTGATAAAGTCATAGGTTTAACGTGAGAAAGAGCCTTAGAGATCATGCAGTCCAATGCCTTCATTTTGCAGATGAGGACACTGGAAGTTAAGTGACTGCTCTAAGGTCACACAGGATGTCTAACTTTATTCCTTGAGTCGAAACAAGTGTTTTTTTCCCATTATACTTTGTGGTCAACTATCCCTATAGCCTTCAAAGCTCAACTCTGAGGCCAACTGCTCCACAAAGTTTATTCTGATCATTCTAGAAAGAAGTGTGTTTTCTCATTCTTAGCTACCATAGTTACTTAATCCCCATAGAAAGGGGATAACAGTGGCACTTACCTTCCAGGGCTGTTGTGAGGATCAAATGATATATAATATTTGTAAAGGGCTTAGAACAATGCCTGGCACATACCAAATTCTTAATAAATGCTTGCTTCTTTCCTTCAATGTTCTTCCAGTGGGTCTGGATGGCCGTGAGTCATGGACTTCTGTAGTTAGTCATTAAGGAGAGGATCAATGAAGAATGAGGGCCATGGAGCTGTGAGCAGACTGAAACACATCCAAAGAACACCACCACAACAACAAACAGCAGAATTGTGTGGGAGAGACAACACGGTGGTAGAAAGGAAGTCATCAGAGCAATATATGGTTAGAAAAGAAATGAGCTGGAGTGTTGTCTGTGGAGAACCGAAGTAGGCCAGGGTAACTGGATAATAGAGTGCATGGAAAGGTGCCATGTGTAAGATAAATGGAAAGATAGGAAGAGTCTGGGATGTGGGGAGATTTAAATGTCCAACAGAAGAGTCTTATTGGATCCCTGAGTTGATAAGAAGTTGGAGTTTAGTGAGCAGGGTGCTGACGTGAACAGACCTATGCTTTAAGAAATCGCTTTGGCAGCTGAATGGAGAATGGGATGGAGTGGGGAGAGACCTGAGGCAGGAAACCAGTTAGAACAGTGGTTCTCAACCTTCCTAATGCCGCGATCTTTTAATACAGTTCCTCATGTTGTGGTGACCCCCAACCATAAAATTATTTTCGTTGCCACTTCATAACTGTAATTTTGCTACTGTTATGATTTGTAACGTAAATACCTGATATGCAGGATGTATTTTCATTGTTACAAATTGAACATAACCCACAGATTGAGAACCACTGAATTAGATGATTTTACCATCATAGAGCAGTTGATGATGAGCACCAGAACTACAATTCTGTCTTTGTGAAAAGGGGCCCCAAATGAGAGATCAGCATAAGCAACATGAGCAAATGAGAGGGGTCAATAGTGCTGAAAGTGGGTAGATAGGTCAAGGGAGATGAGGACTGATTGAGAAAATAATACAATAATAACGACATATTTATATTTCAGTTCTTGAATCTCTTTCCAGATGATCCTCACAACAACCCTGGGAGGTAGGTACTACAGGTATTATTATCCCCATTTTATAGACGAGGAAAAATGAATATCAGAGACATTAGTTGACTTGCCCAGGACAAGCCAGTAAGTATCAGTGGAAGGATTGCAGTCTTCCTGCCTCCAAATCCAGCCCTGAGACACCACTACCTGCTTTCCACTGGCTAGGTGCTTATGAATCAGCTGGGTTGCCCTCTGGTAGCCTTCTGAAATTTTCTCTTCCACTTACGCCTCTCATTCCAGCTGGTCACTTAGAACTCTTCCATGTTTCCCTACCTATTCCTCTCTTCCAGACTTGGCTTCACTGGGAGACATTCAGCTTGCCTGAGACCAAAATAAAGGTGCTTGAGGCAGTAATGGGGCCAACTCTTTATCAGGAGCAGCCTGCTGGGTTACCCTCCCTGTTCAACTATCTGAGAGGGTCAATTTGATTATTTCTAAATTCAGCCTTGCCTTACTGGCCCCATGTCAATATTTCTCTGACTTCAACCCTTGATCATTTTACAGATGAGAAAAATGAGGCCAGGACATAAAGTTAGCCTGAAAGGCAGTTTAAGGAGTGGCAGCTATAATTATAGCAGATAGTCTGGGACCTGGAGTTGGGATAAACCTGAGTTCAAGTCTTTCCTCTAATGGCTGCCAAGTGAGTAACTAGGGCTAAGTCTCTGAGCTTCATTTCCCTCATCTCCAAAATAGGACTGGTTGTACAAATCTTACAGAGTTTTCACAAGGTTCAAATAAAACAGGAACATAAATTGCTTTGCAGATCTTAAAGAGCTATAGAAATGCCAGTAATTATGATTCCATATATTTTGGCATTTACTGTTTTAAATTCAGAAGATGTTAGTACCCATCAGCTGAGAAATGTAATGGTTTTTTTTCTCTCTCTCTTTTTTTTTACTGCTGATAAATAAGAAAAAATAAAACTTGTTCATTCATTCATGTAACAAATATTTATTATCTGTTATGCTCTGTTCACAAAGGGCTTTCTTACAGTGATTAAAAGCCTTGCTCATAATGGGGGAAAAAAAAAGGGTCAGGGATTCTGTCTTCCCTTCCCTTTCTTTCTTATCCAACATACCTCTTTAACTCATAATGTAGTCCCCTGTGCTTCTAATAGGGTTTCAAGTGACTCAATGAGATCATCTGGATGGAGAGGTTAAATACTGGCCCATGCCCACAGCACTTAGGTGTGGGGGGGGGGAGGGGAAGGACCATGTTAGAATGCAATTAGGAAATATTTATCACAATAATAAAAAATACAATACAGATAATATTAATTTGGGGTTTTCTAAGTCAAAATGGGACTGTGGGGATTGGTTTCTACTTGAATTTCATGCCACTGGTCTAGTCAATCCCCCTGACCTCAGGGACAAATGCTGAGAACCAACTCAGATAAATGAGAAGCCATTCCATTTATAAAGATCTAACTTGAGATCCCAGACCCACCACATGGAGGAGAGATCACTTGCTTCATGAGTCATTTCAACAGATGGAATCAATAACAACAACTCTTATTGCTCTGGAACTTGGAGGTTTGCAAAGATCTGTCCTCACAATAATTTTACGAGGGAAGAAAAACAAGTATTACTAGCTATCTTATATATGAGGAAACTGAAAATCAGAGAGGGTCACATAGCTAATAAATGTAAGAGATAGGATTCAAACTTAGGTTTTTTTCTTCTAGTTTTCCTTCTACTACACTAAAGAGCCTTTTCCAGGCTTGCTCATATTCCATAAATTAATGCCAATCTTTTAACCCCTCAGAAAGTTTGTTGGAACTATATCAAGAATCAATCACAAACATGGCTGGCCTTGGAATAAGGCCCTCTCAAGGGCAGGGCTCTCCTCAGTGGTGAATCATATGGTCTTAGAGATTAGTGGCCTCAAGAGATCATCTGAACCTTCTTGCTTCCAGAAGGAAGTGAAATTTATCTTTCAATGACACTGTTCCTTCCTCTTACTCTCCCTCCTCCCCAGTCCTTCCTTCCTGTGTCATAGCCTTTCTCCACACCCAACCCATCCCAACCCAATATAAGTACTCTACTATCCACACCTTCCTTCAAGGAAGGATCTGATATCAGAAATGAGATCTTTATATAAACCTAACAAATGATGATCTGAACTTTGTGTGAAGAGTGTCAAGATGGGAAGTATCTTACCTCCAGAGGCGGCCATTTTATTTTCAATTAGTCTTAATTGTTGGAATGTTTTCCTTCCGTCAAACCTAAACTGGCTTCATTGCATCTTCTTTCTATTGCTGTGGTTCTATCCCCGAGTTAAAAGTCTAATCTTTCTCCAGTGACAGCCTCTCAAACACTTGAAGATAGCAATCACTTCCTCTCAGTATTCCTTCTCTAGGCTAAACATCCCAAGTTTTTTCAGTCAGTCCTCATAGTACCTGGCAGATAGTAGGTACCTAATAAAAACTAGGTGGATTTTGGCTGCCTGAGATTGAAATTCACTAAAATCTCTCCGTCTTTTTCCATGAAACTGTCTAACTAGCTTCCCTGATCTATGCATGAAGCTGTTTTCTTACTCCATATTTATATCATTTTAGAGAAGGAAAAGTCTTCAGCTTCAGCCCAATTCAATTCAAAATAGTTCAGTTCAACACAACAATCAATGACAAAGGAAACTGAGATAAAATTGAAGTGAATTTGGGTTCTTTTGGAGAAAAGACAAGTTGAGAGATCCTTGAGCTGAGAGTCATGAAATCATACAATTTAGAGATGTAAGGAATCATAGACATTATGATGTTCAAAATCTTTATCTTTCATATGAAGAAACTTAGGGCCAGAAGAGTAAAGTGGTATATGTAGCATCACAAGGCTTGCAGATATTAGGGCCAGAATTCAGTCCCAGATCAGTGCTCTTTCTATTATATATCACTGTTTCTGAGGACTTAATCTGGAATCTCAGTTTTGCCACTTGTCCAAAATTGTGTGTAGAAAGCACCCTCTGGGTTCACAGTTCTAGAACCAGGCTAAATATATCTCATTGATCAAATTTGTAAAGGGTAGCCCTGGGATGTTAAGGTATCTTTCTCTAATGTCATCATCTCAGAACTCCATTACAGGTGTGTTCTCCCCATCATTAGCTCTGCTGACTTGGTAGTCACTTGCTCAGGTCCACTTAATCAATTAGCATCATGAGCTTTTACAATGGGATATGTACTTCAATGACATGGCAAACACAAAAGCATAGACTTTTACTCCCAGATCTCCCCCAAGTACCTTTTGGTCAACACACTCTCCCCTATACCACCACAGTCTCTGGGGAGACTCAGGCTCAATGATGTTTCTTCATAGCATTGGTGCATATCCAAATATAGTATACTCCTGGATAAGGCCTTATCTCAGTTACTGCTGGGCTAAGTCCCAAAGACCACTCCTCCTCACTCTCTGGGACATCATACTGGTGTGGTTAAAAAAAATCAGGTTGAGCTCCCCACTGGGACCAGGAGTGGTTTGTTCTCATGGCTTTTATGAAACTCACAAGGTAACAGCCCCTGATGTCCTTTGCATATAATGGAAGAACAAAGGCCAAGGCAATGAAACAAGGCCTGTAGTCATAGGTAACATGTTGCACCACGTGGGGAGCATCTAAAGGAGAGTCTCCCCTTACAGTATTCTCTCTTTTTGTCATTGTGATGCTATTAGTAGGAAGAAGGGGGTAGGGCCAACTGCTATTTTTTTAATATGCTCATTCAGCCAATCAAGGCTCCCTTGTTACTATATGGTTAGCACAAGAGAACACAGTACTAAAGGTCTATGGATGCTCCAAAGTTACATGCCACCATGACTCTCCACAAGTAAGCCCTCTAGCCTCTTCTACATGGGGAACTTCATCAGCTGCACTCTGTACATACTCATTAAAAATTAGCGGCCAGTCCCCTGTTACATGTGACTTATTCAAGGTCTTACACAAGGGTGTTCTGGTAAATGTTTAACAACCAGCTCATTGTTAAAAATAATGTACCGGTGGCATACTTTGAAGTTTTCATCTTCATTATTAACATTTTTTCCATTATTTCCTTAAGTTAAAACAATCAGCAAAATAATAAATGAAGCCTTGATTTATATTACTTGCTGATTTCTGAAGAGTAAATACACTGAAAATTTAAAAATTACCTCTTACCATCAGCTCGAGCTGGCTTCAGTACACTCCTAGAACATCGTGAACAATTTAACGCCTTAAAAATAACCCCTGAACAGAGAAGAGAGCTGTTTGAGGAAGGTAGAACATGTCATTCCCTGAAATCTGTATGCACAGTGCTTAGCACAATCCCTTAGTAAGTGTTTAATAGGCATATATTGGTTGACTGTCTGCCTAAGTGAAATCACATCACTGGGTAGCCAACTACTTTTGTCTCCTCCTGATGCCAGTATTGGCTATGGGTCCATCACTTCTTGGTTGATCTCATGGACTTTAACAGACATTGGCCTTATTTTCCTCATTTGGCAAATTAGGGTGTTGGATTTTGTGCAATCCTGAGTCTTAAAAGTGAGAAGAGGAGGCAAAGGGAATCTAATCCACCCCATCCCCCCAAAAGAGTCTCCCCGACAAGGTCATCCTGCCTTTGCCTGAAGACTTTCAGTGAGGATTTATCTACTACCCCCAGAGTCTACCCCCCATCTACGTTTGGACAGACCTGATGGTTAGGAAGGGTTTTTTGTATTTTCCCTAACATCCAGCTGACATTTTTACTTTTCTGCTTCCATCCAAGGCTTCTTATTCCACCTGGGGCTGAACAGAACAAGTATAATTCCTCTTTCACATGACATTCTTTAAAGTATTTGAAGACAAGTATCATGTCCCCCTGGAGTCTTTAGGCTAAAAGCCCTCAGTTCCTTTTAAGGTCCCAGCTGACTCTAAAATGTCGTGAAATTATTTGGTGTGAATTATTGTAATTTGGAAAGGAGGTTTAAAAATGATGTCATTTTTCATTGACAAAGTATACTGAGACCTGTTTTCCTCACTGGCAAAGAAGACTTACCTACCTACTCAAGACTTGCCACCTTATGCTTCAGGATAGTGAATGGTCTTCCACTCATTGATTGCAGAGATTTGTTTGTTTGACTAATCTCCCCTGCTAACTGTTAATTCCTTTTGACAGGGGCCACATCTTTTTCTTTTTTTCCCTTTTCCCATAGTAACTGGCAGGCTGCCTTGGCTATTGTAGGTGTTAGTAATGTTCATGGCACATGAACACTTAATGGCACACTTAAAGAACATTCAGTAATTATTTTGAATCAACACACATTTGTTGGGTATGTACTATGGACAGGGCACTATCCTTGGTGTTGAAGTTACGAAGATGAACTCACCCCTATTCTCAAGGATCTTATGCTCTAATAAGGGAGAAGATAGTTTGGTCACATGATAGGAGTAAAAGATTATAAGTAGACAGCTAGAGTGCCCCACTGGTACCCTGTAATTTCAGCAGGAAGTAAGGATGACCATCCTGGTGAAGATCTTATGGGATGACATGGAGCAGAGACACACAGGATGGGAAATCATGGATGATTCACAAAGGGCTTTGTTGGAAGCAATGTCCCAATTAAGGAGGTCAGAGATCCATTTAAGTTTTTGAGAGAATCTTCATCAAGTTATTGTTAATTGTAAATAATATACATGAATGCCAGTTATTTTTTGTTTTAATTTTCTCTTCTAATTCATCCTTCATGCCACTGCTAAACTAATTTCTCCATTTCACTCTTAAGCTCAGAGATCTTCCTTGACTCCCACCAAGCAAAGTTCCAACTTCTATGCCTGGGATCCTATGTCCTTCAAAATCTGGCATTCTCCCCAGTGTATACCACATACCAGTCAAAATGAATTATTTTCTTTCTCATGAACATGTCTTATGGTTTCCTGCCTTTGTGTCTTTGCTCATATTATTTGCCACGCCTGTGACATCCTCCCTCCCTCCCTTTTCCTTCTGAATTCCTCCACATTCCTTAAAGCTTGAATCATGTGCCATCCCCTCCGTAAAGGGTGCTATGATTCCAGTTATCTGCAATGATCTCCCCCGCAGACCTCACTAAGCTCTTTATTCTTCACTTTAATGCCTAGTTCATATAATATATTTATATCATAGATATTCATATTTGTCACATATCTATGGTCATTTTTATGTAATTATGTATTTATAATGTGTTATAGATTATATCATAGTCATATATATACATATACATATACATATACATATATATGTACATTAGTCTCACTGTATACTGCAATTTCTAATGTGGGCAAGGATTGTGGTTTATGAAAACTCAATATCACTCCCCTCCCTGCTACCCCAGGACTACGTACACAATAGGTATTTAATAAGGGCTTGTTATATGAATGAACATCAACCATACATTCAGTGACATCATGCAGTTAATTACCAATGTTTAGCCAGCTAGTTCAATATAAAAATGAGAGTGAAGCTAAGGAAAGTGAGGTTCTTTCTGTACTATTCATAGAGCAGTCAAAATGTCCATGCCACACAATTGGCATTCAAAAGGGACTTGGTAGTGAGAAATCTCTTCTTTTTTTTGTTCCTGTAGTTGTATATGACAGTCTTTTTAAAGTGGGGCTGACTCACAATAATTTTGCAGAAATAAAGCACCAATATATTGAAGGTCTACTTTACCTCACCTGATTTTTTTCTTTTTTAAACTAATACCCAACAATCCCGGAGGTGGCTTCTTGCTGAAGGGAGCCACTTGATCTAGGATGGACCCTGACTGTGAATATTTCATTATTATAAATTCCGCAACAACATTTTATAGGTTGCTCAGAGACTCTGGTTTTCCTGGAAACACCTCGCCTGGTCTAATTGCCCTTCAGAGGCTGGTTAATTTTCCAAAAATGCAGATAGCATGCAGACTTAAAACCTCCACTTCTCTAGCCCAATGCACCAGACAAATACCTTATACCTATTCTTGACTCTATCTTTCTGCCAACTACAATTTGCAAACAGAAGGAAAACCTGGAGCAGGTGAAATGATTTTACAAGTGACATAAGGTATGAAAGGAACATCTCATTTGGAGTGAAGAAGGCAGGATTCAAATCAAGATTCTGTCAGTGGTATAGGGAAAAAGGCACTGGATTTGGAGTCAGAGGGCTTGGGTTTAAATTATGAGTTCTGTATGACCTCACTTAACTTCTTTAGACTTCAGTCTCTTCTGTAGAATGAGTCATTTAGATTAGAGAGCCTCTAAGTTCCCTCCTAGCTTTCAATCTATAATCCTACTTCCTATCTTTATGGCATGTGAGAAGTCATGCCATATCTCTGGCTCTCAACTTCCTCCTTTGTCACATGTAGACATTTGACTTGGTGATTTCTCAGGTCTCTTCTAGCCCTAAAATCTTATGGCCTTATGTGAGACCACATGGCTTTAAGCCTAATGTTTCCTGGCTATGAAGAAATGCCCCTTCACTTTCTTTTTTTCTCATCTACCTCCAGTGAGAGGAATATGAGGTAGAATTTAGAGGTTGTGATAGTTTACATTTCTCTGATTAGAAGTAATTTGGAGCACTTTTTAATATGGCTATTGATAGCTTGGATTTTATCCCTCAAGAACTGTCTGTTCTCACCTTTTAACCATTTATCAGTTAGGGAATGGTTGTTATTCTTATACATTGAAATCAGTTTCTTAGCTACCTGACAAAAATCTGATGGAATAAATATGCAGGATAAAACATAAATTTTAGGATGTGGCCAATGTGGAGATTTGTCTGCTTGACTTTATATAAGTTACAGGAATTTTGTTTTTCTTTTTTTTTTTTTAATGGAAGGGAGAAGGAAAATGAATACTTATTATTGAAAAAATAAAAAAAATCTCAGAAATTTCACATTGCTTCCTGCTTGTAAAGATTGTAGGTATAATTGAATGTTATTGTATGTGGGAGTATTGTAAACTAGAACAGCATCTGGTCAACATTTCTTGAATGGGTGAGCTAAGACAATTAGTCAAAGCCTGGGGAAATGGGTAGAGACTCACCAATGAGGAGAGTTCAGTCCATTGGAAGACTGACCATAGAATTTGATAGAAGGGGCCAGATGTGTCAGATTCTTTGACCTGAAAAAGAAGCATGGAGAGCAGCAGACTGAGGACAGTTGGACAGGACATTATGGCTCAAACCTTTTATTTTAGAGAAGAGGCAATTAAGTCATAAAAACATTACTGTTGTTGGTGTTTGTCCTTTGTTCTTGACTTGTTGGTGAATTGGATTTAAGTGAGTCACAGTTGCACAAAGTCATCAGCCTCACTCTCTCTTCCAGAGTCATCAAAATCCAGACACAAGACAAAAATTAAAACAGCTGGCAATAGCCCTGGATGTGGCGAACGACCTTAGCATTCTCGGTGTCTGACCAAGCTGTAAGCACTCCACAGCCCCTGCTTCAGATGCTTTTGTGGTCATTGGAACAAATTATTCTCATCTGCCCACTCCAGGGAGAGTCTTCACATTCTTTTTTGTGTGTGTGTGTTCTATTGATGCCTTTTATTTCTACATCACAGTCATTTCTAGGTCTATACCAGCCTCTCTTCTATTGAACCCTTCTTTGTAACAATGAAAAACCATTAAACAAAACTACGTGATAGTCACTGACATTCTCCTTTTGTGTATCTCTCCTCACTTCTGTCAAAGGGAGGCAACTGTGTTCCTTTATCTGTTCTCCAGCACCATTTCTTTTTTGCTTTCTTAGTTCCTCAGAGCTCAGGTTCCTTCTGGTGATTTTTCTCCTTTCTATTGCAGTTTACTTTTGTTCCACTTTGTTTCCTGTGTCTTTTTGTTGCTGTTATCACAAAGTGTCCTGCTGAATGAAACTCTTTTGTTTTCATCTTTCAACTTCTCTGGGGTATGTGCCTAGTAGAGGGATTTATTCAGTCAAAAGGTATGAAGTGATGTCACACATTTGCATAATTCCAAATGGATAGCCTAAATGGATGAATCAATTCACAGCTCTACCAACAATGTATGAGTATTCCTTTCTTCCCACAACTCCTCCAGCACTGACTATGCTCATTTTTGTTTTCTTGGCCAATTTTCAGGATGAGAGGTGAAAACTCAGAGTTGTTTTAATTTGCACTTCTCTTATTATTGTTCATTTGGAGCAAGTTTCCAAATGACAATTTATTTATATGGCAAATGACAAATATAATTTACAGTTCTTTCAAAAATTATTCATATTTTTTGACCATTTATCTTTGAGGAATGGCTCTTGGTTATTCCTTTTTTGTATCCTTGGGGGTCAAGATAGTGCTGGAAACACACCTGATAGTTCATAAATTCTTCCTGTTGATTCAATTTGGCAAACACTTATGGAAACAATTCTGATATTAAACTATAGAGAAGAAAACTCTCAGGGCCAAATAATAACCCTATGAAGCTAGGTGTGAAAGTACTATTATCCTTGCTAAAATCGGAAATGGAATCCTATTTCAAGACTATTCTCATCCCTTCATTTAGGCAATTGGTGGAGTTTGATAGTCTTGTCCATGGAGTCCCAAATTTTGTGCTTGTGTGTACTTGGATTCACCAGGTGTTATCTTTGAGAGTTTACCCACCCAGAGAAAAATGAGTGTGAGAAACCAGAGACTCCAGCCGATAGCTGCTGCAATTCAACCGTCTTCATCCATTCCATGTTTCCAGCACTGGGCAGTCTTAGAGCAGAAATCTACATTAGAGCACTGTGCTATGAATGCTAAGTCTGACACAGGAGAAGGAAGTGATGAGAAGTTGTGTGTTTCTGCTAAGCAAGTTGTGTACAAGGATTCAGAAAGGAGGATGAGACTGATAGGAACATAGATTACAGAGGAAAGCTTCTTCATGGTGGAGATGGAAGGCACCTGTCTAGACTGCCCTAGTACCGCTTGTCCTCTGGAAACCTTGAAAATGACTCTCAAGTCTTCACATTCTTGAGGTAGATATCCCCCTAACTCCTTCTGCCAATTACTCTCTACCTGGTTTAGCCCATCTGTTGATGGTTTTACCAGGATGTAGCTACTGGAAATACTACAGCTTCTTGGAGCCGCATGTGGGAGTTGGGCAACAGGTGGACACCAAAGGTGGATAAGCAGCCCTCAAAAGAGCTCAGTAAGTCCTCACACCAGAGGTGTTAGTTTTCCTGAACACCCATACACCCCATAGAAACATTTAGTGACTTGCCAAACCACTCACATAGTAAATAGCAGAGCATGGATTCAGCCTCAGGTAGTTTGACTGCCTGTCTAGCATTCTTTCACTTGTATTCTTTCATAGCAGAGGCAGAACCAGGCATGAGGTAGGTTGGAATGAGGCTGATAAACCCAGGAAGCTGTGGCCCGATTAGAACATTCTCCATGACCTGACAATTCTTCACATTAAACATCAGTTTTCTTTCTATCTGTTTTTTTTTTAATTACAAGTTTAGTAAAACACACTTCTGTCTGGGGTGAATCATAGAGTTTTAAGGATGGAAGAGACCTGAGAGTTCATTTAGTCAAAGTTTAGAGAAGTAGATTAAATGATTTAACCATGGTCATAAATTAAGTTAGTGGTAGAACCAGGATTTGAACCCAGTTCTCCTTGATTTTCATTCCAAAGCAGAACTGGAAAGAGAAGAGAATCTAAGTTTCCTGATTCATAGCCTAGCACTATTTTCATTATACCTGGGATGTTGACTTAACACAGGATAATAATAGTATCCTTTCACAGAGATTTTTCAAAATTATTTAAATATAGTTGAAAAGTCTTAATATCGTCTTTGCCCTAATGCTACTCTGACTTCTATCACAGCAATTTTGAATCCTTCTCAACCACGACCATAATTTAGATTGTAAGTTCTTAGAGAGAAAGGACTATACCTTTGTAACTTTGTATCCCCAGGGTCCAGCAAAGGCCTGTGCTCAAAGTAGAGGATTACTAAATATTTGCTGATTTTTTTTTTGAAAAAGAATGCTAGCATGTAGTTTGCTTCAGTCTCCATTTAAACTCTAGTCTTTCTAGATCTTTCTCTGAATGTAGACATCTCCTTCCATATTGAGACTTGTAGAGTTGTCTTATAACTGTGTGTTGCTGAGAAGAGTCCAGTTTATCAAGATTGGTCATTGTATCAGCAATGCAGTATTCACAATGCCCACAGTAACTATAAATATGCTGATATGGTTATTAATCACGAAATATAACAGGCTCTCTACATAAGAAATATAGCTAGAGCACTCATTTAAATACCAGAAAACTGAGTCCCAAAACCAGAAAGTCAAAGCCAACATAGTAGTTATGAAGTTGGCACATGTAGTTAAAGTAGTAAACACCCACATTCTCAAGCCTTCAGAACAGGACAGGCTACCTCAGGCAAAGAACCTCCTCTCCTCATGCATGCAACTGCTCAGCGTCCAGGCATTTTGCTCCTAGCAGCTCCGGCCCCCCGCAGTTCCTGCCCCAGGCAGTCCTCAGCAGGAGTCCTTAGCAGAGATTCTGGCCGGCTCAAAGCAAAAGGAGTTCGCAATCGCAGCTGCTGCCTCTGCCGCTGCTTCCAGTCAGCACCACAGGGAGACTAGCTTGGTTCCTGCGTTCTCTTGCTCCACCCCTTCCTGCTACATCAGCAAGTTCAAGGGGCGTGGAAGATCTTCAAATCCCAGTATTGTTACAGTCATCACACATACAGTGTGTCTGTGATTGTGTACACATTTTTCCTGGTTCTGCTCTTCTCACTTAGCATCAGTCCGTATAAGCCTCTCACGGTAATTATGAAGTCCATCTCCTTCCCATTTCTTATAGCACAATAGTATTCCATTACATTCATATACCATAGCTTGTTTAGCCATTCCCCAATTGATGGGCATCCCCTATAATTCCAGTTTTTTGCCACTACAAAGAGAGCTGCAATAAATATCCTTCTATATATGGGTCCTTTTCCCACTTCTGTGATCTCTTTGGGATATAACCCCCAAAGTGGTATTACTGGGTCAAAGGGTATGCAATATATTTGCTGATTTTAGAAAAAAAAATTCTATGCCATGTTGCTTGAATTAAGAAAAAAGGACAAGAGATTCCTACTGTTTAGGTAGGAGAATATGGGGTTGGAGGAGGCAGTTGGAGTAAACTGGAAGCTTCATTATGGTTGATGTAAGTGGCAGAGAGATATAGAAGGAACACATATGCTAAGAGGTTAGGAGAGGCAGGTCAGTCAAAGGTAAACAGTGAAGAAAGTCAAGCAGATGGAATTACATCTGTCTGGTCCCCTTTTAGTCTGTGACTCATTTTCTTCATCCTGATCTAGTTCACATTTGGGGGATGTTCCAACCCAGCTAGGATTGGAGCTGGGGATAATAGGTGTGAGAGTATGTGTACTTAATTCAATCCTCATTTTTCCCATCTGTAAAACCAGAAGATTTGATTAGATAATGTCAAAAGTGTCTTCTAGAGCTTAAGGGTGAAAATTCTAAAGAAAGTCAGTGTGTCATAGTAGATAAGTAACTGGACCTGAAGTCAGGAAGGCCTGGCCTGAAAATGCTGCCTCAAACACTTACTAGCTATATGACCCTGGGCAAGTCACTTACCTCTCTTTTTTTTTTTTTTAGGAATTCATAAAATAAGGGGATGAGATGTGATAGTCTGTAAGGTCCTTCCTTGCTCTCAAATAAATCTGTGATAGGAAAGATCATTTGAAAATTTTCTGAGATGATCAGAAAAGACTGTTTGGCTATCAGGGCTTCTTCTCCACTCCTTTTTGGCTCTCACAATATTTACTGTAGTTCATCAAACCTGAATTTCTCCTCAGAAAGGGGTCAAAATCTGACCCCATATAACCCATCAGCCAGGAAAAACACCTTCTCTCTTCTCCCCATCTTTTTCCCTTTGGAGCATTTGATGACAACATATGAGATGACTGGGATTTATGTCCACAAATTTGGCAGCTGCTGTTGGGTTTGCTCGGGGGCTGTGAGATATAAATCTCGTTTGTGTGTCTTTTACTCTAAGACTAAAAGTTATTTGTTATTTGAATCCAAGTGCCTCAGAGGATCAGTCCGGGAATAAGGCTTGGCCAAAAAGGTTTGGTTAGGTACATTTTTTTTTTTACAGAGCCAGCCCTGTATTATTTTACCCTTTTCTCTATCTCTTCAAACTCCCTGTAATCATTTTGAAAACTAACAATCACATATAAGTATAAAAGTCAAACAATAGATAAATTGCCCTTGCCCTCAGCGGGCTCCAATTAGCGCTCGGCTAAGAGCTCATCTGGTTTTTATTCCCATTTCTGTTCTTTGTTCTTTCCTTAAGTTGCTGCTGGAGGGAGGCAGAGATTGGGGCTGGAGGATGGGGGATTGCGGCTGCCTTCTTAACTGTGCAGCCTGTTCACTGAAAGGAGGGACAAGTAATGAAAATGCTTTCTGAATGTCCTGGCGAGTCCCTCTGTCTCTCAAGAAATAGGACTTGGGGACGGAGAGAACACTGTGCCCCAGACAAGTGCTCTTTGAATCTAAATTAATTATAAATGGAGACTCATTATCCACCTGGTATGATGCAGAACACTGACCTGGACTCTGCTCCTGGTTCTGTCACTATCTGAGTGACCTTGGATGATTTCTTTTTCCTCCTTTCTCCTCAGTTCCCTTCTGGCTCAAAGAAATTCTAAGTTCTTTAATCTCCAAATGTTCCTAACTCAAGTGACTCATGAAATGAACTCTATGGGTAAAGACTAAACCCATGGGGGGCTCATCCTAAGTGACAAAGAGTATTTTAGTTTGTCTCGTTTCTCTTTTTGTGTTGGGAAATGTGTATTTGTACATCATCCCTTTTGGTAGTGATTGTATTGTATACCTCTTGAAGCCTGGGGATGGATACCCCACCACCATCTCTATGCAGCACTTAGAGTCAATTCTAGAAAAAATTCTAATGAAGATGAAATTTGTTGTCAGACTTCACCTGTGTTCTCGTTTTCAATTACTCCTTTCTCTTTGCTACCTCTCCCCCTTCTATGATGTTTAGTGTCTTCACTAAAGTCTTCTACTTTTCCTTTGTGTTTCTCCTTCAAAGTCTTAACCTCAAAACTTGTTCTCCTTTTTCCTATTCCCTCTAGTCGAAGAGTCCTTAAACTTTTATGAATCAGGAATTCCACTGGCAGTCTGATGGAACCTACACAATCCTTCTCAGAAAAAATGTTTTTAAATGCACAAAGTGAAATGCACAGGATTACAAAGGAAATAAATGATACTAAAATATGTTATCAACATATTAAAAAATTTTGCCCCTGATGGACCTCTACATTTATCCCATAAAGTCAGGGGGCATGCTGCTAAATGTTTTAACAGCTAGATCTCTGGGAGGAAAATATACCTGTGATACTTAGAAATTTTCTTCATGTGCTACTCTTTACCAGGTAACATGTGATTTTTTAATAGCTACTTTCAAAGTCTTACTCCAAAGTGAGAATTGTAAGGCTTTCAGGCAGAACCAGCAAGAGGCATGTTTTTTGGGCAGTGGCCCTTTCTTCTGAGCATCCATTAATCACACCATGAAGGCATCTGTCTACTCAGCCTATGCCCAAGGCTATTTTAACACATAACACTCAGCACACTCTACTTATTAAACCAGAATTACTATATTGGTACCTTCTAATATCTGTGTCTTTTTGTGGTGATTATAGGGCAGAAGTGCGAGAGTTTAGACTTTAATTGCCATAGATGTGTGGGTAAGACAGTTGGTGTAGATTAGATATTTTGCTAGCCTTGAGCTTGGGAGGGAGACATAAAGGACACACCTAGTCATGAGGAGTATGGCAATGTGTGTTGAGTGTAAGGGGAGTGGGGAGTCTTCAAACTTGTGGAGGAAGCTAATCCACTGAAAGAGATCTCGTAGGAAATATTTCCAGGCTGAGTCACAAATATAGAGTCTCAATGAAATACTATCTAAGAAAGGGAGAGTGGCTCAAGAAATGACCAGAAAATGAATGAATGAAAAATAACATTTGTTAATCACTTACTATGTGCTGGGCAAGGAAGTGCAGCTAGGTGGCACAGTGGATGGAATCTGGTGCCTAGAATCAGGAAGACTCATCTTCCCAAGTTCAAATTTGGCCTCAGACACTTGCTAAGTGTGTGAACCTGGGCAAGTCACTTTACCCTGTTTGCCTCAGTTTCCTCGTCTGCAAAATGAGCTGCAGAAGGAAATGACAAATAACTCCAGTATCTTTTGAAAGAACATCTCAAATGGGATCATGAGGAGTCAGACATGGATAAAAAAATGACTGAATATGAACATGTGCCAGGCAGTGTATGGGGTACTGGGGCCACCAATGCAAAATACAAGACAATTCCTCCCTTCAACGAGCTTACACTCTAATAGGGAAGACTGTGTGTGTATGTATGTATATATACACATACACATGTGTATACACATACATATATACATATGTATGTGTATACACATACCAATACACAGTTAACCTTCAATATTTACCCCTCCAACTTCTTCAACCTCCAGCATTTGTGTAATTTTTATTAGTAACCTCACTTTTCACTTTTGTGTTGGCAGCCTCACACATCTATGGCTATGTGCGAGAGAGAAAAAAATGAGAATCCTAATGCATGCCAGTTTATGGAGCAGCTGCTATCCAACTAGGTATTTCACTGGTCTTGTTCACCCCACTGTTGCATAGTTAAGAATTCCCTGTGCACATGTTGCATATGTTCATTACCTTTAAAACTCAAATTTTGTGTTGCAATTATGCCCCAAGGTGTAATTCCAGTTCTTTGGGTTCTAAGTCCAAACATGCAAAGTCAGTGATGAGGCTTAGTAAGAAAATAAAAGTGCTAAATAAACTTTGTGCTGAAATATCTGCAGTTGTTACTGGCTCTGAGTTTGGTGTTAATAAATTGACAATATCCTCAAAAAAGAGAAAAGTATTTCAAGCCGATGTATCCCTCATGGTCTCCAATGTCATCCACCAGTTCACTGGTCTTGGTGTTTTCCAGTAGCAGCGACTTACCCAGCAACCTCTCCCTTGGTTTTCATAGGGTGGCTGGGGATAAAGTATGGTATACAGTTCAATGATCTCACACCGCCACCCAACACAGTGAAAAGTAAGTTTCAGCTTAAAATATGTTTTAGTTTTAAGAATTTTCTGGGCCTCACAGTATTTATAGTACTGTAGATTTCATGAGTTATGAAAAGTGAACATTGTCTGACATCAGTGTTTTTAAAAAAAATTGAGCTATTAGCACAAAAGATCACAGAATTTTAGGGAATTACTGGAGAGAAAAAATGTTTTTCTTGTTACAAATTGCATTTTATGTACAGAATTTTATGGGTTATTTCATGGTTACTGTGTTAGGAAAAGCATGTATTAGCAGAATTCATATTTTGTTAAAAAGAATTGCATGTAGAAAATGTATTTTCAGTAATATCTAGCAAAAGATTAGTTTTAGGTGATCATGGGAACCTAACCCCTTATTTCCCACAGGTTTAATGTGCCAATACTTGTATTTTTGACTTTTGTTCCCTTTTATAGGAATGTTACCGGTACAAAAGTTAAGAATTGACTCCACCTATCCATGTGTATATCTACATACTTATCTACATATATATTATATATACATAATATATACCTCTGTACATATGTATATATGTACATATCTCTCTACATGTATGTATGCATGCACGCATGTATGTATCTGGCTATCCTAGCCAGGGAGGAGTGCTTCGGATAGAGAAATGAAAGGGATAGTGAGTGAAGCTAGAAGTAAATTGATTGACTTGTCCTTTCCAGGAATAGTAATGCTGACTGATTACTGTTCCCCGAGCTAGAGTTGGGAAATGTTGAGGCTCTGGGGCAAGAGGATGGGGTGGTAGAAGGAAGGAACTGGGTCAATCTGGATGCGGTGACCTCTCTTACCAATCAGAAGTCTAGGACAGCATTCTCTACCTGGCCCTGTTCCTGGCTTCTGGACTTCGAAACTGTACTCTCTCATGTTGGAACTTTCCTCAACTCCTAGGGCCTCCTGCCCATGCACATGAAACTACTCCTGTAGCCTTGCAACATGAAACATTACTCTGTAATGCCCACCCCCTCATCCCATTGGTGCATTCTTCCTGGACCCTCTACTTCGTGGAGGGGTTCAGGTTGGCCTTCATAACCCTTTGGGCCCTGTTTCTGGTTTTGGGGCTTTAAAACAATGCTCCTATATTAGGTACCTTTATTCCCCTACTTTCAGGTCCATGTTATGTACTGTCATCCCCCCATTACAATGGAAGCTTCTTGAAGATAGAGATTATATGTGTATATATATATATATATGTATATATATGTA
Organism: Pseudochirops cupreus; assembly: GCA_028627135.1. NCBI lineage: Eukaryota > Metazoa > Chordata > Mammalia > Diprotodontia > Pseudocheiridae > Pseudochirops > Pseudochirops cupreus. The sequence goes on from CM053582.1 coordinate 543,970,390, forward strand.
TATGTATATATACACACATATGTATATGAACATATATATATACACATACATATATATGCATACACACATACATATATATATTTGTATCTCCAGTTCTTAGCATACATAGTGCCTTGTGCATAGTAGGTGCTTAATGAATTCTTGCTTCTTTCCTCCCTTCCTTTCCAGGGTAGAAGCTAGAGAGAGAGAGTACACATGCAAATGTGAGTAATATCATCAGGGCTCAAACTGTCATAGTCTATGCTGCCCAGTCATACCCACACAAGTCACTGGGCTCTTGACTTCGCTCTGTCCTCACATGCAATCGTTCTGCACACTGAAGAATTGTATTTGCCAGCTTTCCCCCCAAATAAACCAGCCCCATTTACTCTACTCAGTTCCCTTAAATAAACCAGCTACTGTTTCTCTGCGTATCACATGTAACTCCTGCTCCCACCCAACATGGAGTGGTCAGGTCAGGAAAGACAAAACAAAACAAATGATGCCACTTCCAAAGTATGCTGTGGGTCTACATCCACTCACAAATACGAGGTCATTTGCCCCCACTGATGTATTTACTTTTACTAGTCAGCTAGAGGACAAAATTAGTTTGAAGTAAAGGTATTTTATGAAATAATGTAAGAAAAATCATAATAGAAGATTTCCTCCATAAACTCTGGGCATGGTCTCCTACACATACACAGCTCCATCAGTGGGAAGAGTGGCTACAGACAGTCAGTTGACTAAGTATTTACTATATATCAGGCACAGTGTCAAGTGCTGGGGACACAAAGAAAAGAAAACAAACCAACAAACAAAAAAGACAATTCCTGATCCCAAGGAGAACAGTCTAATTGGGAGATGATATGTAAAAAACAACAAAAACTACCCATTTACAAACCAGGTATTTACAGGTTAAATCGGAGATAATGCCAGGGATAGACAAAGGCATTAAAGGGGATCAGGGAAGACTTTTTGCAGAAGGGAAGATTTGAGCTGGGATTTGAAGGGCGCCAGGGAATTCAGGAGATAGAAATGAGGAGGAAGAGAATTTCAGGCATGGGGATAAGTCAGTGAAAATGTACAGCTGAGAGACAGAGTGTCTTCTTTGAAGAATGGTAAGGAAGCCGGTGTCACTGGATCTCAGGGTTCAGGGAGTGGAGAAAGGTGTAAGAAGATTGGAAATGTAGGAACGGGGCAGGTAAAGAAGGATTGTAAAAGGCAAATAGAGGATTTGGGTAACAACAACCATGGTAGCAACGGTAGTTCCATGACTGAGATTTATATGGTGCTTTAAGGTTTGCGAGGTGACTCGCATACGGTATCTCATTTGATTCTCACAGAGCCTTGTGATTTAAGGGATAATTTTATCCCTGTTTTATAATTGAAAAAACTGAGACTGAAAAAACTTCAATGAGTTGCCCAGAGTTGCCCAGTAGGAATCCCTGATGCAGGATTAAACATCAGGCCATTTTTGACTCAAGCTCAGTGCTCTATCCATGAGACATGGATGGAGACAGTTTGTGATTAAGTACCACTAGCAATTACATAGACAGCAAATGATGTACGGTAATAATTACAGTAATTCACATGTAGAGAGAGAGGTTTAAGTTTGGCCAAGCACTTTCCTCAGAACAACCAGTGAAATTGGTAGTACGCATGTAATTAGCTCCATTTTACAGATGAGTAAACTGAGACTCAGAGAAGTTATATGCTAGGCCTATGGTCACATAGCCTCGGTATGGGATTCCCAATTCTAACCGGCATTCTTTCCCTTAGAATTTTGGCATCACCAATTTCTATTCCCATATATTTCCCATTCCTGCATGACAGAGAGATAGAGCACTGGCCTTGGATAATGGAAAAACCTGAATTCAAATCCTGCCTCGGACACTTACTAGCTGTGTAACCCTGGGCAAATCACTTAGCTTTTTAAACTTCATTTTCCTCATCTCTAAAGTGGCCATGATAATAATATCTACTTCATAGGTTTGTTCTGGGAGGAGCAAATGGAACAAGACACGCAAAGCTGTTTGTATACCTTTAAGTGTTCTCTAAATGCTACTTATTACAATAATCATAATTATTGTCTGATCTAATGTCTCTTGATTAGGACTCAGCTGGGAATTCAAAAGAGCCCCAGGCTCTTCTGAAGAGGAAAGATGGGGTAATTAATTAAAAATGGGACTTATCCATCAGAGCAAGGGAGCTCTCCAAGAGTGTGAGAGGTTGAAGGAGGCAGAGATGATTAATGAGGAGCAGAGGGATGGGGGCATGGGTTTATTTCACTGGAGAGAAAGGGAGTCTCTGGGAGTCACCACAGAGTTAGAGAGGCTATGAATCAGGCCTGACCATTATTCTATCAGCTGCACAAACTCCTGCCCATACAATCTCTTCACTTCTGGACCTCTTTGGAAGGGAATTTTCCTTTTCTGCATAAAATCTTGAACAGATCTGGATTCTGACCAAATGAACTATTACACTGATAGGCAAAAGGTTCTGAGAACCAAAGGAAGAAACAATCTTAAAACATCAGGGGCAAGAATAAGAGCTATTTGATTGAAATGTTTAAAAAATGCACTTTGGTTACTCCATCCCTTTCATTTATAGAAGAACAGAGTGCAGATGGCTCAGCAAAACCTTGGAATCTGAAAAAAAATGCATTAAAGAACCATTCTTTCTTTCCTTCTGGTTTTCCATTATGAGAGGTCTAATAGATTTAAAAGATTTATGGTGGGCACTTTACAGATCACTACAGAAGAATTCCTTTTCATAATCAAGCATCTTTCATGTTGATTTCAAAGATGCAGAGCCGGGATGAGGTGGAGCTGCTGGCTGGGAAGGAGGGACTTTCATTTGCTATGTTGAAAGGCCCCTTGCAAAACCCCTGGGAACAGTCCTCCTAACAGCCCCAGCTGGAGACATCGACTAAATTTGTGGGCCCATCAACTTATCTTTCCAGGAGGGAATTCGGAATCCCGTAAGATTGAAACTGCAGTCATTTTTATCCAGAAACTGATGATTCTTGGGACTGATTCTCCAGCCCATGGATTATCTGGGCTCTTTCTTTCTCTTTCTGCCTATCCTCTTCCCACACTGGAGTCATTTCACTGCTTTTCCACTCATTTGTTCATTCATTCATCTAAGAAAAATGTATTGAGCACCTACCAGGTGTAGGGCACAGTCCCAATTTTTGTGAGGGATACAACATTCATATGACATAGTCCCAGCCCTGAAGAAGCTTTCAATACCATAAGAGAGATGATATGTACAGAAATAAGCACAATAACAAGGCAGGATGTGATAAGTACCAGAAGAGAGGGACTAATGAAATGCTGTAGGAACTAATGGGACAGAAAGACCACATCTGGTTCAGAGGGATCAGGGAAGACTTTATAGAGAGGAAGTCATATTTGAGTTGGGCCTTAATGGATGGATAGGATTTTGACAGGCAGAGATAAGATAGGAGCAGACAGCCCAGGTGGAGGGAATTGCTGGAGCAAAGTCATAGAGAAAGCAACATTTTTCTTAAAAAAAATGTAAAAGGCTCTGCTTAGTAAAATAGTAGGGAGGGAGAAAGCTAAAACTCTTTTATCAGATCATCAGATCATAAATTTAGAGCTGAAAGGGTCTTATGAGGCCATCAAATCCAGCTCTCATATTTTACTGAAGAGGAGGGACAGAGAGGTCATAGAGTTAGGTAGGATTGGAACTCAGGTCTTCCTCACTCTAATGGTTAGACACTATAAAATCCCAAAGACACCATAATGGATGACCCCATTACCCCTTATCTGGGACCTTCTTTTATCAATGGAACCCTTGTTTTCCTTGCCAAAGGGTCCAGTAGGAAGACTTAGCACATAGGTGGAGTTCAGCCAGGAGAGGGCTTACAGGTCAAAATGGAATTAGCCAATGGCTATGGAAGCAGGCATTGAATTAATTACAGGGAGCAGTGGCTCACAATTGCAGTTCAAGGCTCAACTGAAGGTGGGCAGGTAGCAAAGTGGACAGATTATATGAATGTTGGGGAAGAAGATAATGATGGGGAAATGTGGTAGGAGGTACCTAGGAATTCTAAGGTAATAATCATGTCAATAGAAGAGGACAAGAAAAGGTTTTCAGGTGAGCAGGCTGCCCCCACTGAGTTCTATTGTTAGGTGATACCTTTCTGAAGGCCTGCCAGGGGCGGATATGTGTGTCCTTCAAGTGTCCTCCAACTCTAAGCTTTATTTGATTTGGTAACTATTTATCAAACATGTATTGTATGTGCTGGATAGACACTAGGAATACAATGACAAAGAATAGGTCCCTGCTCTCAAGGAGCCTACATTCTACTGGTCTGGGTGGGTAGAGGGATGGGATGTACAAAGATAATTAAATGCACAAAAAATGAAAAAAATGAATACAAATTCTCCTTTGGAGGGAAAGGAGGGAGGATTAAGCACAAAAAGCTAGAACGGTTGGCAATGCATCATCACATAGGAGAGCAGTGTCCAATGCAAATAGAAGCGAATCCGTGCCAGTACGAATAGACTTAGGAAATTGCAAATTAATATTTGTGTCGCATCTTTGTTTGTCTTGTTAAGCTTTCCCAGTTACGTTTTAATCTGGCGAGGCCTCGCTTAGAATGAGTTTGGCACTTCTGACTTTAAAAGTCATATTTGACCTGATTCTTGAAAGAACCTCGGGATTGCAAGGGGGCAAGGGGGAAATGGAAAAGCATAGAAGGCATAGGAGACCACCTGTGCAAAAGCATGGAGGGAAAGGGAGGATCCTAGATTCATGTATTCATCAGGTTACCTGGAATGTAGAATGCATAGAGTCAGTCTATACTGATATGATGGAACCAAATTGGGACATTAAAAAGTGACAAACAGGAGAGATTGTATGTTACCCTAGAGCAGCGGTTCTCAACCTGTGGGTCGCAACCCCTTTGGGGTCGAACAACCTTTCGCAGGAGTCACCTAAGACCATTGGAAAACACATATTTCTGATGGTCTTAGGAACTGAGACACCACTCCTCTATCTGTCTCCAGGGGGCTCCGCCCACATGCAAATACGCCCACATACAAGTATTAAAGGGTCACAACATTAGGAAGGTTGAGAACCACTGCCGTAGAGGCAAGTAGGAATCATTGAAGCTTCTTGACCAGGAGAATGACATAGTTCAACTTGAGTTTTAGTGATACTAATTTGGTAACTATGTGAAATATGGAAAAAGGAAAAAAGATCAACTACCTGGAGACCCATTGGGAGGCTACTGCAGTAGTTCCAGCAAAAAGTGATAAGAGCCTGAACTAGTATGGTGGCCATGGAGGCAGAGAGAAGAATCTGGATGTAGGATATGTGTGGAGGTAGAATTGCTGAGACATGGCAAATGATGATGACATGGGAGGTGAAGGAAAGTGAAAAATCAAGGATGATTCTGAGGTTTTGAAACTGGCTCATAGGATGAAGACTAGAAAGGACCTCAGAGGTCTTCCAGTCCAATCTTCTCATTTTTACAGATTAGAAAACCGACGCCCATGGAGGTGAGGCTGCTTGTCCAGGGTCACAATATAACAAAAGCCAGAGGTAGGGTTAACACTCAAGTCCTCCTGATAACCAACCCAGCATTGTGGATTCTTAGAAATATGGGGGTGCCCTCTACAGAAATCAGGAATTTAGCAGACGGAGTGGATCTTGGGGGGAAGACAATAAGTTCCATGATAATGTGTTTGACATGACTTTGAGACATCCTGGTAGCAATAACATATCTTTAGGAACATGGAGGTGGGGTTTTCAAAGTCAGTTTTGGTCTTAGTGAAAGGGCCTAAGGGACATGGAGCAGGGACTTTGCCCCAAATTCTAATAAAGTTTTCCATTAGTATATGTTGGCTACGTTGTAATTTATTCTTTTATTCACTATCTGTTGCTCCATTTTCCATTAAGGGACATTCTGCAAATTAGGAGATACTGTACTCTATTTTCAACCTAAATGAAAACTAATCCTTGGCTATAAATATGGTGCTGAGTTGAGTCCTGTTATAGCCTTAAGATTGATGCTTTACTATTAGAAATGAATAGAACAGGTGATGCCAAAAATATATCTGGAAATTCACTAGGTCAGATTGAAGTTAATAACTGAAACTAAATTGTTGGCCACAGGCAAACTTGGTTAATGTTTGAATGGAAAAAAGAGGGCATATTGTCATTCTGGGCTCAGGAAATGCTGCTTCTACTTCTAGACTCCAGTGAAATGAACCAAGAAAACCACGTGTGGGCCCTGCACAGAGAATATTGGGAACCCAATTGCTGGCTCCTGAGAAACCTACTCAAATAGCTAAGAATCTCCTGCAAAGACCCTGGTCCTGGTGAAAACATGACTGAGACAACCTTTCTGCAGAGGGATGTTATTCCTCTTTTGTGCTATTTATCACCACTAGGACTTTGTGGCTGGAGGGATGAATGAGAACCAGAATAATCTGATGCAGGGATTCTTGGCAGCCTTAGATCTCCTTCTCAAAATAATGTTTTTACATGTATAAAATGAATATAGGATTGCAAAGGAAGCCAATTATGTTAAATACAGTTATCACAAAATTTTTTTAAAATTCAAGGACCCCAGATTAAAAACACTTCTACTGATGTGATGCTTGTCCCTGCTAGGTAGTGGTGAGTGATGGAGTGGACCAGACCAGGGACACCTGAGGAGAAGAGATTGACAGATTAATTAAGTTAGGGAAAGTAATTGGTAAAGGTTCTACTAGGAAAAATAGAATAAAGTTTAGGCAGGTGAGTAAATTGGACATCAAAGAAACATGGTATCTGATAAGATCTAAAGAAATCTGTCAGGTGTCATATTTCCCTAATGTCCAGACTATCTACTTATCTAAACTTTATCCTATTTTCACTACTAGAACTTTCATCAATTATTTTCTCTGCCTTAATTAGTCTGTCAATCTCCACTTCTTAGTTGTGCTGTATCTGGTCCATGCCATCATCCACCAGCATCTAGTAGTGACAAGTATCAAGAAGGTTCTGCATTGGGCAACAAAAGAAAGCTGAACATAATGTCACAGGGATATAGAGGCAGCCAGTGGACAAAGGGTTCACAGGAAGCCAGGTAGTATTAGGTGAAAAGATGGTGTGGCAATCATCACAGAGGCTGTTGTTCAAAGTCAGACTCCATTCTTTGCTAGGAGAAGTGAGAACAGGCAGGAGGTCAAGGCAGGGACATTAGCTCAGGGGAATATGACAAGGACCTTGTTACTGGAATGTGAATAGAAGGTAAGGACTAGTTACTCAAAGGGTCAAGGTACAAGGTCAGGTGAGAAGCCATGCTAGCTGTACCCACTGTGACCAGTGCAAATGATTAACAGTAAGGTCTGAGTCAAAAATCCAATGACTAATTTTCACTCAAATAAGAACAAGGCTTCAGATCATGAGTGTCTTCTTTATGTATTTAAAAAAAAATCCCCAAATACTGAACTTGTCCTGTGGTAGGAAGTACACTGGCTTTGGAGTCTGAAGATCTAGATTTAACAACTACTTTTGAAACTCACCACCAAAGTAGACTTGGGCACCTCTATAGACTTCACTTTCCTAAATGAGAGGGTGATTTATACTAACCTTCAAGGTGATCTTTAAGTTTCCTTCCAATTCTAAGATCCAAGATGATTTATACATAGCTTGTAAAAAGAAAACAACAGAAATGGGGAAAAATATATCTTCTTTCATTTCATTAATTTAATATGTCAAAATTATACATTTTGTTTAAAAATCTGTTGTAGAATGACTATTGAATATCAAGATTTCATTAGGTCAGGTGTCCATAAGTTGCTGAATAACACTGGTGGCAGATAAGATTCAGTACAGACCACACCTGCAGGTTTGACCTGAGAAAAATGTTTTTTGTGTGTGCTTTTTGGAGAGGAGAATGCAGAGAAATTGACTTGCCCAAGGTCACACAGCCAATAAGTGTCAAATGTCTGAGGATGGATTTGAATTCAGGTCCTCCTGACTCCAGGGCCGGGGCTCTATTCACTGCACCACCTAGCTGCCCCCCCGAGAAAAATCTTGATTTAATTATGCAAGCACAAATCAGATGGTGATATAGGCCACATGTCAGGAAGGGATAATAATAACTTCTATGTACCTTAATAGTTGATGGGGTTTTTGTTATTGTAGTTGTTTTGTTTTGTTCTTAATGAGTTACTATAATCGAAAAATCACATCATCTTGTGGCAAACAAGCTTTCTGGTGGCAAGTTTCACTAAACTGACTGAGGCTGATCCTCAGATGACAGATATAGAATGGGTCACTCTCAGCCTACAAGAACCTAGGATTACCTATAGTCCCAAGGAGTCATTAGAGTATAGCAAAGGATGTGAAAAATAAATCATTATTTTTATTTCCTTTCTGTTGAATAATATAGGTTTTGTTAAAAAAAAATCAGTCTCAAAATTTGACATAGTTTAGGGTTTAATTAAGTCTTAATCTGACTCTATGCTGAACTTTATGTTTTTCCTGCCTAGGAATTGGAGTGATTCCAAATGAGGATAAATCTCCAGGTGGGTTTAAGTGTCTCCAGCTGCTGGGATTGGGGTGGGGATGGAGAGTGGACTGGCTGCTCTAGACCTTGGTCATCTCCAACAATTACCCAGATGGTCACATATCCTCATCATTTCTCAAATATTTAGAGAAGGAAGGGACCTTAGTGAACACAGGATCATCAACTGACCTGGAAAGGAAAGCATACTCCGTGTAGTCTAGGCACTTCATTTTATATGTAAAGAATGACCCGCCCTCCCCAATGCATCAAATGAGGACAGTGAAACTCAGAGTGGTGAAAGACATGACCAACATCATACAGCAGTAGATCTAGAGAGTTCTCAAATTCTACATCAGTGAATGTTCTTCCCACCTTTCTACACCTCTCCTCTGTTTGATGTTCGTTGTAAGAAGTCTCATTACTAATGTGTGTGCAAGAAGACAAGCACATTGGGTACTATAACCCTTTATTACCACTCTCCAAGTGGTATATGCTTGAATTCATGATATCTTACAGTGATTGAATATGTATATATGGCAGATGAATAGATTTGTTTCTGGAACCCATTGAACCCTACATTATTTTTTTGCAGGGGGGAGGGCAGGGCAATTGAGGCCAACTGACTTGCCCAAAGTCTCATGGCTAGTAAATGTTAAGTGTCTGAGGCCGAATTTGAACTCAGGTCCTCCTGACTTCAAGGCTGGTGCTCTATTCACTGTACCACCTAGCCACCCCATTTAAAGGAAAGCTAGATATGTAATTGGGAGATAGAGAGTACTAAGGGAAAAAAGAGTGTTCGTGCATAAATACATGCATACATGCACATACACATGTATGCAAACATACATGCATACATACACACAAATATCCTTATGTGGAGAACACCAACAGAGCCCTTCTTAAATAGGTGGGGAACCCATCTAGTTGCTGAGTAGATATAGTAGAACCTAAGGAACTTGATAGAGATTTGCTCCAGAAATTTCTGAAGACAGTCTGTGTTAGGAAAAATAAATTGGTTCAACTGAACTATAACCAAAAAATACAGAACTAAGGACCTGGTCCAGCTGGCTTCTAGGAGCACTCTAACAACTTCATAAGGACTTGAAATAGGAAGGAACTTTGGAGATCATCAAGTGCAGAGACTGATCCTGAACATTTTTGTGTTGTGGACTCCTTGGACAGTACCTGATCAAGCCTAGAAACCCCTTCTCAGCATCATGTTTTTAAAGGCACAAAATAAAACACATAGGATTCAAAAGGAAACCAATGATCCTGAAATAGTTATCAAGATATGTTTAAAAACATAGTCACAGAACCCGTGTTAAGAACTCCTGATCTAATCTAAATCACATATTGTTTTTTTATATGAGAAAAGTGAAGAAAAGAACAATGACATAAAAAGAAGAAAAATACATTTGTACAAAAATGTTTCTAAAGACCCTCTTTTTTTGGTGGCAAAGAACTGGAAATTGAGGAGATGTCCATTAATTGGGGAATGGTTTAACAAGTAGCAGCATATGACTATAACGAAATACCATTGTGCTATAAAAAATGACAAGTGGGATGATTTGAGAGAAACCTGGAAAGACTTATATGAACTGATGCAAAGTGAATTGAGCAGGCCCAGGAGAACAACATGCACAGCAACAGCAATATCGCATGATAAATGACTTAGCTATTCTTGGCAATATAATGATCCAAGTCAATTCCAAAGAACTCTTGATGAAAAGTGCCACCCACCTTTGGAGAAAGAACTGATGAAGTCGGAATGCAGATTGAAACACACTATTTTTTACTTTGTTTTTTCACAATTTTTTGGGGAGGGGTCTGTTTTCTTTCACAATGTAACTAATATTGAAATAAGTTTTTCAGAATTGCGCACGCATAACCTGTATCCAATTGCTTACTGTCTCAGGGAGGGGGGAGCAAATGCAGGGAGGTAGAGAATTTGGAACTCAAAATTTTAAAAAGTGAACACCAAAAATCATTTTTACCTGTAATTGGGAAAACATTATTAAAAATAAAAGAATGATGACATGTTCTGCTTATGGTCACACAATTTATGAAGAGTCAAAGTCAAAAATTGGGTTACTTCTATTATTCCATATTATAATGGGAAGAACTCAGACATTACACAAGTTTGGCTTTGATATCTACAAGCTGTGTGATTATGGGCAAATGACAACCTTTCTGAGCCTCATCTGTACAATGAGGACAATAACAATCTTGCAGTAGTTACTTTGCGGGTGATTATAAAGATCAGATGAAATATTGACTTAGGTGTGGATAGAAACCTGGACTTGAACTTAGTCAGGAAGACCATAATTAAAATTTGACCCCAGACTCTTGCTAGCTGTGTGCTCTTGGGTGAGTCATTTAACCTCCTTCTTTTTCAGTTTCCTCATCTGTAAAACAGAGATCATAATAATACTTATCCCCACAGTTGTGGGATCAAATGATATAAGGATATAAATTTACAAGGTGCTTAGCATAGTGCCTGTCATGTAGTGGGTACTTAATAAATTCTTGTAAAAACGTTGTATGTAAAACCCTTTCTAAAACTTCATGATCCGTTTGTTAAAATTTAGATATTAAATTCCAGTTTAGACCAATTAGCCATGCAAAAAAATGCTGCAGTGGTTCTCAACCTTCCTAATGCCATGACCCTTTAATACAGTTCCTCATGTTGTGGTGACCCCCAACCATAAATTTATTTTCTTTGCTACTTCATAACTATAATTTTGCTACTGTTATCAATCTATCTGATATGCAGGATGTATTTTCATTGTTACAAATTGAACATAACCCACAGGTTGAGAACCGCTGCTATAGAGTGTTGTTAAAGACCTTTCTTGCCTCTTTATTAAAGAATTTGATGATACTGTGTAGCATAGCTTATAGGAAAGGTGGAGTCTATAATGAATAATTATCTGATTTATTTGATCAATATACATAGATACACTAGGTAATTCAGATCTCCAAAATGAATATTTTAAATCGCCTGGTTGATAATAGTTTTAATACTTAGCTTGGCTCCACTTGAAGGTATGTACTCAGCAAATATGTTTGATGGTGGTGGAAAATCAATACATTTTTATTTTGTTTCTCTGTCCATTAGCAATGAGTCAACATACTACTACAGAAAGTGGGTAGCATCATTCTTGACTTTCTTGACAAATCAAGGTAGAGGACAAAAAGGGTATTAGATCATTACTTAGATGATGATGATGATGATGATGAAGATTATGATGATGATGAAGAAGATGATGATGATGAAGAAGATGATGATGACTTTGTTTTTGGAGGGGGGAAGGCAAAGCAACTGGGGTTAAATGACTTGCCTAAGGTCACACAACTAGTAAGTGTTAAGTGTCTGAGGTCCTCCTGATTCCAGGGTGTGCTCTGTTCACTGTGCCATCTAGTTGCCCCTTGAGGATTATCATTATTATCGTTATTATTTTGCTTTAGTTCATTACTCAGAGCTGGGAGAAATATTAGAGGACATCTGGTTCAACCTTCTACTCCATTTGGCACAGGAGAAAACAGAGGGCTAGAAAACTTAAATGATCTACCCAATGTACTAATTGGCAGTCAAGATTTGAACCCAGGCCCTCTGACTCCTTTTCTACTATCCTATAACAATTCCAAGGAAGGATTGCTCACAGGTTCTTATTGGATGGGAAAACAAAGGAGTTGTTTTTGTAGGGTTTTGAAAGAAAACAGGAAATACCATTTCCTGATAGACTTGGTCATTTCATATTTTGGTGCTCACGAGAAGCATTTACAAAAGCAAAACCAAATGAAGTAAAAACAAGTACGTGAACATAACTGCAGTTCATACAATGATATTTGCACCTGGGAACGAATACTAGAAAGATCCTATGGACAACCTGATAATTTTCTTTAAATGAAATAAGTATATATAAAAAAGGCGAGACATAAATGCAGAGTTGATTATAGGTCCCAGGAATGGGGAACCATGAGTCCACATGTGGCCTTTCTAAAGTGCAGCCTTTTGACTGACTTCAAGTTTTATGGTACAAATTCTTTTATTAAGGGGATATATTTGGTGAAGTTTGGATTTAGTCCCTTTGATGCACTTGAGGAGCTAGAGGGCCACATGTGGCCTCAAGGCCACAAGTTCCCCAGCCCTGGTAAGGTGGTGAAACAAGTATGGCTTTGGACAAAGAAATGAGAGAGACCAAAAGTTTGTAGGCTCTATACAGACCTTTGTCTGTATATTCTGGATGTTTTCTTCAAGGAGATCTGGAAGGTTATAGTCATGACCAAACCACCTACCATTACAAAAGAGGAAATTCACTATATTCTGACAGAAAACAACTGATTACTAGTGTTGGAGTAATTTTTAATCAATTATCTGCAAACTATAGAACCACTGATTTATTAGAGCAGAAGTTCTCCAAGTGTGGAATCCATAGGCATTTCTGAGATGTTGCTGTAGGGTTCATGAGGTCCAAACTATTTTCATAACAATTCTAAGCTGTTCTATTTCTAATATGGTAAATAACCGCAGATAGAATCCCCATAAATAACAGCTCTTTGTGGAGGGGTAAGGGTTGGTTTCTCAATAATTTCTAAGAGTGTAAAGCCACCCTGAGATTATAAAGTTTGATAATCCCTGTGTTAAAGGGATGACACTGACTTCAAATTAAAAGAAAGGATAAAAATTATAATGGTAAACAATTGAGACAACACCAATTTGTTTATGTACACACATGGTTACAAAAAAATGGGACATGGATGAAAGAACAGGTATTGATAAGTCCTATACTAGTTCTTAAGGAAGTTTTAACCAAATATGAAGCAATTGCAACAATTGGTTGTTCAGTCATATTAGTTGTGTCCAACTCTTTGAGACCCCATTTGGAGTTTTCTTGGCAAGATACGAGAGCAGCGGTTCTCAACCTGTGGGTCATGACCCCTTTGGGGTCGAACGACCCTTTCACAGGGGTCACAGGGGTTGCCTGAGACAATCAGAAAACACATATTTCTGATGGTCTTAAGAACCGAGACACTGCTCCTCTATCTGTCTCCAGGCGGGTCTGCCCACATGTAGATACGCCCACATACTAGTATCAAAGGGTCTCGACATTAGGAAGATTGAGAACCACTGTACTAGAGGGTTTTGACATTTCCTCCTCTAGCTCATTTTACATATGAGGAAACTGAGGCAAACAGGATTAAGTGACTTGCCCAGAGTCACACAGCTAGTAGGAGTCTGAGGTCAGAGTTGAATTTAGGAAGATCAATCTTCCTCTAATTCCAGGCCTAGCACTCTATCCACTGTGCCACCTAGCTGCCCTTAATTGGGAGAATTAGAAGATCAAAAGAATCTCAGACTGCCTCAGCCAGCAAAAATTTGATCTCCTTGACAGGAAGAGAGATATAGCAGGCAAAGGCAATGATGGTTTAAAATAGAAACTTGTTTGTGAAATATTTCAGGGAAGGATAATAGGAAATGAGTGGTGTCATCTTTTAAAAGAGTAAGAAGCAGCATAGGGAAAATAGCAAGTTCTCAGAAAGATTGATGGGAGACCTAAATGAACTCTATCATCCAAGGGATCATTTAAGTATGAAACTGGAATGATGATAACAGATGAAAAAATGCAAGAAGAAAAAATATTAAAGACCTGGAAGCATTTCTATAACAAACTCTTCTCCATCAATGACTGTGGAAGCACTACATTCATATTCAGGCTTTACAATCCCCAATGTATTAGGTGAGGAAGTGAATATAGTGGATAACAAAGGGGGAAAGAAGAAAGATGAGAAGAACATTTGTCCAAGACAAAGTACAGGCAAAGGTGATTTGCTGGAGATTATAATTGTGAGGACATTGAGGAATCAATTCCCTAGCTATCTGAGTAAGGAGAACATTCAAAAAAGCATTAGCACTACTATTGAAAAGTATGGAAGCAATATCAAAGCAGTTAAAACATTTCTATTTTTCCATCTTTGCAAAATTTTTATGAGAATATTTGATTCACCGATGGAGGTCATCCTTGTAGAAGGCATGAGGATGGGACAATCACACTCTCTGGGGGAATGATATTTCATTTTTGCCTAATACAGGTAAAAACAGGTTTTGTTACATTTGCTTTTAAAATTTTTGAGTTCCAAATTCTCTCTTTCCCTTACTCCCCTTCTCTTCTCCCTGAGACTGAAGTAGTTTGATATAGGTTATACATATGCAATCATGTAAAACAGATTTCCATATTAGTTGTGTGAAAGAAAAGGAATAAAACAGACCAATCTCCCACCCCCCTCCAAAAAATACAGAAGGTGAAAAATGCTTTGATCTACATTTAAACTTATCAGTTCTTTCTGTAGAAGTGGATAACATTTTTCATCATGAATCCATCGGAATTGATTTGGATCATTGTATTACCGAGAATAGCTAAGTCATCCATAGGTCTTCATCATGCAATATTGTTGTTGCTGTGTACACTGTTCTCCTGGTTCTGCTCACTTCACTTTACATCAGTTCGTGTCTTCCCAGGCTTTTCTGAAATCTACCTGCTTGTCATTTCTTATAGCATAATAATCTTTGATTATAGTTATATACTGCAACTTGTTCAGCTATCCCCCAACTGATGAACATCCCCTCAATTTCCCATTCTTTGCCACCATAACACAAAGAATGGCTATAATTTTTTTTCTGTATAAATAGGTCCTTTCCCCTTGATAATCATGCTTTTGAATACACCCATTTATAGTATATCTGTATAGTCACAGACTTGCCTGAGAATTGCAGAGAACACACAGTGAGATCCCACTGGGTTTATTGTTTGTTGACTCAGAAAAGAATTTGATTCTGAAGACCCAAATGCTACCTTAAAAGTTTTCCCCAGATAATGTGCCCCCCCCCGCCATGTGTTAAAACCATACAAGATTCCTTAAAAATATAAAGACAGAGATAACTTTGAGACCTTCTGGTCATCAGTATCAATTGGGACATAAAAAAGGATGCTCATATGTTTGACCAAGAAATTTATCACCTTTGTGCTGTGCTAGATAGAGGGCAAGATACAGATTTTCTATAGGGCTTTCCTCATGGGTCTTAATACACAAGCAGAAATCAACATATGTTTGTAACTGCTTTAATTTACTGATCGTTAAAAGAAAGTAAGAAACAATGGTGTAGTTTGACCTTGTCAAGTCAGGACCAGGGTCATCTATTATATTTAGCATGAGTCTCATTGCAATGTAATGTTACCTTTCCACATTATTGTGAGTGTTTTGTATTCTTTTATTTAATCATCTTTCTTCTGCTCTCAATCCCATGTTCTGAGTAACAGAAAAGGGAGAACATTTCTGTCTGAGTCAAAAGGTGCAGAGAATACAACCGGTTTGAAAATGCATGGCAAGCTGGTATGAAAAGTAATGTGATAAAGTAAAGATGAATATGGGAAACAACCAAGTCAAAGTGACCAATAACAGCTAACTTTTATATAGACCTCTACATTTTGCAAAGAATGTTATATTGTCTTATTAAATTTGAGCCTCACAACACCCCTGTGACATAGGTATTATTATAATCCCCATTTTACAGATGGTAAAACCAAGGCTGAAAGAGGATAAGTGACTTGCCTTGGTGGAGGGGTTGGGGGGGGGGGAGGAGGGACACACAGAGATAGTAATTGCCTGAGGCAGATTTCGAATTCAGGTCTTCCTGATTCCAGATCTGATGCTCTATGCACTACACCACACTGATGAATGGAATGGAAGAGCTGGTCTATACTTTTAAGACAAAATCTCACCTAGCTTATATTTTGTAGAATTCTGAGAGAGTGCAGTGTATTTGGGAGAGCATTGGGTTTAGAGCCAGAAGACCTGGTAGGGTCCTAGGTTTGCCACTTATTGTATGACTGAGTAATCTATTTCCTTTCTCTGTACCTCAGTTTTCCCCTCAAGTCAAGAATTTGAGTTGGTTGTGCTACAAAATCTTAACTGTCCTCTTATTAGGTCCCTCATAGCCCCGATATTTTGTGATTCTATTTATGGTTAACGTATCATCATTAGAAATGGAACGCAAGTCAACACAATTTGAGAAAAGAGTGTGCTAATCTAACAAATGCAAGAATTGAAATGAATCTTCTTGGATAACTGTAGAAACCACTGCTTTGAAATGATCTAGAGAAAAAGAAGGATTTCTGTTTCATAGGTGAGATGCTGATAGGAGCCACCTGTCTCTTAGTCTTCTTTTCCCCTTCTCTCTTTTTTATTACTTAAATACACAATAAGAAAACAAAAATACACATACCATAAAAATACAAAATAAGAAAAAAAAGCATGTCATGAGCACAGTCGAATGTGAGAGGATTATATATAGCAATAAATTGCCATTTCAAGAAAGCTTATATAATAAATTCTGTGTTGTAATGATAGATTTCCATCTTTTCTTTGCTTCCTTGTAAGTTTTCTTTTGTTCTCTGCTGCACGCCTTTTACTTTGTTCTTCCCTTCCCTCCTTTCCTGTCTCTTATTCTTTTTTTTCTTTTTGGAGGGGGGAGGGTAGGGCAATTAGGGTTAGGTGACTTGCCCAAGGTCACACAGCTAATATGTGTTATCAAGTGTCTGAGGTTGGATTTGGAGTCAGGTCCTTCTGACTCCAGGGCTGGTGCTCTATTCACTGTGCCACCTAGCCCCCTCCCCCCATCTCTTATTCTTAATACCAGCTCTCTCTCCTCTCTGATGTGAAAAGCAATCAAGTTATTTGATGTTAAAGGAACAGAATTTACTCTTTATGTTTCTTTTTATCCTCTACAGAATTCCCAAAATGTATAACCTTTCATAGGACTGGTCTTAAGATGTAGGCTAGTCACAAAATAGACAAATGTTTGTTGAGTTGTAGGTAGTTGAACTGGATGTTCAAGGTCTTCTGGTCACCAGATATATTTCCTTTCACCTCATTCCTATTCCTAAATGCTGAAATTTCACTCTTAGGTATATTCATTCCAATAGGCTTTTGATGATCACGTGTTTTCTTCTTGAATATAAGTATCCCCAAGAGAAGAGTGATGTTAAGATATCATGAGTCATTAGCACTTTTATGTGAATGAATTAATCTGCTTTCTTTCTTGATTAATGCCATCAGGGAACTGAGGAAAGGGGTGAGTGTAAGTGGAATAGAAGGGGAAGAGATAGATTTGGATTTTGATTTGCATTGTGCAGCAAAATACTGAGCACCTGGGTTTTAGGGTCCCAGGAGTGGGAAGACAAAGAGATAGGAAGCCCCCAAAGAAAAACTTCTCTTCACAATTTCGCCAAGGACTGTCTAAACTTGCTTCCTGCATATTGTACTTATGACATTAACTTTTGACCCCATATGCATTTATCCATATGACATTTCATCTTATTTCTTTTGACTCATTGTTTTAGCTTGTAAAAATCATCACTATATTAGTTTTCCCTGCTAACATTGTGTCATGTACTGATCTGACAAGAACGATATCTACATATCTGTCCAAGTCATTGTTAAAATTGTTAAAGGGCATAGAACTCATTTCCTTCCAAGGTGATTTTGAACCATTAATGACATGAGTTCTGGTTGTTCAAAGAGTTTCTTAGTCATTTAATTATGCTATTGTCTAGCTTCTATCTCTCCATCTTTTCACAAGAATAGCATAAAAGATTTTGTCAAGTACTTCTTTATAATCTATTTAAATTATTTCTATGATGTTACCTTGACCTATCATACCTAACAGTCTAGTAATCATTGAAAAAAAGAAAATTAAGTTGATCTAGTACTTGGTGATTTCATCTCAACACTTACTAATAACTGATGCCTTTTCTAGGTTTTTCCTTCCTTCCTTCTTTTCTTCCTTCCTTCCTTCCTTCCTTCCTTCCTCCCTCCCTCTCTTTTTTCCTTCCTCCCTCCCTCCCTTCCTTCCTTCCTTCCTCCCTCCCTTCCTTGCTTCCTTCTTTCCTCCCTCCCTCCCTTCCTTCTTTTCTTCCTTCCTTCCTTATTCATTCATTTATGTATTTCCCTATCATTTATGAATCTATATACTAATATATTTAATTAATTTTTTTTTGTTTATTTATTTGGTTTATTGTTGCTTTTTTTTTGGACACATCAATCTCATTTCCTTATATCCACTCCACCTGAACTCCAGGAACTATCCCTTGTTATGAGGAAAAAAACAGTTAAGCAAAAGAAGCCAGACCAACCATTGCATCTGATGTCATTTTCTGCCCTGATGAACAGAATGTGAAGGGCAGCTGAGGGGGTAATGCAACTTTGAGCACAAGAACCATGGTGTAAATGTACTATATTCTTTTTTTCTTTGTGTAGGAAATGTAAAGAAGGGTGAAATTGGGGCTTGATTAGAAATTGCCTCTGGGGTTATGAGAATGAAGGCATGGGTACAAGAATGCTCACAGCTTGATTTAATTCTGTGTTAATGTTTTACTATTCTGTTCCACTTCCAACTGCTGTATCATCTGGTTTGGTCAGATAAAGGGGATTATCAGATGGGGGCTCATGAACCAAGGATTTAAACTGAAGTTGAATCAAAGAGTACTTTGAAACTTTGTTTAACTTTTAAGTATGTCACTGGAGATTAAGGGAACCTGCCTACATAGACAAAAAAAAGATTGAAAAAATTATTCTTTTTGCAAATAATTATTTTGTGTTCATAAATATGCAGTGAAGCTGCGTAGGGATTCAAGTCACATATCACTTGTTTTCTTCTCTCGTTTGAATTTAAGTCCAAACCATATAGAGGTCAATCATATTAAAAAGTTAAAAGATAGTTTACTTCATATCCTGGAGTAGAAAAATGGTTTTTTTTTTTTTAAAGGAAACTGCACAGGACTGTGCTGCATTGAAAGAATTAAATAATGAGCAGGGCATTTTAACTTTTCAGGCATACCATAATTGTGTTGAATAACTCTCCTTGTATTATTGAAAAGCTCATTTACTACTTCTCATTTCCAAAATGTAGCACTGAAGGAATAAAAACTGAACAATCCTCTTACTTGTGTATAGTGTGGGCCACAACAGACTGTTCACTGTTTATGTCTTCACTGGAGAAAAAGCAGCATTGATTGAGCTATGACAAAATTGCTGAGATGCTTTAGGTACGTAAAAGAAATGATTGAGTAAATGTCATCCCTAAGGAAACAGTAGTATTCAGTGTGTGTTCTCCCTCTCAAGTAATTTGTAGGAAGCCAGGAAAAATTGGAGATGGAAAATTGGGGGCTTGCCTATGCTTGGCAAGCAAGAGGAAAGGGAACTACAAAGAAAAGATCAAAATCTGACCAATTCTCCAATCTTTCCTGATCTGTCCCTCAGAGAATCCTTTTGATGATGATATGACCCAAGAGCTATCTTCTTCATGAAGCCTTCATGATTGCTCACAATTACTAGTAGCCTCCCTAGCAATTTACATTGTATCTATCTTGTATTTACGTATTCTCTAAATATTTATTTAAGTAGACATTCCCTCCGCCAAAAGAATGTAAGGTCCTTGAAGGCAAGATTGTTTCATTTTTGTCTTTGTATTACTAGCACCTAGCCGAGTACCTGGCACATCATAACAAATTGAAGATAAAATAATAATAATAACAGAACACAAAAACTAACATTTATTTAACACTTTAAGGTTTACAAAGTTCTTTACACATGTGTATCTCTCTGTCCTGACAACTGCTTTGTAAGATACAATTATTATTCCCATTTTAAGGAAGTGGAAACTGAGAAACAGAGGTTATAACTTTATCTTATGAATGACTCTACCTGTTTTTTTTCTTTACTTGTCTATGTAGTAAAGGTGATGAGGCAGTTAGACCCCCGAGCTTCTCAAACTCTTTATGCCTCATTTTTTCTTAGATATTAAGCAGAAAATAATGTGATTTTATAATTTTCAATTTATTGAACCTCTATCGTGTGTGTGTGTGTTTTTCAATATCAAGCACAATACTAGAGGGAAAATCCAAAACCTAACTAGTAAGTAATTGGGGCTGGATTTGAACTCAGATCTTCCTTTCTTTGAATCCTGTGCTCTATCCACTACATCATAGAACTTCCATGCCAACTAGAATCAGAGTCTAAACACAGTCCGGATACTGTTTTCATTTACCAGACTTCTGGCAGATTGGAGGGAGTTGCATCATGGGCTATATTTTCTCAGAATTCTCCTAAATAATTAAAGTTACATATCAACTTCTCATCCTGGTGAGGAGGTGATTCTGGGGTACTGAAAGCTATCCCACTAGAACAAGCCTGGCAGCTTCCCCTAAGCTATAAAGGCTTTTAGAAGAATCCTAGTGACAGACAGATCATATATCTTCCTGTCTGTTGTCTGAGGATCAACCTAAATTTCAAGAGATTCATCATTTCCAACTCATTAAAAAAAAAAAAGATAGGTATTTGTTAGAATTCAGGGTGTAGTGACCAAACCATTGCAGTTATTTGTGTCCTTTTCTGCACTTTTTTTGGTTGTCTAGCAGATTTTTGAACTCAATTAGCTATATTATGAATTATTTTTCATAAATTTTATGGGAGTCATGAACTCTTCAGTTCATATTGACAGAGAGTATTGAGCAGATCCTAATGAAGCATTTATTATAAACCTAAGCAACATTTGACATTTGGAACCCTTGTGTGTTACTTTTTGCTAATTGCTTTCATACAAGGGTTCTTCATTTTTTTCTGTGTTATTGACCCCTTGGGCAGTCTGGGGAATCTTATGGACCTCTTTTTGGAATAATGTCATCACATGAATAAAATACAATGTGCTGCATAAGATTATGAAGGAAACTCGAGTACTATTTCAATTACAGTGAAATAATTTTTTTTTGCCATCCAAGTTCACAAACTCCCTGAAATTCATCCATGGATGCCAGGTTACATATCCCTGCTTATTTAAGCCTTCACTTTAATGACCTGACCTATCACAAAATAACTCACTGGGTGCCATGATGAAAGAGATTTTTCACCATCACAGGATGAGGCCTAGAATCTAGTGGGAGGAGGAGATCCAGCTGGATTGCATTTGGGAACCTGAGTCATACATACTTCCAGTGATTCCAAACTGCTTAGTACAGCAGCAGCCTAGCTTTTTAGTGCCATATTTTCCCAGTGATGCTCTAGGGCTGGGACTCATGGAAGACCACAGTTTCAGATGGATGAAAATGGTATGTAAGCCTAAAGGCAATAGAAACACACATGGTGAGTATAAAACGGCTACCATAGATTTGCTTTTCCCCCACCACCAACTTGGTTGTGAGAAGTCTTATAAAGGCTGTGATCAATGATACCTGGGACTGGGAAAGGAGAAGGGTAAAAGTCATTTATGGAGAATGGCTTCACCTGAATTGCCATTGGCATGCCTAAGCGACTAAAAGAAGTGTGCAAAGGTCTCCAGCATGTTTACTTCTCTAGTTACATGTAGTTCTTCCATAAAATGTAAGCTCCTTGAGGGCAGGGGCTGTTTTCATTTTTGCTTTGGAATCTGCAACACCTTGCACACTATTTGGAACAGAGTAGGTCCTTAATAAATACTGACTAACCTGAATTGACTTGACTTGTCATTACCTCTTAGAATCACATGATTCTATAGGGTGTCCCTAGATTCTGGACACATAGGAAATCTCATTAACTATGCATATTTTCAAGAAATGAAATTAATGAAATTTTCAACATTTTATTTAATTAGCATAAATGAGATTTCATAGGAAGACATTGGAGACATAGGAAATCTCATTAATTAATTAAATTAAATTGATCTCATTAATATGGAAAATAGTCCCCAATAGCTGATGAAAGCTTTTATTCCATATGAAATTGTCATGGCTAAAATTTATGCTAATTAAATAAAACATTGTTGAAAATTTCATCCATTTCTTGAAAATATACATAGTTAATGAGATTTCCTATGTGTCCAGACTTCTTTAGGGATACCCTGTAGATTTAGAGATGGGAGGTATCTCTGGTGAAAAGTGACAAAAATATGGATTAAAAAAAAAAAACCTGTTTGTCCATATTTGCCTGCAGATTGTCCCCTCCCCCCATCAGACTGTGAGCTTTTTGAGAGCAGTAACTGTCTTTTACTCTTTCTTTGCATCCCCAGTGCTTAGTACAATGCTTAATAAATGTTTGTTGACTGACTGATGGATCAAGAAAGGATGGGGTTATTACTTTTTGCCAGAAGGAAAGCAAATATTGATCACAGTTTCAAAGCACTGATTAAAAGATGTGTTCTAACAGGTCTCATGCCCCTGTAGGTTGAAACTGAGTTTCCTGCCTACCTTGCCTGCCCAGAGTTCTGGCTCTGATCCCGAGGAGCATTTTAGAGCCTGGAGAGATTTGAGGCTTGACCAAATCCTAGATGCCATTTTCAATAAAGTAAGGGTCATACCATGGAACATTTAGTTCTAGCCAGGCTGGTGGAAACAAACTGAGCACAATGGTACCAAAAGCTGCTTTTCTTAAAAGAATGAAAACCATTCTCCACTTGGGGCCCAGCCAGGTTTTGCATGATTAATTGCTAAATTCAGTCCAAGATTAGCCCAGGTTGGGTTGGAAGGATTTTGTTTCTGGTTTGAAGGACTCTTAAGCATATTTATTTGGTTTCCCTTGGATTCTACATTTTTAACTGTTTAGATGAAATCTGATTTCTGTAAAACAAGAGTGATGGGGGAAAATGATCTGAGCCTTCTAATTTGGGTTGGCTACTCCCTATGGCATCCAGGGGTTTATTAGAAATACCTTCTATTGCACAAGGCAGGCAGCCTTCCACAAGACAGTGAAGCTGGTGAAATGTACTCTCTTCCCCTTTCCTTTTCCAGACCTTTTCTTGTTGTCCTAATGGTTGCCCAGGGCTCTCAGGAGGGGAGAATCTGTTTAAACATGACAAAAATTAGGGCCTTACTATGTTCTCTTTCCCAGGGGAAATTTACATTATAAAAAGCACAGTGGGTAAAAGAGGATTGAGACCTGGACTAGAAATCATAACACTTGGCTCTGGCTCTAATCTGTTACTGATTGTATAGTCTTAGGACACTTAACCTCTCTGGTCTCAGTGTGCTGTTCTGTAAAATGGAAGGATTAGATATAAGTTGGAAGCTCCCTTTCAGTTTATATACCATAGACCTTTTAAAAGAACAGGGAAAAGACAGCAAAGCTGTCACTCATTAAAACTAATATTTCAGTGGGTTTGGAGAAGCAGGTGAATGTGCTTTCAAATAATGAGATAGCCTATAGATGAGAGCTTGCTGTCTCTGTTTGTGAAACTATAGGGACTCTGGGGGAGCCCAGGATATAC
The DNA here is from genome assembly GCA_028627135.1 of Pseudochirops cupreus. NCBI lineage: Eukaryota > Metazoa > Chordata > Mammalia > Diprotodontia > Pseudocheiridae > Pseudochirops > Pseudochirops cupreus. Next base: position 543,994,194 of record CM053582.1, read on the forward strand.
CAGAGCCCAGTCTTAGAGTTGGAAGGAACCCCAGAGGCCAAAGTGGCAGGGCTATGGGGGAGTCACCTTAATTAGATGCTTGAGAAGCAAGTGTGAAATTTTCAGCCTGAGCATTTACACCTTGGAGAGCAGCCAATGCTACCAACCAGGCCTTGATTTATTGTTTTGTTGGTTGTCTGGACTTAAGAGAGTGATGAAGAAAATATTAATAATGAGGATTAAACTTCAAAGTGTGTTATGGGTAGAATCTGTCCTCCCCCCCACCCCCAGTGACTTGTTAAACATCTATTAGCACAATCCTGAAAGTAGGTCAATCTACAAACATCGGAACCCCTACAAGGTTTGCTGTTCAGTTGCTTTTTAGACGTCTGACTATTTGTGACCACGTTTGGGGTTTTCTTGGCAAAGATACTGGAGTGGTTTGCTATTTCCTTCTTTAGCTCATTTTACAGATGGGGAAACTGAGGCAGTGTCACACTGTTAGTAAGTGTCTGAGGCCAGATTTGGCTCTGGATGAATCTTCCTGACTCCAGGCCCAGCACTCCATCCATTGTGCCACCTAGCTGCCCTACTATGTTATAAGCACTATTTCAGGTGCTTGGGATACAAAACCCTCCTCCTCTCCCCCCAAGATGTGCCAGGCACTGTGCTAAATGCTGTGGATTCAAACAAAAACAAAGCCAATCTTTCCCCTCAAGAGGTTTACGAGTCAAATGGGGGAAGACAACCCACAAAAGAAACTGACAAAGTGGGGAGTTAGAGAAGGTGTCTGGCCTGGGGGCAATCATGGTAAGGTCCAAAGAAGTCAAAAAGCAGTTGGTGGGAAATGGGGAGAAGACTGTACTAAGCCCCTTCTTTAATCAGAGGCCCTGGAGCTGCTGTTCCTGCCCTCCAGCCAGAAGGTCCAATCAGATGGGCAGAGGGTGCCATGGAGTTGTGTGCACAAGGCAGGTTCGGTCTTGTTGGATAAGTACTTGAGTCTCTTTAAGGCCAAGCAGATTTAGTTTATTTCTCTGTCCCCATAGGAATCCTTCACATATTTGAAAAAAGCTTATATACAACCCTCCCTCCCCACTCAGTTTTCTCTTCAGCAGCCAAAACATCTTTAGTTTCTTTACTTCATTCTTTGAGGGGTAGGTTTCAGTCTCCTCAGCAGCCTGCTTACTTTGTACTGGATGGGTTCCAGCTTATCATTTGGGGGATAGGAAGTAGACCTATGATTTTGTTGGTAAAGGGAACTCCCAGATGATAGAACTACCCCTACCAAGGCAACATCTTCTCTTCCACTTATAGGTCCAGAGAATTGCCTTGATCTGAGAGATTAGGTGACTTTTCCAAGGTCACACACGCCATATGAGTCAGAAGAGAGACTTGACCCTATAGAGTCTCTGATATTGAGGTCAGCTCTCTATCTGCTACTCTGTTCTTCCCTCTATGTTTTCCCTGAGATATGGCATCCATAACTGGACACCAGTCATATGGGATCAGTGTAGGGCTGAGTCTCAGTATGGACATCCTGTTTCTCTTAGTGTTGACATCTGAGTCTTTTTGGCAGGCATGATCGCACTGTTGACCCATATTAGAATCATTGGAAGGAACCTCACAGGTCATCCAACACCTACCTAAATGTGATGGGAACCTCCTGGACTTAGTCAGTTTCAGTTCAAAATGGAAATGAAGTTGGACTTACTTGACATGTTTTAAAAGAGTTCAAGTTGGACATTATTATAGTAACATTTGCTAACAGCCTATGTACTGGACTAGCCTACCAGTCATCCATCCTAGATAAGGTTGCTTTAGGTCTTGGCAGCCTGGATACTCAAAGTCAGATGGTGGAACAGCTTTCCCTCTGGGTTATGGGAATGAGTACTCAACAACTCCCTCACAGCACTAAGATCATAGAATTATCCGAATTATTGTTGGAATCACAGTAGAATTGGAGGGGATGTTAGAGATCATTGGGTGTGGAGTCAGGAAGTCCTGAGTCCAAATCTGGCTTTAGACACTTAGTAGCTGTGTGACCCTGGGCAAGTCATAACTTTTGTTTGCTTTAGTTTCTTCAGCTTTAAAATAGAGATAATAATAGCATTTATCACATAGTGTTGTTGCAAGGGTCAAACGAAATAATATTTGTAAAAAAGTGCTTAGCACAGTAATTGGCACGTAATAGATGCTATATAAATGCTTATGTCACCCCTCCCCCACCTAATTCCCTTCCTAAAGGCTCAAACTTTCATTTGTAGACCAGTTGTTAAAAAGGGCGAGGACTGGACTTGTCCCAGGTCACATGGGAGCAAGGCACAGATCTGAAACTAGAAAATGGGTCTCAAATTTCTTTTCCATAAAAAAATTATATTTCTTCTTTTCTCCCATCTCTATCTCTCTAAGGGCTAGATTATGTGCTCCTTAAAAATTGTTGAGTCTATCCCAAGAGAGTGTTACCAGAAGAGGATCCACCTTTTCAAAGGTGGATCATTGGATAAATCTCCTCCTCTCCCTGACTGTGTCATTGGAGAGACTGGACCAGGAGGAAATAACATCTAAGCAAAAACTGATAGACACATTGAAGACAAGCTAGACACACCAAGGATAGGCAGCTTCAGGCCTTCAAAGGGCACTGACTCGCAGACTGCTTGAGATATTTTTTTTACAATGAATTAATTAGTCTAAGTAGTTATAGATTGAATTTAGTTTTTAAATTGATGTCTAATATTAAATTTCTAATTCTAATTTTTTTAAATTTAGGCTCTTGTCAAACTTCTATCCAATTCCATTTTGGTTCCATCAATAAAATCAATCATTTATCGAGTACTGACTTCCTGGCAGCCCCTGTGCCAAGGCACTGGGAATCTAGATGAAAAGAATGAAATCCCCCTTATTTTCAAGAGCTTATACTCCTTCGGAAAGCTAATGGATTTTTGCTTCTCCTCTTCTTGTCTTTGATTAACAGTAATGCTTATCATGTGGTGAATCCCAGTTATATTTAGGTGAAATGAAGAAGGCCTTCATCCTTAGCACTCCTGGCAGTTTAATTTGACAATCCAGCTGTGAAGAGAGGACTATAGCAGTCTGAAGAGTTGTGGGAAAACTTAGAAAACCACCATAAGTCACAAAGAACAGAACAACATGGCAAATACTGCCTGAGAATTGAGAACAGAGCATTTCCAATTTCACGATTGGAACAGAAGCTGATTGATTTGAGTCCAAAGAAAAAATAGACTGTTAAAAAAAGCAAAAGTAAAGAAGAAGCAGAGAGTTGACAGTGGTATCAAGGAATAAAAAGAATGAAACATAAAACTTTTAAAATCACAAGGAAAAATATAGATTAGTTTTAGGCAAATCATTTGCAGAAACTATATGTATTTACTGTTTGTTTAGACAGTATGACCCAGAGCAGTGTTTCTCAACCCATATTGACATGTGGGCGGACCCGCCTGGAGACAGAGGAGCTATGTTTCAGTTCCTAAGACCATCAGAAATATGCATTTTCCAATGGCCTTAGTTGACCCCTGTGAAAAGGTCATTCAACCCCCAAAGGGGTAGCGACCCACAGGTTGAGAGCCACTGACCTAGAGGATAAAGTGCTTACCTTGAAGACTTCGATTTGAAGCCTCCCTATGACATTCAGGAGATGCATGATCCTGGGCAAATAATTTAGCATCTCTGAGACAGTCTTGTCATCTGTTAAGTAGGCATACAATTCCTTGTAATGCCTAATGACGTGATTGTTGTGAGGTTCAAATGAGAAAGGGGACACAAGAAACTTCAAAACTTCAAATGCTCTAAAATAGTTGTTTACTATGTCAATTGCAAGTAATTAGAAACAACTGGAACTATAATATTTTTAGGGACTGTCTTTAAATTTAGCAACATTTTAATAATAATAACTGGGTAGAGGAAGTAATTAATTTTTTTAGACTAAAATAATAAAAATGTGTTGATGAACTGAAAGTTAAACAAAAAGTCTTTTTTTTGTTGTTTTAAATTTCATTGAAAATCTTCTAAATTGTACTAAATTTCTGCTTTAATACATAGAATATACAGTGTTTGAATATTTTTGATGAGCATCTCGAAGATCCTTAGCTCTATTATTATGTACATCAACTACAGTTTTAAAAAATTGTAGAATATGGGACTAAGTGAAAGTTGAACCCACTACGCGTTCCCTAGAAGATCTCTTTTATAATAGATGCTAGGCATTGAATTGTTCTATGATAATATGCTTCTTCTCCCTTAAAAAGAGATGTAGAATAAATGACAATGAATTACAAGTGTCCAGATTCCTCCTATCCAATTTAATCCAATTAAATTTGTTTTAATTTAATTCAACAATTATTGAGTACCTAAAATGTTGAAGGTTCAAAGCTGTTCATCCCAAGATAAAAGAGATTGTTCTTGTTCTTAAGGTGCTATTTAAGAGTTATAGAAAATCATCTCAGAATTGGAAAGGACCCAGTCCAAACCTTATCCAAAGTATAGATACAGATGCACTCTATATCTTTCCCCATAAGGGATTAACTATCATCATTTGTCCAAACATCTTCACTGAATAGAAACTGCCACTTCCTGAGCTATCTTAGCCCATCACTAGAGAACACATACCACACTGTGTGGCCCACTCCTCCAGCGGGAATCTCATCTTACCATTGAGTACCATGAGTGAGGAACATGTGGCCTTGAGACTGCATGTGGCCTTCTAGGTCCTTGAATATCGCCTTTTGACTGAGTCTAAGTTTTACAGAACACATGTTTTATTAAGGGGATTTGTTCTGTGAAGTTTGAATTCAGTCAGAGGGCTGCACTTACGGACCTAGAGGGTCCTATGTGGCTTTGAGGTCACGGGTTCTCTATGCCTGTAGCCCATGCCACCAGTGATAATTCCACACAATCAGTTATCAGTCAACTCCTTCAATGGGAGGCCCATTCTGCCAAAGATCAGTATCAACTGGTAGGAAGTCACTTCCTCTACGGAGCAGAAATCCTCTAATGACAGGTTGTGTTGCTGAGGTGACCCTGCATTCTCAGAAGCTACACTCTTAGAAGATTCTGTCAGGCTGGATAGTCCACATATGCCATCCTAGAAATAGCTTAATGTTCCTGTCATACAAGAATGATTGTAGCTTATTTTAGAGATGATTCACACTATCAATAAGCATTTATTTAGGGTTTACTACATGAAAAGCAATCTGTTAGGCTCAGGTAGGTGCAAGGCTAAGATTGGATATGGTTCCTGCCCTCATGGAACTTATAGTAATGTAGAGGGATAAGTCATGAACATTAATAAATATGAGCACCACATTGTTGTTCAGTCTTCCTTCATTTTTGAAGATGACCAATAATATCATTGAGTGTTGTCCTGACTCGAATTTGATTTAAGTGAGGCAGAGCTACACAAATTTGTCAACTTCATTCTGTCTTCCAGAGTCATTGAAATTTAATGACGAGACAAAAGTCAAGATGACTAGCAATGGCCTGGGATACAGTGGATGACCTTGGCATCTTCAATGAATGACCATGCTCTAAGTGCTCCACAGCTCCTGCTTCAACTGCCTTCATGGCTATTGTAATAAATTGTTCTCATCTGCTCATTTTGCTGGGAGAGGTCTTCATATGATAGGGGTAGATACCCCCTTAACTCACCATTGTTTTTTTTAATTTTAATTAATTAATTTTTAGTTTTCAATATTAACTTCCATAAGATTTTGATTTCTAAATTTCCCTCCTCTCTTTCCTCCCCCCCTTCCCAAGATGTCATGCAATCTGATATAAACTATACATATACATTCATATTTGTGCAATCTGATATAGGCTATACAAATATATTCATACTAAACATATTTTCCCATTAGTCAAGTTGTAAAGAATTAGAACCAATGGGAGGAACCATGAGAAAAAAAGAAACAAAACAACAAAAAAGAAGAGAGAGGAATTGTATGCTGTGATTCAGATCTGCATTCAGATTCCGTAGTTCTTTCTCTGAATGTGGATGGTATTTTCCATCATGAGTCTTTTGGAGTTGTATTAGATCCTGGCATTGCTGAGAAGAGTTAAGTCTATCAGATTTAGTCACTGCACAATGTTGCTGTTACTGTGTACCACCATTGATTTGAGGCCTGTTGGTTGCCCTCAATCTGGTTCAGTCCATCTGCCAAGATGGTTTTACCAGGGTGTGGCCGCTGTGTACCTTACAGCTTCTTGAAGCCACAGGTGAGAGTTTGGTGGCAGGTGGATGCCAAGGGTGGATGAGTAGCCCTGAAAGAGGCTGCCAAGCCCTCACAGCAGAGGTGTTAGTTCAACCAAACACCCTATACACTATATAATGATAAGTGCATTAGCAAGTTACAAAATTAAGTGTTATATGGGAGCTGAGGTTGTGAACCTTTGCTAAGTGGGGCTTAAGGGAAGAGAACACAGATTAAGAACTGGAAAATACTTTAAACATGATTGATTCCATCTCCCTCATTGTACAGATGGGGATACTGAGGCATAGAGTTAAGTGACTTACCTAGAGCAAGTCAAAGGTAGGATCTGAAATCAGATCATTCTCACTGTAAATTGAGACCTCTGTCTCTTGCATCATCTAGCTGCCCCAGAGAAAGCTTTATTCAGGAATTTTCATGGAGGGTGACTTGGAGCAAATCTTCCAGTTTCTATTGTAGCCTGTCTCTAAATCCACAAAGACTTGGGCAAGGCTACTAGAAATAGGGCACCTTGACCTGGTTCAAAGCTCTCTAACCCCATTCTGAGGGACCTGTGGTCCTGGGCAAATGACACTCTTTCTATTCCCATTACTTGAATTTTATGTGCAGGGGACATGAAGGACAATTTTGAAGGGATAGAGAAGCCATAACTGGGCCTCCATGAGGGGTATATTCACTGAAGGCACTGCGAGCAGTTTTGTCCTTTGCTTTGGAGGCTGTCTGCATATGATCCTCAAAGTTTTTGTTTTTTTTTAGCTGGGAAATTGTTCCTTATCTCTTTCTGGATGGCTGAGTCATGCATCAAAGTAGGCCTTCCCTGAATTCCCATTGGTTTATAAGTTGGCACTAACTCCGAACACCCACGTTGACAGGCTAAGTCTTAGGTATTACCTTAGGACTATGATAGTGTCACGGTCTCTTGCAATATCAGAACTGTTCTGTTTACTTGGGATGAGAGCAAAGTTCTTTTATAGTATAATAATGTCTTTTCTTCCCTCATTGCCTCCTATTTCTGTGGCATTTATGGGAACTTTGGAAACTTATTAACTACATTTTACAAATTACATAGAGACAAATGGATTATAGAAGTCTTGAACTTAAGCTGAATCAGACTTAAAAATAAATTTCTTAAAGAGCTAGTGTTTGAGAAAAGAGATTGAGGCAGAGAAGGGGGGGAATCAAATGGCCAAGTGACAGTGGCTAAGTACAGCTCACCATCCTCTCTCATGGGAAATGTTTATGATTAATGGTCACAGTCGTCACAGAATAGGAATATGTAATGGTGGGAAAGGACAACATAGTTTAGTGGATAGGAGATTTAGGGTCGAGAAGACACATGTTCAAACCCTAAACCTCTTATTCAGTGCTTATGTGGCCTTGGGCAAGTCACTTAACCTCTCTGTGCCTGTTTCCTTACCAGTACAAGGGGGCTGGACTCCATGTTCTCTAAGATTCCATCTAGCTCTAAATCCATGATCCCGAGATTGACATAAAGTGAAAGCTCTAGGATCTTCCAAAGACAGGAAGTTAGTAATACAAAGGTTTTGGGGGTTAGACCAACAAATTTAGCTTTCCCATTAATTTCTTGGTCAACATTTTGCAATTCTCATCTCCACTAAAAAACTTTCTCCCAAAGCTTTACCATGATGAGGTAATGTTGGGCTCGGAAAGGCTATTCCAGCCAGACATACATTTTGGCAGATTTTACTAAGCCAGAAAAGCTTCTAGCATGGACTCAATGACAGATTGTGTATGTCATGTGAAAATCTGCCACTTTAGAAAGGGAGGAGGAACTTATCACCAGGGGTCTGAGCACTTGCTGATTAGGTTTGCAGTGATATTACTTACTGAACCTGGGACTCTTTCCATTCCACTATGTTGTTTTGATACATATGTATAATAATCTTGGCCATTGAGCCCAGTCCTTAAAAGTATGTGCAATGTACTTGGTTGAGGCAATACTTACATAGACAGACTTTAGAGCCTACGTCTACGTTCTTTTTTTTAGGAGGGAGGGGGAAGGCTGGGTGATTGTGGTTAAGTGATTTGCCCAAGGTCACACAGCTAGTAAGTATTAAGTACCTGAAGCTGGATTTGAAGTCAGGTTCTCCTGACTCCAGGGCTGGTGCTATATTCACTGTGCCACCTAGTTGCCCCCTTACGCCTACATTCTTTAACCAAACTGGAACCAGCTATAGAATGTCTAGGCATGCTCTAAAGTTCAGGTGTGGGTTGTGTCAGCCCAGAATTCTATTCATGCTCACAAGAACTAGGCTCATTGAAACATTGCATAAAATACATATGTCCACATAGATTTTCTCAATATATACACATCACTTGTAGGTGGCATGCATAGATATGGTCCCAGGCCAGGAGTACCTCTGCAAAGAGGGAGATATAAAGCTTATTACTACACAACAGCTGGAGAGGAAGGGAAGACAGACCAAAGGAGTGCCTCCAAAGCTGGGTGCTCTTCTCTCTGGTCTCTGCCAGGGATGTTGGGTTGGAATTACATGTACTTATCCTCCTAAAATATATGTGATTAAGGAGTCTGAGTCTGAGTACAGAGTTAAAACCAATTTCTTGATAACTTTTGAAGGGGATGGTTGCTCTCAGCTTACCCTCACCAGCCTTGCTCCCTTCCACCACATGCTGGTTACACAAAAGAACATCACATATAGTCAGTAGGAAAGTAATTACAATCACTTATCCAAGCAAACAGTAAACAGAAAATGGAGAAGTTATGCAGATCAGGATATATCAGAAGATATTAAGAGTGAATGAACTCTTCAACTAGAAGCAAGATGAAATCTCAATTCAAACCAAGAGAGAGAACCATCTCATTCAAGAGGACTCCTCACTGGATCAGAAGCACCAACATATGAAATGTCTTCTACAGTTATGTCTGTGGCCCTGGAGAAATCTTGGCTCTTCTCTATCATAACAGTATTTTTTCCCACAAAGCTCTAATGATTTCCAGTCAATTGCCTCTTACCTCATGCCAGCACAGTGTGTCTCTCTGCTCCTCTAAGCTAATCAGGACTCTTATCTTCCTCCTCATATGCAGCCAAGCTTTGCAAAATCTCCCCAAGCTAGAGTATAAGCAGGGTTAGATATAAAAAGTTAATTTTTGATTATCAGCAATAATGGCATATATTGACATAGATAATCCCCAAGTTTTGATGTTTTCTAAATACTTCATTCCATTGGAATGCAGAGGAATGTGCTGTGAACCCTGGACAGCAGCCATCCTGGATGAATTGACTATAGATTATAAAGAGTTAACTAAAGAATTATGAGAGTGAGTGCATATTTGTACATATTTACACTACATGCATTGCTAACCTAAATGTGAATACACCTAAGCATGTATCATGTGAAAGGGGGCAAATACCAAGGGCGTGTGAACTCTGAAAAACAATAAGAAAGGATTTAGGTCAGCATCCCATGTGCTTTTTCAGTCTCTTCATTCAGAGACTACAATGGACTTCTGGTTCAGGTCTAGCAAAATATTGCCAAGTCGTTACTTCATTGCTAGGTTGCCCTGAGATTGTCTCCAACTTGTCCTGTCTGTAATCTTGTTTGTAGCTACTTGTTTGCATGTTGTCGCTCCCACTAGCCTGAGAACTCCTTGAGGGCAATGGCTGTTTTTTGCCTTTCTTTGTATCCCTACTGTTTGGCACAATGCCTGAATCATAGTAGATGCTTAATAACAGCTTGCTGATTGACTGATTGATTAGGATTAATTCTGGTTCAAGGAAAGGGAATTTTGACATGAGCAGTTATCATTTGAGGTTGAGCTCTGGAGGTAGAGTGCTTTGAAAAGATCCATTTTTATCTTGATTGAACATTGGAGAACATTTAGCCCAATGCCCTCGCTTTACTATATATATATAAGAAATCGGAGACCAGGTTGTCAGCGGCAGATCTAGGCTTTAAACCATGGTGCTTAGGATGTCAAATTCAGTGTTTTTCCTGCACTGTATTATGCCTTCCTTTTAAAATGTTTTTTTGCTGTACTTATTTGTTATAGGACTCTGCCATGTCTGGTACATTTTAATAGTTCATAGGCACTAATTTGTTACGTCTTGGACCTTTGATTTCATCTTGTAGGGGACTTCCACTTTCAAAATTCCTTCCAATGAAGTAGATTGTCAAGTCAACTGTAACTTACATTCTTAGAGATGCCTGGGATACTAAGAGATTAATTCGCTTAGCTGTGGTCATTGTCTAAGCAATGGGTAGGGCTTGAGTCTGGGTATTCCTGTGTCCAGGGTTGGTCTTCAGCTGACTTTGCCATGCTCCCTCCCAGATTTTACTTATAGGTAAAAATAAAATCTGGAGATGTTAGTGGTCCACAGGCTCAATATAGGTCAATACTATTATATGGTAAAAAGGAAGCTTGATGGGATCTTAGGGTACCTTAAGTAAGGTATTGCTCTCAGGAAAGGGGAGATGATTCTCACTATATTTGACACTTACAATGTCATATCTGGAATATTGTGGTAAGTTCTGCACTCCATATTTTTGGCAGGAATCTATTTGCTCTAAGTTGGGCCCTTATCTGCATGGCTTGTCTTATCTAGCTATTAGAAGAATAATATAATAGGTACAGCTTAATGTAGTAAAAAGTACAATGGAATTGGATTTAGAAAAGATCTGTATTTGAATATTACTTCTGACACTCAGTGACATAACTTGGAAATTTTGTTTTGGAGGTACCTGTAGTTGAGTCAAATCTTCTGGGAGGATAAGTCTAGTATCATCATCCATGCCAGGAGAGAAGATAGTCAAGCCCCTTTAGGCTCTGGCCTTTTTCTCCTTGGGGGCTTAAGGGGTAATATAGGTACAAGGAAGTGTTTGCCAAGAAAACTGATCCCTGAGAGTGACATGATTATGGAAATCATCAAGATGAGGTATGGAAATTCCAACTGCTGTCGGAAGAATCCTCCCAGTGGGGGAAGCATGTCCCTAACCATCACTATACTGATGCCCTTGAGCAAAGCCCCTTTTGTCTCAGGCTAGCGATGGCTCTTCTGAAACATAACTATTTGACCTTGGGCAAATCATTCAGCTTTTCTGAACATTAGTTTTCTCATCTGTAGTGTGGACAAAATACTTGTACTGCTGAACGCACAAAACTGTTACCAAGGTCAAACAAGATGATGTGTGTAAAGTGCTTCTGGAACTATTATTACATCTGTATCCATATCTCTATCCACATCCATATATGTGTGGGGTGCCCAGATGGCATGGTGGATAGTTCTGGGCCTAGAATCAGGAGAGTTATCTTCTTGAATTCAAATTTAGTTTCAGACTTGTGCTAGCTGTGTGACCCTGGACAATCACTTACCCCTGTTTACCTCAGTTTCTCATCTGTAAAATGAGTTGGAGAAGGAAATAGCAAACCACTCCCAAATGGGGTCATGAAGAATCAGATACAAGTGAAATGACTGAACAACAATAATTATATATGTATCTATGTCATCTATCTCTATTACAAAATAGGTAGTAGATCTCTCACACATACACATACATATACATACACATATACATATATACATATATACACATATACATATACATACATACACATACACACACACATACATATATATATACATATACATATACATTATTTCAGGTGTGTCCAACTCTTCATGACCTCATTTGTAGTTTCTTTGGCAAAGATACTGGGATGGTTTGCCATTTCCTTCTCTAGCTCATTTTATAGGTGAGGATCTGAGGCAATCAGGGAAAGTGACCTGCCCAGGGTCACATAGTGTCTGAGGCCAGATTTGAACTCAGGAAGATGAGTCTTCTTGACTCTAGGCCTGACATTCTATTCACAGTGCCACTTAGCTGCCCAATAACAGCCATAAAGGTTGTAATCAGAAATAAAAGAATAGAATATAATTTAATGTGTGGCATTTTACATACATTATCTTGCTTGGTCATCAAAACAAATATTTTAGGTACATAGTAAAAATATTATCCCCATGTTGCAAATGAGAGCACTGAGGCTCAGGGAGATTAAATGGGTATACATACATATACCCATATATACATTAGAGATGTTTGTATACATATATGTATATATGTGCACATCCATCCATCCATATCTCTATATACATACATACGTGTGTCTATATATCTGGTCAAATGTGTTTTATATATATTCTATTTATGAAATCATGGGTTTGGTCAAATCTATATTATATATGTATGTATGTATATATGTATTTGTATGCCTACATATTGACATATACATGTATTTCACCAGCCTTGTGACCAATGAAGATCACCACCTTCTATGCAGCTTAGCTCCTCAGAAAATTGCCTGGGGGGATTGATGTGTTAGTTAATTTGTCCAGGGTCAAGGGACTACTGTGTGTCTGAGGTGGAACTTGAGACCAGGTCTTCTAGAGTTCAAGGCCATCTCTCTCTACACCAAGTCACAGTCTCTGAAACCACTATTTAAGAGTAAGACTTTATTCTTGATAGAACAAAGCAAAAAGGCAAAACAATTCTTTGTATTAATTGAGATCCCAATCTACTGCTGCCTCAATTCTCATAATCATATGTCTAACTAACTCTAACGTAAACATATCTGAGTCCTGAGTAACTGAGAAAACAGGAAGATTCCTAGGCTTAATTTAGTCCTACATGACTTGGACAGCCCAAAGAAAGCATCATGGGGAAAGGGAAGGAAGGGGACGAGTATTTACCAAGCACCTACTTTGTAGCAGGTCCAGTGCTAAGTGACTTACAAATATCTCATTTGATTATTGAAGATGAGTCAGATAAATTGGAGAAATAGGCCAGTGGAACAATAAATAATGAAGCAGCCATGTTTAACGAATTTGTTGCAGTTGAAAAAGATGATCCAGTCTCCCAGAAAGGGACGAGGCTGGCTAAGCAGCTCCCTCCCATCCACACCCACACTCCCAACAAGGCATGTCTTTGAACTGGGAATTACTAAAAGGAGGAACTGACCTCTACATGCGACTTGGTCCAAAGGTTCCCCAGTTTCTCACTTCCCTGTCCTTCAACAGGTTACTGTATAGGAGACAGAAGGGCATTAACCAGCTCTAATCCCTGTGTTTCTCTGAGAATCTGGAGGGGAGCTGGGCTTGAAGGATAAAGCAGTGGAGAAAACATCACTGTGAGCAGACAAGGTGGGTGACAGATGAATTTGTGCAGCCTCGGATTTGGGATCAGCATGGCTACTGGCATGGTTCTGACAGATGACTCTTTTCTTTTTTTCCTAAGGACTCCAGATGCCCTTTTCTTGGCTGCCATGGTCCCATCCCTTACTTCTCTATATCATATGACAACTCCAGTCAAGAGTTCTGAGATAGGTTGAATTGCTAAAGGAAGCCTACTGAAGCCATGCTGAATCTGATTCAGTATTCATTAAATAATCCTAACTTTTAAAATACACTCGCCTGAGAACATGGAGCACATTTTAAAAACCTAAAGATTGTTAGCCAGTGGTCTATTAACCAGGGCTCTCTCTCCACTAGCTCTGAAGAAAACATTGCAAATTAATATATTAATGATGACCCTGAGGCATTGCAATGTACACCTTCCTGGGAATGAAAGTCATCAAATTATGTTCCCTTTTTTTGTATTTAAGGTTGAAATATTTTTATATCTGGTAATCTAAGTGAGATTTAAATCATAGGTGAACGCATTTATTGAATGGAGAGTCATAGAATCTTAGTTCTACAGCTGGAAAAGACCTTAGCAGTCCAATCTTCTCATTACTTGGATGAGAAGAAACTGAGGCACGGAGGCCGATGTCAAATAGCCAGTGATTCTTTGAGAGAGGACTTGAGTCCCATTCTTCCTGAGCTTCCCATTACTCTATCCCCTAAGTCTTCCTGCCTTTCTTAGAGTGAAGAAGTCTGGCTTGGAATCCCATTCAGGATATTTATTATTATTATGAGTATTATTAATTTTGTTTTTGCTTTTTGGAGGGTGGAAGGCAGGGCAATTGGGGTTCAGTGACTTGCCCAAGGTCACATGGCTTATAAGTGCTAAGTGTCTGAGGCCGGATTTGAACTCAGGTCCTCCTGACTCCAGGGCCAGTGCTCTATTCACTGCGCCACCTAGCCGCCCCATGAATATTTATTATTAATGTGACTATAGGTAAGTCATTTTACATCACTAAGTCTCACCCTTCTCTTCTATCTGAATGGGATTATAAAAATATAGTACCTCTTGATTGGGTTGTTGGAGCCCATAATGTCTGTAAAATGCTTCATACACCTTAAACAGCTATGTAAATGTCAGCTAATAGTAACAACAATAATAACAGGCATATTTAATTAAGTAGAACAGTTATGGGACTGTTTGGTACAATGGAGAGATCTAGGTTCAAGTTCTGTCTTTGACATTCATCATATATGCGACTTTAGGCGAGTCACAGAAACTCTGGACTCCAACTAATTCAACTGTAAAATGAGAAAGTTGGGCTAAATGGTGAACTTTTGAGGTTCCACCTACCAGGTTTTCCTTATTTTCTTGTGTCATGCTTCCTTTGGACAGTCTGATGGTGCCTCTATAGCCTTTTCAGAATCCTGTCTGAAGTGCAAAAAATAAAACCCATGGGATTACAAAGGAAAACAAGTTATATTGAAATATAGTTATAAAATACTTAAAAAGGACCACAGTGACTTCCTAGACCCCAGGTTAAGAACTCTTGCTAGTTCTACGTGCAAATTGTGCCTATAATTAGCATCATTATTTCATTCCTATGAGGGCAGAAAATTTTCAGTATATTACTCAATGGAGATTCTCAGCTCTAAATCTTGCATTCTTCTATGCATCTTGGGCTTACTGGGAGGAGACATTTTAAAGATTAGACAGTATGGAGCCATCAAGGTCATTTGAGGATGTCAAAAGTCTCTTCAGACTATAGGAACTTGCCATTTCTAATTAATTTTTCCAGTTCTATGCTTGGAACCCTCAAAGTCTGTCTTTGTCCTAGAAACCTGATCTCCATCTTTAAATGTCTCTGGTCCTGCCCTCCTTTGCTGACTTGGCAATCTATTTTCTGCTTCTGACTAGATTCCTTCCCTCTATTCTCAGGTTGTATCTCACGATCACTGAGCCCCTTCTAGTCTGAAAGCCTATGGCCACTATTTTTCAAATTTGAGTCTCTTTCTCATTCTCTGCCATCCCATTATTCCAAAGTCCTCTTCTTCCTTTTGTGTAAAAACAGAGGTACCATTAGCCGGGCTCTGTCTCAGATGCCTTCCTGCTGCCCTCTGTTGGTACTGGTAAATTCCATGGGCTCTTTGCTTATTCTCTCTCTCCCTGAGAATCCTCTTGTTTTGCATGGGATTCCTTTGGGTTAATGCATTTGTAAATGATCCATGACCTCAACTCAGAGTGCCAAGAAGTACATGACCTCTATACACACACTTGGAAAGGACATCAGTATTTATTTGGTGATTTCTAAGCTGATTGAAAGTTTATAAAGAACTTTCCTTTTAGGAGTGTATGGTAATTATGGCTACATAGTCTATGTTATTCAACTTCTCCATTGTCTCTGCAGTGTTTCAGAACCTTAGGCTCGCTGTCTTTTAGGATCTGGCACACTAACACTTAATTAACACTTTAGGACATGCAAAGTGCTTTCATATAGGCTGTTGAACCCTAGGAACCACCCTGTGAAGGAGATGAAATCATTACCCCCATTTTGCAGGAGAGGAAACTGGCTCAGATTGGTCAGAGCTGGAAGAGATTAGACCGTTTCTCCGAATCTCACTCTTTGATTTTAGGATTTGGAAAGCTGCCCTGACTCCCACCCCAGGCTGCTACAAAAAGTTTGACCTAGGCAAAGTTGGTTCATCCCCATGAGCCTCAGTTTCTGTAAAATGAGGATCTTGGACTAAATGACTGTTAGGATCCCTTTCACTTTGACTTCTCATTTTAATGTGGGGAAGATCCCATATATCACCTAAGACGTAGAATTGTCTTTTTCCCCATTCTTGTCCCTGTAGTAATTTTTTTTTCTAACTGAAGGGGGCAGTAATCTTTCATGAATCCAACGTAACCTAGCCTTTAACAGGCTGTCAACTTGTGGGGGAGATGTGGTCATCTAGCCTGAGTTTAGGAGGCAGGGATGTTTAATTAGCTGAACAGTGCTTTGCAGTTCTTCTCTGCAAAGGACCCCTTGGGGGACCAGGAGGATTGTGACTCACATTCTAGGTTCTCAATAAAAAAAAAAAAGAAGAATGTTTTGAAAGTCATTCTACCATGCCGGCCTGGGGTCACATAATCCAGCACTGTGTAGCAACACACTTGGCCCCTATTCTCGAACATTCCTGAGTTTTGCATTTTGTCTTCTAAATGCTGGGGGGCTTAATTAAGGGGAGCAGTCAACAAACCCCTGAATAATGTCTCCACTATGCCCACTCTGGCCTATAAGCCCACTACTAAGATTGGAATGGCTTGGGAGAAGAATGGAAATGGATGCCACTCTCACTTTGACTCCAGATCCAGGCCGAGTTTCATGGCCAGTAAATCAGGACCACTTTTCCCAAACAAGGGATAATGGATGTGGAAGGAGGAGGCGATATCATGTCAGGAAACTTCCCTTAGAAACT
>CM053582.1:544011512-544029496 GCA_028627135.1 Pseudochirops cupreus
TCAATTGGGGAATGACTTGTATTCTTGTAAATTTGACTTAATTCCCTGTAAATTTTGGAAATAAGGCCTTTATCAGAGACATTGGTTGTAAATATTCTTTCCCAATTTCCCACTTCCCTCTTAATCTTGGTTACATTGGCTTTGTTTAACAAGTATTTTTAAGCAATGAATATGTGTCCAGTCCTGTACTAGATACTAAGCAGAAAAATATATAGGACAGATAATGCAATCAAGAAATTTAGAATCTATTTAAGGCAGCGGTTCTTTATCTGGGTTTCATGAACTTGGCTTTGTTTAGATGATAGATAGATAGATAGATAGATAGATAGATAGATAGATAGATAGATGATAGATAGGAAGATAGATAGACACACACACAGATAGATAGATAGATAGATAGATAGATAGATAGATAGATAGATAGACAGACAGATAGATAGGATGGATGAACAATAGATTTAGATGTAGATAGATAACTATTTTTTCAAGATAATTGATTTGCTTTAAAATACTAAATATGTTATTTTATACTTTTAAAAATATTTTTCTGAGGAGAGGAACGTAGAATTTCCCAGACTGTCAAGGAGGTCCATAATGAAAAAAAAAAAACCGCTCAGATTGAAAAAGTGAAAACTGACATTCATGAAAGTAAAGATATGAGAAAGCCTGTTGTGTACAAGGATAAAAAGTAATGCCTAGCTAGAAAAGAAAGAGAATATTGGAGAATAATCAAAAATGAATAACAAATCATAAAAGGTAACCATAAATACTAAATTATACATCATAAATAACTCTCTATGAATACAAACAAGGGTAAACTAGATTGCTGAAGGCGTTGAATGACAGATGAGAAATGTTTAGACTTGGTACTGGAGACAATTGGGAAACATTTCAGGGTCTTGAGGAAGGGCATTATGATGACACTGGAGTTTTATGAAGATTAAAATGACAACAGTGTTTTACAAGATACATTAGAGAGGAGGGAGAAGAGTCAAGGAGATGATTTAGGAGCCTATTGTGGTCACTGAAACATGAGGTGATGAAGGAAGAAAAAATCACAGTTTTCCTGCCAAATTCCCTGATCTCAATACCTACTTACCAGAAATTGATACCACAATGAGAAAGTCACAGAAGTTGAGCTGTTTGGAATAGGAAGGCAACAGCTGATGTCCATAGCATTAAACAAGGTACCTACCTCTCTCCCATGCTGTGGTTGCTGTCAGCAAATCATAAAATTATCAAAAATCAAGACTCACTCTCCTAATAGGTTATGGAGTTTGGCCAACCACATTGCTAATCAAGAATTTGCCCTTGGAGGAGAAAAAGAGGAGACAGGGGAAAGACAGATGCAATGAGAATGAGATAGATGAAAGATAATGGTTAGGGAGGGAGGAAGGGATTGTCTACCAGCTGGAAATGCATCAGGGCAGCTCAGTATAACAGAATGGGATCTGGTGTTCTTAGGCGCATTGTTCTACATGGGTCTGGGGTTCCTTCTGTGTTTCATGTCTCTGGGGAAATCTTGTGCTGACTCATGCTGCCAATCTGCCCTAGTTCTTCAGGACAATGAATATGAAAGGAATTTTTGGTGATGGATATATACAGCAACAGGGACCACAACACCCTTAACTTTATCTGAATCCTTCTCTCTTTCATTGCCAGAGATCATGGCAGCCTGAAACACAGAGATTTTTTTTTAAAAAATACGATGTAAATGAGCGGAAAAATTCAACATTAAATCTCATTATCACCCTTTTTCCAACCTGAAGGTTTCTGTCCATTTAACTACCTTTCAAATTTTTCTTCTTTTTGGTGGCTCAATCCTCTGCTCTCCTGTTTCTCTTTTTCCTTGAAATGAATTTAGATTGTTTCCATGGTTTTGCATAATGTGAATGATATGGCATTAAAATGGTGAATTACTTTAGTACCACATTTTTATTTTATTGACACAACCAGGAGTGTTGTAAGGTTCAAGTGAGATAATGGAACCTTAAAGTTCCATATGAATGTCAAGTACTACAATGGCTACAGTCACCAGACTTCAATGATGACTTCATTCCCTGAACCTTCTACTACACCCCTGCTGAACTGAAGCAATGTTTATTCAGCAATACAGAAGTATACTAGCAAATGTTTAACAACGGGCGAAAAAAATAAATACACATATACTTCTAAGTTTAATCTACATTATTAACACTTTTTAAGTCTAGATAATCAACAAAACAATAAACCAAGCCCTGATTTTTGGCGGATGGTCTATTCCTGAGGTGAAAAGGCTCACCCTGAAAATCTAAGGTGTTAGGGGCAGGTGCAGTGTAAAGAGCACTGGCCCTAGAGTCAGGAGGACCTGAGTTCAAATACGGCCTCAGACACTTAACACTTACTAGCCGTGTGACCTGGGGCAAGTCACTTAACCCCAATTGCCCCTCCAAAAAGCAAAAGTAACTAGAAACTGCTTTTGTTTTAAAGTCCTGAAATTTCATGAAATCATAGAGAATCAGAAAGAATTTTTTAAAAATTCAAGTTAATTGAATAAATCTTTTCCTCCTCCTCTTACTCAAGCAGTAACTTTTTTTCTACATTTGTAAAGTGATTTCTCCACAGTTTCAAATCTTAAATGGTCCCTTTTTCCTATATATGCTAATCTGAGGTGGTCTCAGGGTACTGAGTACAATTATTTCCCAGATGGGGTCTTGTGCTATGAGAAATCTTCCATTTTATGTTGCTTCATGTCAGGCCCATCACTAATAAAATTACAGAAAAAGAAAATTATAATAGTCTGCTGTCCTACCCATACAAAGTTGATATCACTGATCTAAGAAGAGGGCCGTTTTCCAGTAGTAGGGATGAGTTTTCACTGAAACAACCACATGCTCACCCTGTGCTGCCTGTGACCAACCAAAAGCATACATTTTCAGAATTCAACAATCCAATTGGACAAGCATTTATTTAGTTCATGTGCAATCCATGTAAACACTTGCATCAAGTGAATTCTCTGTAAAAGAGAACATGTCCAGTCCATTGGAGTTGTGTTCTCTGCAGAGAAAGGACCTCTGTGCCTGGTACCTTATCCTGCCAGGTGATCTTCAGAATCTTCCTAAGACAATTCCAATGGAAGCAATTAAATTTCCCGATATGCTATCCAGATTTCATGGAAGTCAGAAGACACAATAAAAGGGCACTCTCAAGACCTTTCTGAAGAACTTTGGTATCAGTTGCACAACATAGGAGACAATGGCACAGTAACTCCCAGCATGGTGTGCCTATACCAAAGAAGGCACTAATGCTCTAAGAGCAAAGCAGAATGGTAGTAGCTCAAAAGAAATGTGAGATATACATTTAGAGACATCTCCATTCCAAATGTTCATATGGAATATTTGTTCTCAACCTGTAGTAGAGCCTTCCAAGCTCATGTTGGTCTGATCAACCACAATCAGACACACTGCACATTTCTTGACCCCAGCAGTCATGTTATTTTGGTCTTCCTTGAGTACATAGGACAACAGCCAACTACATATAAAGATGGGGTGGGGAAGAGGAGGAGGAAAAGATTTATTCAAAAGTCCTGCCTTCCAGGGACTCATCTTCTAGAAGGAAGATGAAATATGTGTTTGAGGATGGAGATTAGTTGATCAGCCAGGTTAGGACTGTACTCTGGGACAATGGACCCTAAAACCTTAGCTATATTATTATTATACTTTAGTCAAGGGTACTAATTAGTGTAACAATTCTTATACAAAATTAAATTCACAGAAAAAATAATCCCTGTGTGACCTAAGTCATAGGGTTGTCATGAGGAGCTCATAGCTCACAGTGACAACATGCAGTGAAAAGTGCCTTGAACTTGGAATGAAAAGAAAACTTGGATTCAAATCCTACCTCTGACATTTAGTAGCTCAAATATAAAATGGGAATGACTATGCCTGTAATACCTTCCAAATAACATTGTTGTGATGGTCAAATGAGATGATTGGGAAGCATTGTAAAACGCTTCAAAAACTTTTAAGCACTATGGAAATGCCAGCTATTATTGTTATGTATTTTTAAACATGTCTTGTGCCCCATAATGCCCTAGGTATAGTAAAGGTCAGTTATCATTTGTCTTCTGGTACAATGGAAAGATATTGAAACAAAATGAGACGCTTAGATGTCATTCAACAGTTAACAAAAGGAGATTTACTTAGCCATAGAAGAAGGATATTTAAAAAGGATATGCAAGGAGAATCTCTTGAGTTAATTTGGTTGAACAAAGCTCCCATTGCAATCCACAATGGAAACATCTGGGAGTATTTCTAGCAACTCATGGCGGGTCTGTACTCAGTCAATGAGGAAATGATGTGGACGGTTACCAAGCTAACCTTTAACACAGGAGCTCTTAAATAAAGAATCCATGGAAGAGGAAAGGAGAGATTGTATCTTTATTTTCGTTAACCTCTGGTTTCTTGTGTGTGTTTTATTTCATGAATTTTAAAATGTTATTCTGAGAAGGGGATCATTGACTTCACCAGACAGTCAAAGGGATCCATAACACAAAGGAAGGTGAAGAATCCCTGAATCCCTGCTCTAATAGTGACAGATGTGCTCTAAACATCTGTCGTGCTCATATTTCACTTCACATTGTTTTATGATTTTTTGCAGCAGATTAGAGTGACATCTTGGTAAGAGCCAGAAGGGGAGGGAACTACAGGGCAGTTCTGAGTCAAAAGGAGGTGGAATTGAGCTCCTCACCAGGGCAGATGGCTCAAAGTAGTTGAGCCCAGTTGTGGTTAGCAAGCCCTAGTCAGATAAGCAGGTAGTGATAGCTTCCTCAGGAAAGTCATATCAAGAATCAGACATTCTGGGAGGACAAATTGTCCTGCTAGTATCTTTGTGAAATGTAACTATTATACATGACGGCATGGGACAGCCTGCTCTGATCATTCCTGGCACGGATCCCCCACCCCCCAGCCTTAAAAAGCTCATCTCTGAGAATATTTGGGCTTCACTTCTTCTTTCCAAGGGTCCAAATCAGCAAACAAGACATGGGGAATATATGGAAGAGATGCAAAGCTCTTTGAGCTCCAAGGATGCAATTTAGGCTTCACATGGGGGAGGCTTCTAACAGTAATTGTTAACCAAAAGTGCAATGAGCTGCCTGTGGCAGTAGTGCCTCATGCCCTCCCCTCAAGAGGAAGTTGGATGCCCACTTGTCTGTGAGCAGCTGTTGGTACAGTGGTTAGAGCAATGAGTCTGGAGTCAAAAAGACTTGAATTCAAATCTAATCTGAGACAATTATTAACTGTGTGACCTTGGGCAAATCAAATAACTCTTTTTGCCTCAGTTTCCCCAACTGTAAAATCAAGATAATAATATCATCTATATTGCAGAGTTGTTGTGAGGATCAAATGAGCTGATATTTGTGAAAAGCACTTAGCACAGAGCCTAGCACAGAATAGGAGCTTTATAATTGCTTATTCTCTTCCCTTCTCTGTGTTGATTTAGAAGAAAGTACGTATAGGTTGGACTCTGTGGCCTCTGAAGTCCTGTCTAGCTCTGAAATTCTGGCTTATAATAATTACATCATCTCTCACACAGAGTTGTTTGTGAGGAAAGTACAGGCTCGATTTCCTCTTCCTGTCTGTTGCTCAGACCAGCCAGGACTGCTTGCCCTGCCCTGGTAGATCAATCATTCCATCTAGACCTCGTCTCCTATGCCTAAAAACTCCTGGGGAGTGTGGTGATGGCTGGTCTCTTGTTTATATGCTATTGTGACTGTTTCATGGTGTAGTCAGCCTGGACAGCTGCCAGTCTCCCAGACAGCCTGTCATTGACTTAAGAAATTGCTGGACATGCAACAAAAACAGAGAGAAAACACAAGCATAAATAGGCATTTATATAGAAGGAAGAAGTTGGACCAAGTTTTGAATAATGGTATTTTACAGTGAGTGGTAGGTTAGCACAGCTTTCCTCATAGTGTAAGGACCAGAGGTACTTTGGTGCATCTCCGATCAGACTGGAAAAGATGCAGTGGAAAAATAAATTTTCTCATTGATGATTCATTATAAATTGATTTTAAACATCAGTTAAACTTGCTTTGCAACTATATGCATTGAAATATGAATTTCAATGTATAAAATGTCCATACCAACTTATCAGCACTACCCTCAAGGTCTCTGTTGACTTCAGTCTTTGTGCATTTCTTTCCAGATATTTATCCTCTTGTACTTTCAGACTTACTGTGTTCTCTTTTCTTCCATTTGCTTATTTTTTTTTGTTCTTATTTATTTATATATCTATCAACAGTCACTGGATTTCTGGTCTTAGTACAAAGTGAATTTTAATTAATAAGGAGACCAAATTTGCAAACACATTATGACCTATCTAATGGACAATAATAATCATATTCCCACTTAAATAGCACTTTAAAGTTTGCAAGGGATTTTATATGCATGATATCATTTGGCTCTATAAGATATTGCAACAATTATGATCCCATCTTACAGATGAGAAAATAAGGTTAGGGCAAAAGAGTGAGCATGATGTTATTTCTGCTACCAGCCTTAGTAAAGTCCTTGAATAATCATAGCCCACTTGTATTAGGATCATAGTAATAGTAATAGAAAAGACTTGAAATGTTCTCTAACTCATCTCTCTTATTTTAGAGAAAAGGTAACTGTGAGATTAAGTGATCTGCCCAAGGTCACACAGCTAGTAAGTGTCTGAGAATTTGAACTCAGGTGATCCTATCTGCAAGCTCAAAGCTATTTGCACTATATCACATTATATGGCGTATACATTTAGCACCAGTGGTCTCAATGGAGAAGACCTAGTGAGACCACAGTATCCCAAGAGATGAGATGTCTCAAGCCTTGTTGTTGGCACACTTGGCTACCAGGGACCTACACAGTCTAACAAGTAGAACATAACACAGAATTAGCTTATATTGGCATGGGACAAGTAAGATGTGAGAGAGAAAAATACAGATAGGATTTCAGTACATGGATCATGACCAACAAATAAACATCCCTTTGAGAAAAAACCATTGGAATCAAAAACCAAATTTAATTTCAAATACAAACCTTCATGAACTCCCCAAGATCTCCTGGCAAGTTGAAGTGGAATGAGGAATCTCTGAGCCTTGATGAAGTGGCTAACAACATGCAAAAGGAAATGACATGTGAGGAGCTATTTGAACCTCTTGACCTCCTACCAGACCTGACCCAAGTGCTCTCAGGAAGGAAAATGAATGAGCAAGGTCTCGACATAAAGCAAAACTTGTTATGATACAGATGATAATTAGTAGAAGGAAAGGTAAAGAGTCCATTTCCATTCCACTACCACCCCTGGTAAGATGGTACTGTGAGGAACTTATGGACTACCTGGAGAGGTAATAAAATTCTGCATATACCAAGTGTGAGAATCTAATGACTGGTGGTAAGTGTAATCACCACACTGTCACCTTCCTCTTCACTCACCTGAGATTCTCTTATCACTGAAGGACCAGTGGGTGGGCGCCTGTACTGGAGTCTTCAAGAAGAGGCTGGACAACCTCTCATTGAGTTGCATAGTGGGGATTACTTTTCAGGTATGGTTTGAACTAGATGACATCTGAGGTCACCCCCATCTCTATAATGCTGTGATTCTAGGACTGGGTCCCATACTCTAAGACAAGTTCTGATCCTGGATAGGAGGCATATAAGGAATCTCTGCTTTCCTACTAGAATATAAGCCCTTTAAGGCAAGGAGCGGTGCTATTTTTTTGCCTTTCTTTGTATCCTTAGCATTCAACACAGTGTCTGGAGCAGAATAATCACTTAATAAATTTCTTGTTAGCTGACTGTCTCAGTGTCAAATACCATTCTTGCTAAAAGCACCCAATCCCTGTTACCCAGTTCCTTTACCCAACTTTTGACCCCTGTTGCCCAGGATTTTGTGTGGGTCCTTGATAACCTATCCATAAACTATTGATAACTTGTGATTTCTGTTGACTTCCAATGTTTGTGCTTGTCCTATCTGCTCTATCTCTAGCCTTAGCAGGTACCAAATTCATTTAGTCATGACATCTTAGCATATGCTCATGTCTTGCTTGCTCATCTATGATTCGGCAATCATATAAAAGGTGCCTGAGTGATTGGCCTCGGGTTCATGTTAATTGAGAAGTATGGGGATATCAGAAATAGACCTAGACCAAGAAGGGGCAAAGGATGATTTATCAAGGCCAAAGCTGTAGGTCTACTAGGCCTACTACTACCTTTTACCAGCCAATAAGTAATTAGTTAAAATTAAAATAGGGCACATATGATGAAAAAAGGATGGGAGAAACAGATTCTTCAGAGGGTAATTACAGAGAAAAAGTGTCTAGACACCAAGAATACAAAGACAAAAAATAGGTAAGCTCCTCAAGGTGCTTAGATTATACTGGGAGAAAACAACATATGAGCTGCTGAATACATGGCTATCGAACTCATTCATGTAGGTGACTTACTTTTTTTTAATTTGTTATTTTTAATTATGGAATACAAGCATGTCTATAATGATAAAAGTACAATAAAAAGATGATTGCATATTATGTACAATTTGCTATTCCTTTTAAATATAGAAGAAAAATATCATGTAAATTTCTTTCTTTATGAATTTGCCGTATATCCAGAATAGGAATTGGAAAAAGATACTGATGACTGGGTTTATTTTTATTATCTTTGTAGAGAGGGAGGAATGTTGTTGTTTCGATTTTATTCCATTTTGGTTTTGGTGTGGACCTGTGATTTCAACAGTTTTGGGAAATCTACTTGAGGGAAGTCTCACCAATGATGTCTGTAAGTTGTCAACTAATCAACAAGCATTTATTAAGAGCCTACTAAGTTCCAGGCACTGAGGATATGAATAAGAAAGACTGAAACATTCCCTCCTTGCAAGGAGACACTGAGATGAAAAATGACATTTGCAAAGTTGCCTACCTAATGTGTGTCACAGATGGGACTTGAACCCAGGTTCAAGTCTAACTCCAAGGCCAGCCTTCTCCATTCCACCATGCCCTCTCTGGATGCTTCTTTATCAAAGTAACTAAACACACTTGAAGTTCTACTACTTCTACTTATGGCTGACATCGGGAATGAATGCTACCCATTGTATACCCAATTACGCTACTAGAATGTGTGTCATGCTTTTGGAAGGTGCAGCTTTCTGACTATTTAACTATATGATCCAAAGAACTCAACAGCAGATAACTTTGGCTCTATTTCCTAAGCAGGCAGTAAGAGAAGGGGAACTCCTCGAGGGAAGAGATTGTGGTTTTGCCTTTCTTTGTATCCCCAGGACTTACCACAGTGATTAGTACAAAGTAGGTGCTTAATAAATGTACGTCGACTTGACTTTATTTGACCAAAATTGTTGATAGAGCCCTATGGGAAAACATGGCACTTCTACAAGGTGCCCTGTGATCAAGATTACTACCTGGGTAAATCTGGATTCTGCCCCCTTGTTACTTTTCTGACCTTAGTTAGACAAGTGGCTTCACCTCAAAGGGTCTCAATTTCCTCACTTGTAGAGTGAAGGGGATGGGCTGGATGACCTCTGCAGTCCTTTCTAACTCTGAATTGGTGATTCTGATACAGCTCAGCACTAAGGCATCAGGTTCACTATGAACTTGGCTTCTGTTGCCCCCGCTGAACGAAGCCCAGACTTCCCATGCTGGAGGGGACAAAACTCCAAAAGCAAAGCTAAGCCTCCCCAGAGGGTCTGAAGGAACACACTAACACCCCTAATCCACCAACTCCCTGATGCCAGAGTATGCAGCCTTGGCCCCATGGGGATATTGTTCCTCACTGACACAAGAGCCCCATTCTCCCTTCCTAATCCCCTCTCCCCAGCACTTTTGCTTCTAATTACAATTGCATTATTGCTTTGGTTACAGCTTTCCCTTAACAGAAAACAGTAGGGCCTGACTTCAATGCTTTCCAAACTGCTTGCACATTTAGGGGGGCCCTCCTTATCTTGAGGAACTTGGCTTCCTCTGGTCTTTGGAGCACAAAGAATATAAGACCTATTCAGTAAAAAGCCCCTTTTGACTAGTTGGGGATAGTTTTAATTATTAAATTTAGTCAGTTCTTCAGACAGACTTCATCAGCCTGGAGTCTGTTCAATATGAGGAGGGATGAAAAGATGAGAAACTCAGTGATTTATAGTTCTAATGGGTCCATTTTCTACAGATGGAAGGGCAGCTGAGATGAAGTGACCCACCTAATCCCAATCAGCTGATTCTTAGCTCACTGTGCCTCCATTCATTAAACATTTACCAGTCACCAGCTAGAGGAAATTCAGGTTTCAACCATGGTGACCTAGGTGGTCATTTGCCCCAAGCATTAGTGGGGAAGGTGAGCAGCAAGAATCTTGCCCTATATTTTGGACAATGTGGTATCATGTGGAAAGAATCCTAAGTTTGGAATTAGGAAAGAGTTGGGCTCAAATTCTGCTCTTACACATCCTAGTCATGTGGTCATGGGTAGGTCACTTAATCCAGTTTCTCATGTGGAAAACAGGAATAACAATACCTATGATACTTAGCTCGCTAGATAGTTGTGAGAGTAAAATTCTATCTAGAAAGTGCTTCACAAGCCTTGAAATCAATCATTTTTATTATTATCTTTAATATTGTCTTCCTTTTCCGGTGGCAGACATCCTGCCTTAAGGACATCCTGCTTCCAGTGAAGTTCCCCAGCCAGGCATTGCTGGCCTGGCAATGTTGAGTAGATAGGAACCTTTCCTCATAGTCATGGTCCTGGGGAGCATAGTGAAGTGAGCCCGTGGGCTATTGATGAGCCAGAGCATGCCCAGAGAGGAGCAACCTGAATGTTCAGGGGACTGGTAACTGTGTTGTAAAAGGATAGATTGATAGGACCAAGGAACTGGGGATGTTTAACCTATAGAAGAGACATCTTGGGTTGGGGGAGGATGATGCTGATAACTTTCTTCAAGAATGGGAGGGCCATCATGTGAAAGAAGGATTACATTTGTGCCGGTTGACCCAAGAGGGCAGAAGTTCCAGGTCATCTACAGTATCCCAACTATACAATGTGCTGCCTCATGAGGTCGTGAATTATCCTTCATTAAAAGTCATTAGAGATCCCCTTACAAGTCTTCGGGAAGACAGTAGGTGATCATTTGTGGGGAGTTGGAGAGGCGATTCCTAATTTGAGTAAGGACTGGATTAACTGGACACTGAGGTTCCAGTTTATAGGAAATTTAAGACACTGTGATTCTATAGGTTCTGCATTCCCTGAGGCCATCTGTCATAAAGCTATATGGCACACGTTATATAGACAGCGAGAAATTCCATGGCTATATTGGGAACATTATTTTTTAAACAAAACAAAAGCATTTCCTTCTTAAATTTCTTTGTCCTCCAAGCTTGTCTCACATTGGGCTGATACAAACATTCATATATCAACCCAGCAGAGTCAAGAGAATTGAGGGAAAATGTCCCTGTATTCATTTTTCTATCTCATATGTCCAAATGAATTTTTCTGGAAAGTTAAGCTTAGAGGGTTGTAGGAGATTATAGAATATAGAAGATCTGACATTTAGTGGTGGGAAGGACATTGTCTGTGGAAGGAACCTCTAGCCCAACCCTCTCATTTTATAGATAGGTAAATTGAGGCTCAGACAGATTAATTAACTTGTCCAAGGTTACACAGCTAGTGAGTGTCTGAGATGGGATTTGAAACCAGTTGCTAGAGGGAGAGAAAAGAACTAATATGAGGTCAGGCAACTCAGGTAGTTGGGGAAGGTCATCCTGTATCACCACAGGATCACAGATGCAGAACTAGGAAAGAAATAACAATAATTATTATTATTAGCATAGCCTTTATGTAGCACTTCAAGGTTTGCAAAGTTCTTCATAGATGTTATCTCATTTGATCCTCACAACAACCCTGGGAATTGAATGTTATTATTATCCCCATTTTACAGGTGAGGAAATGGAAGCAGACAGAGATTAAGTGATTTGCCCAGGATCACACAATTAGAGTCAAAGGCTAAATTGGAACTCAGGACTACCCTAACTCTAGTCCCAACTCTCCATCCACTGTGCCACCTAGCTGCCGTTAAAAATCTGTAGTAGCTTAGATATCACTAAAACCAACCTCTCTTACTTTACTAGCAAAGAAACTAGTCCTAAAGAAGTGAAATGTTTTGCCCAAGGTCACATAGGTGATAAAGAACAGAGCTGGGATTTAAAGCTGGTCCTATAAACATAGTCAACAATAACAAATATACATACGTGTATGTGTATGTGTATATATGTATGTGTATGTATCTATAGCTATATCTATAGATAGGCAGATTGATTGATAGATAGATAGATTAGACAAGTAGATATACACATTTCTAATTACATAAATATAGACCTAACTATACCACTCTTCCCCATACCTCTTTTTGCTCTAGAAATCAACAAGAACCCAAAGTTCAAACAGACTCATTATTATGCTCCAATAATATTGGGGGCTCAAATATCACATATTATACCATGTTACTAATGGCTTATGCAAGCAAATGCAATTTTTTTTAAATGATCCACATTTCTGGGCATGGCCTTCTCAGTTCTGATTTCAAGCAAATAGGGAAAATTGCCCTTGGGAGAAAATGTATGTAAATATATCACATAACAAACACGCTTGCTTGAGTTCTTTCAGTGACAATGCAGAAATAAATGACCTCAGACTCTGAGAGGGATTTCCCCAAAGAAAGTAAACACAGAAACTCTCTCACATGGCCCAACAAAACCCCAATCCTCCTGTGAGACTGTGAACCAATAGGCTGTCTCCAAGTCTTATGATTCTCATCATGTACTGTGGGAGGGATGGGGGTCAGAGTTATACAAGATGAAGCTAATTCACACCAGAGCTGGACTTTGTTCTCTCCAATACTGTTGTAGCAGGCTTGGATTGCCAACAGTCAGTGAACAACATCTGGAGAGCAATAGAAATAGTATTCTATGCATGAGAGACAATATGGTGCAATTGAAAAAGAGCTAGCCTTTGAGTCAGGAAGACCTGGGGTCAAGTCCCACCTCTGACACATATTGGTTGTGCCACCCTGGATAAGTCACCTACCTTTTCAGTGACCCAGGGAACTCTTTAAGACTATAAATTTAGATTAAGTGATGATTGGCTTTGGTAAAGGAAATTCTTTGCCAAGACCTCCCTCTAACAATAAAATCAAAGGTCTGATCAAAAATTAAATTAAATTAAACTCATATATATCACAGGCCAATCAACAAGTAATTGTTCAGTGCTAATACCAAGTGCTGGGTGTTGGCAGGGTGGGGGTGAAGAAGGATAGACATAATTCTGAGACACGAACTCTCACTTCAAGAAGCTACAAGGAGCTTGGTCTCTCCTCACGCCTCCATGTTGCATGGGATCTCTTTGAAAGGGAAAAAAATGCACAAGGATGAGTTGAAGGCTACTTTTTTTTTAAGCAATCCAGGTTAAGTGACTTGTCCAGGGTCACACAGCTAGTAAGTGTCTGTGGTCACATTTGAACTCAAGTCCTTCTGACTACAGTGTCAGGGTTCTATCCACTACACCACCTAGCAGCCTCTGAAAAGGTGCCTTATTTAACTCATTTTTAAAAGGAAAAAAAAAAGTACAGACCCAGAAAGGGAAGTGACTTGTCCAAGGACACACAGCTTACTCAATGCTGGAGTTAGGATCTGAATCCTAGTCATCTGATGCCAACTTCAAGGTTTTTTCTTCTATCCCAACACGTGTCTGAGGAAAGTAAGACTTGAGCTGTCCCCCCATTTCTTCAGGTTACTAACGTTCACTGCCACCGGATGCATCATCTGCCTGAGTATGGAAAGATGACAAAACAGTTTGGGATAGTTATTGTGTTGTTATCATTGTTGTTGTTGTCTACAGAGATATATTCTATCTCCTTAACACACACACACCCATACATAGCTTAAAGCAGGCTTTAACATATATGTATGTTTCCCTCTTAAAATAGAGAAATGCTAGAGGTAGAGATATATGGCTGGGGGTCAGGAGGAGAATCGGAGAGAGAGGGGGAAGAGAGAGACAGACAGACAGAAAGGGGGAGAGAGAGAGAAAAGGGGAGAGAGAGAAAGAGAGAGAGAAGGAGAGAGATAAAAAGAGAAGGAAAGAGAAAAAGAGGGAGAGAGAGGAAGGGAGGGGAGAGAGAGAGAAGGAGAGAGATAAAGAGAGAGAGAAGGAGAGAGAGAAAGAGAGAGAGAGAGAGAGGGAGGGAGGGAGGAAAGGAGAGAGAGAGAGAGAAAGAGAGAGAGAGAGGCGAGAAAGAGAGAGAAAAGAAGAGAGAGGAGAGAGAGAAGGAGAGAGAGAGGAGAAAAGAAGAAGGAGGAGGAGGAGAAAAAAGAAGAAGAAGAAGAAGAAGAAGAAGAAGAAGAAGACGAAGAAGATGAAGAAAGGGGAGGAGGAGGAGGAGGAGGAAGGGAAAGATAGGGAAGGAGAGAGAAAGCACATTTATTAAGCACTTAATATGTGCTAAGACCTGTAGTAAGTGCTGGGAATACAAATAAAAGCAATACAGGCCCCTGCCTTCAGAGAGTTTATATTCTAATAGGGGAAAATTACATCTAAAGAGGGAGCTGGGAGGAAGCTACAGATGGGAAAGCCCAGAGAATGAGGAGGGGATCTGGGAGTAAAATGAGCATGTGCTGAGCTAGCTTGAACTGTCTTGAAAGAGCTGATTGTTAAACTTTCAGTGTGAATATCCACAACTTAGAAATGAGTGAATGGCTACAAATAAGGACTTAATGACTTGTTTTCTTCATTGTCCAGACTTAAGAAAGTGATAAAGAAAATAGTAATAAGTCAGATTAAACTTAAAGGTATGTTGTGCAGACATCTGGTTTTGTTGTAGTTGTTGTTGTTTTGATTTTTCTGGAGACCCAGCTGTTGCACATTTACCAGCACAGCCCTGCCTCGGCACCTCATGAAATGGTGGTCCCCCTGTACTCACCAACCAGAAGAGAGGGCCTAAGAGAAAAAGCATCTCCAAGATGAGCAGATTGCTGATGAGTAGGTGGGAAAGTACAGAGAATGAGAAGTGGCGAATTATAGAAGGTTAGATCTGGAAAGGGTCTTAAAGAACATCATGGTCCATCCCTCTTACTCACCATTTTACAGAAGGAGAAACTGAGGCTCAGAAAAATGAAGGGATTTGAATGACGTCATACATACCATTTGTAGAAGAACCAGGGTTAGAATCCAGTGTTCCATGTTTCTGGTCCAGTATTTTTTCTACTACACCAAATGCCCCTTTTCTGTCTTAGTCAAAGACCCCCCAGACTTTCCAAAAACACAGAAATAGGCAGACAGAAGATAGAACAGGCCCTTCTCATTTTACAGGAGGGGGATAGAGTTAGGCCCCTTGGGTTATGAGCTAAACATGAAAAGCAGCCCGATGCTGTAGGTACTTACCCACATATCAGTTAGTCTTAGAATCTAGAAGGAATTTTCATTTTGATCTCTTCATTTTTAATTCCTATTTGGAAAAAATTCTGGATGGTTCAGCTAAAGTGCATCCAAGAGATATTCTGTAGAAAATGAAATTTAAGGGCAAGAACCTAATTTACAAACATGTCCATCCTCTACTGTTACCCAACTGGGCCTTTTTTTTCAGGCATAGGTAAAAAAGTAGAATATAGGTTTAGGTTCAAGGGATTTAGATATGAAAGGCACCTTTCAAAATCATCTAGAATAGCACCTTTATAATAAGAATGATGAGTACTGTGTTAGGGTTCGAAAAGTAATTTATATATATTATGTGCTATGATTATTCCCATTCTACAGATTATTTTAGATTAAGAAACTAAGGCCCAGAAAGGTTGTGGATTGCCCTAGAACACAGTGGTGAGTAAATGAACTGGAATTCAAACCCAGGTCATCTGACTCCAAATCCAAATGTATTATTCTTCTCACCACACCTTCCTGCCTCCCTCTTCCACAGAAGAAACAATAAGAAATAGACATTTGCTCTTACCCTGCCTCCCAAAGTGGCCTTTTCACAAGCTCTTTGAACATTCCTGATTAATATTTCCCCAGGTGTGCTAGCAGGTGTGTAGCTAGGTACCATGAAGGACACAAATGAACTGCAATAGAGGAAGATCACATCAAATGTAGATTATGCAGCATGGTGTACAGGATAGAACAGCTAGGTGATGCCATAGTCATAGAGTGCCAGGCAGAGTTAGGAGAATGCTTCCTGAGTTCAAATCTGGCCTCAGACACTTACTAGCTGTGTGACCTAGAGAAAGTCACTTAACCCTGTTTTCCTCGGTTTCCTCATCTGTAAAAGGAAATGGCAAACCACCCCAATATCTCTGCCAAGAAAACCCCAAATGGGGTCATTGATTCCATGACTGAACAATGACAACTGGATAAAGCACTAGATTTGTAATAAGAACTGTTTCTATCCTTTTGTGTGCCCTCAGCACTTAGCATAATGCCTAGCACATAATAAGCAATTAATAAATGCTTGTTGAATGAATAACTGGTCTGACTTCAAATCCAGCTCTCCTTGTTACCTGTTTGACTTTGAAAGACTTATCATTTCTCTGCTGGTCAGTTCCTCCTTTGTAAAATGAGGTTCTTCCCAGCTCTAAAACCCATGATTTTATGTATATGTACATATGTATGTATGCATGTATGGATGTATGTATGTGTGTCTATGTATATATGTGTGTGTGCCTATCTCAGGTTGCAAATCCATTCCCAGAGAAACATCACAGTAATTAAGAAGAACAACAACAACAACAGAGAGCATTTATATCCCATCACCAGGAGTCAGGCTCTGTGCTACACGCTTTCCAGGTTTCTTTGTAAAGATGGTCCAAGGACCCATGAGGATTTTTGAAGTCCTTCCAGGTGGTGCGTGCGGCCAAATTACTTTCATGATAATATGAAGACGTCATTTGCCTATTCAAATAATCCTCCATTTTCAAATCTGTGTCTGGGTGAGGTTGAGTTTTCTTCATGTCCTCTGAGCAAAGCAACCCACTACAACAGAGGCAAAGCAGAAGCCAGCGTGCAAATTCAGCCGTCTTCTGTTAAACCAGACCTTAAAGAGATTTAGAAAAACACATAGAACAATGTCACTCTTCTCACTCCTTTTTTTGTTTTGGAAAGGATATTTTCCATTAAAATGTCTTTTTTATTGATTTTTGTGGTTTTGTTTTATTCAGCTTGTTTAGCTTATTGGTGATATTTTTAAATTATTAGATCTAAAATTCTATTAGCTTAATTGTAAACATGGTAAGTACTTATAGATTCAACTCATATAGACAAATTTCTTTAGGATCCTGTGCCATTTTCAAGTGTAAAGGGATCCTGAAAGGAAAGTTTGAGACTGGCTATATTAGCTGAATAACTACTTCCCCCTTGTGGTCATGGTAGGAAATGCAGCCTTAAAAAAGCATAAAGAAACCAAGCGTGAACGGAGATGATCCCTGAAGTTACAGCGCCCGTGAAGACACAATTTTAACATCCAAATGATGAGTCCCATAGGACCCCCCCCCAAAGGAGTATGCTTCCTTGCCCTTTCTCTAACTGTAGAGTAATTGTGGGAGAGATGTAGTGTCCCGAGTTTCCTGAAATTATCAGGATCAATAAATAAGGAAAGACAAAAGAAATTGTCTAGTGTTGTCCCTGGTCCTCCCTTTCCCAGGGAACGGCAACATCAGAGCTCACGGATGCCCAACCATGTCCCCATATTCCAAGGTGTGGAGTCAAATCTTGAGCTGGAAGAGACCCTGGAGGCCATTTAGCGCTCATCTTCTTACAGATGGTAAATCGAATCTCAGAGAGGTTACCCAACTTGCCCTTAGTCTCCCAGACATTAAGTATCAGAGCTTAGATTTGAACCTAAATCTCTTTGTTTCCAAATATAACACTCTATCTACTGTGCATCTTAGTACTCTACCCATCACTGTGTAGAAAAGAAGAGAGGAAGGGAGGAAGGGA
>CM053582.1:544029996-544067551 GCA_028627135.1 Pseudochirops cupreus
AAGGAAGGAAGGAAGGAAGGAAGGAAGGAAAGAAGGAAGAAAGGAAGGAAGGAAAAAAGAAACAGATACATAGATATTTTCCTAAGCAACATTCTAAGACTGTAAGTGGAGACAACCTATAGTGGTAAAGGGTGTTTCCTCATTTAGGAGTTTCCTACACTAATGAAGTCACAAATCCAATTCTTATTCCTGTCCTATGCTGCATTTCTTTGTATATGAACATATTCTCTACACTAGTAGAATGTAAGCTCCTTGAGGTCAGGGATCCTCTCTTTTTTTGTGTGTATATCCCCACTACCTAGCACAATACATGACACAGAGTTAGTATCTAATAAATGCGTGTTGTTTGATTGACTGACTGAACTATGGCTGAGGCAGCTTCAGAGCTGAAGTCAAAAGACCTGGATTCAGATCTCAGCTCTCAAACTTATGGAATGTGTGACTTAGAGCAATACACACACACACAAGCGTGCGTGCGTGCATGTGCTCGTGCGCACACACATATGTGTGTATATATGCATCTGTATATGCATATATAAACTTCTCATAGTATAGATATATAAACATATATAGTATGTAGATAAACTTATATACACATGTAAACTTCGTGACTCAGTTTTCTAATCTGTAAAATAATAAAATGTACTAGATGGCTCTGAGGTCCCTTCAAGTTCCTACAATTCCATGACTAGAAATTTTCTGAGATCCCTTCACATTCTAGTGATTTGTGTGATCTGTATGTCATCAAACATAATTTGGTTTTTTCCAATGAAAGGTACTTATATATTTGAGTAAAGCTGCTATGATGACCTGGTCTTGCTTTGCCTTTATTTTTCCATGTATAACATGAAAAAATATTTCAATGAGGAGAATAAGGCTACTTAGGATTATTTTTTTTTCTAGTCAATAGCATTTAGTCAAAATGGAATACTAATGGGCTTGTTTCTCCCTATCACACCAAGGGCCAAATGAGATATGTCTACGCACATACAATATGATTCATGTGAGCGCTCCCTCCAACCACAAAGACATGAAGACCACAACCTAGTCACAGCTCCTCTCACCACGTAACGAGCCTCTTTTCTTTATCCTCCAATATAGAGCAGCATGGTATCATAGGTAGAGAACTGATCTTGAAGCCAAGAAGGCCTTGCAAAGGTCAAATCCTGCCTTTGTTGCCCAATGACTGTGTGATGTTAGCCAAGTTCCTTAATCTCTTAGTGCCTAAAACAACTCCCAATGACTAAAAATCGCAGAGAAGGTGCCAATTTGCTTTGAAGAAGGAATTCCATTATGTGGGAGGACTCCTCTACACCAGTGAAATCAGACAGCCAATCCCTATCCTCCCCAAATACTTTGTACCTCTGTTCCCACAGTCCGTATGACATTTATTATTTTCTGTTTCTATCATCTTGACATAGCACTGGAAATGCTGGCTATAGCAATTAGCCAAGATAAAGAAATTGAAGGAGTAACCATAGGTTAAAAAAAAAAAAGAGCAAAATCATCCATTTTTACAGATGATATAATGATGTACTTAAAGCACACTATAGAATTAACTAAATAATTGAAATAATTAATAAACTTAGTAACTTGTAAGGTATAAAATAAATCCACAAAAAAGCATCAGCATTTTAATATAGTACTAATAAAAACCAGTAAGAAGAAGTAAAAAGAAAAATTGTATTTAATTATAGGATATATATATATATATATATATATATATATACACACGCATATAAAAACCTTCGAGAATCTACCTTCCAAGATACACACAACATATAAATACACCACAAGCAGCTGTTTACAGAAATAAAGGCAGTCCTAAATAGCAGGCCAATTTAATAAAAATAACAGTGTGATCTAAATTAATTACTTGTTCAATTTTATACCAATCAAATTGCCAAAGGGTTACTCTATAAAATTAGAAAAACAGCAAAATTCGTATGAAGGAAGAAAAGTTAAAATCTCAGGAGTAATAATGAGAAGAAATGGGAATGAAGGAGTTATAACCAAGACAGATATATAACACACATGTATGTAAGTCAAACTACACTACTAAGCAGTGATTATTACAAAACATTTCGGTCCTGGTTAGGAAATTGATCGGTGGAATTGATTAGGTATATTACATACAGAAGCAAATGTATTTAACACCTAAGTATTTGATAAACATGACTCCAGTTACCGGAATAAGGACTCACTATTTGACAAAAACTTCTGGGGAAATGGGATAGCGATACTGAAGAAATTAGATTTAGACGAACCCCTCATACCTCATGCCAAGATAAGCTCCAAATGTGAACATGACCCAGATAAAAAGGTCACATCATAAACAAATTAAACCAACATGGAGACAAACAACCCCTCTTTTCCAAAGCTGCATCTCTGATGACTCTCTTTAAGCATTCTTCCTGCAATCCATTGTTGCTAATGTACTGAAGCATGCACTCATCCCAAGCATACACCATTCCATTGACCTTCTGGAGATCTTCAACTTTAATTCTCCAGAGGCTGTGGTTCTCCATGATGTATAACCATAGCACACCACTGGAAAGATATTTCCATTTGTCAACTCCCAAATTTTCCAGGGTATCTGAGCCCTGTCTCTATATTTCTGGTTTGTTTACCACATTTTGCCAAGTTCTCAACTCTCAAATGACTAGAAGCTTATTAACTCCTGTGGCCCTCCATCACCCCTGGAAGCAAGTATAAACTTCTCTGTTTGGCAGTTAGAGATCTTTACACCTTGGCTCCAAACTACCTTTCTGCCTTACTGGGCTTCATTCCCCTTGACAGTCTCTGTGTTCTAGTCAAGCTTACTAATGGTTCCTTATACATGACGCTCCCTCTTGGTGCCATGGGTTTTTCCCAGTGCCTGGAATTCGCTTCAGTCTTTTAAAATACCAAGCTACCTTCAAGATTCAATTCAAGTGGTGTCTTTGATATAAAGTCTTTGCAAACCCTTCATACATATGCATGAATGTAAATATGTGTGTGTGAACTCTCACCTATAGAATGTAAACTTATTGAGGGTAAGAATTGTTACACTTTTGTCTTATATCCCCAATGCCTAGCACAATAAAGGCTTGTTGATTAATTTAATTGAGTTAAGGGAATAGGCTAAGCATTCTTTGAGGCAAGGGCTGTAGGGAAATAATTTTCAAATTAATCTGGGTTATTTGGCCCCAATTGATTTGCTCCTAACCTTTATTTTCTTGGTCTGTTCCCATCTAGAGGGACTGCTATAGGTAAAACTTTGATGTCACTTACATCTGGTGGGACCCCTGTCTATAGGAACCCTGACTAGTGTGACCCAGAGGGCATTGGCCTGAGCTTGAAGCAGAGATAGAGTGTTTCCCGCATTTCCTTTGGTCTCTTCTTCCGGTCTAGTCCCTGAACTCCACTTATCAGAATGAATAGGGGATTTCTGGCGGCAGTGTGACCCCTGGGAGGGCACTAGTCCATTTTTCTTTTTTTCTCTGTATTTAAAGGGAGAAAGTGGGAAGGGGATAAAGGAAGCTCTTCTTTGCCTAGAGAACAAGGGAGGGATTGAATCCATTCATTACTAAGCAAAAAAGGAAATCTATACCCCTCTTTTACTGACACTCAGCTCCTACTCACCTTCTTTCTCTCAGAAGTATGGGAATTCTCCAGTCATCTACCCTCAGAACTAAGGTGTAGTGTTTCTAGAGTTCTACGAGACAGTGAGCTACCAGTCAAAAGACTGAACTTCAGCAATCCAAGAAGGCAGCCCTTTGTCTTCTTGGTGGGTCTGTTTGCCAACTACGTCAAAGATCTTTAGATTCATCCAAAAAGTTGGTTAAAAAAAAAAAGTACACAATGAACCTACTCTGGGCAGAGGACAGAAAGACAGTGGGGGAGTGGGGAGAGGGGGAAGAGTATTCTCAGAAGCTAGGGATGGCTTTGACCGTTAGAGGAAAATCAGACATATAGAAAGCTGAAAACAAATGCCAGCAAAAGAGAATGCCACTTGATTCCCTGCCCACATTCTATAGGCGAGGGTTCACACACATATATTTACATGCAGGCGTATGTATGAAGGGTTAGGAAAGACTTTATATCAAAGATAGCACTTGAATTGAATTTTGAAGGTAGCTT
Source organism: Pseudochirops cupreus (assembly GCA_028627135.1). Classification (NCBI taxonomy): domain Eukaryota; kingdom Metazoa; phylum Chordata; class Mammalia; order Diprotodontia; family Pseudocheiridae; genus Pseudochirops; species Pseudochirops cupreus. Next base: position 544,034,119 of record CM053582.1, read on the forward strand.
GGTATTTTAAAAGACTGAAGTGCATTCCCTGCATGCATAGCTACTTTGATGCTGTTTTCCCCCTTACCTTAAATTCCCTTACACCTTTGACTAGGTCAAGGCCACTGTCTGAATTTTATGGATTACTGAACTTGAGACATAAGAACCTTGTTGAAAAAAGACACAAACCCACTTCAAGTTCATGATGTGCAACAACTGTAACTGGGCCCCAGGGCTGCTTGTGATTCCTTTTCCACTTAATTCCCTAGTACATGTCTCCCAATGGCTACTCCAAACATTCTATATCCCTCCATTAAGGATAGTTCACCCTGGAATTCTCAAATGGAAGGAAAATCTTGTAAATTTGAGATATTTTTTAACTTTGTTAATAATGTGTCTTGGCAAAGTGAGTCAATGAATCACAGATAATTCTCCTTGAAAACAAGGGGTAAATGGATAGCAGATTAAAAATTGGAATTCAACAAAATGTTACTTTCAGGAAAAAAAATGAGAGATATACACAAAGATAAAAGAAAGGACAGTAAAATTTATTATATAAAAAAAGCAGGTATAGTAATCATGATCTCAAAGTCAAAGTTAAAAACGATTTAAGCAAAAGTGAAAATTGAGAAACCACACTGTGTCAGCAATATTATTCAATATTGTTTTAGACCATTTAAAATACCTCGACAATATAAAGTACCTGAGCATATACCTGCTAAAACACTTTTTATACAAATAAACTCAGATCTAAATAATTGAATTAATATTTATTGTTCCCAAGTAGGCAAAGCCAATATAATTTTTAAATGACAATTTTACTTAATCTGTTTATTCAATGTCATCCAAAGTAAACTACTAAAAAAAATTTTCACTGAATTAGAAAAACAATAACAAAGTTTATTCAGAAGAGCAGAAGGTCAGGAACTTCAAAGAAATCAGGGAAAATGTGTAAAGGAAGTAGGTTCAGCAGAATAAGTAGGTTCAGCAGAATCAGGCCTTAAAGTATATTATAAGGGAAAACATTGCTGAAGTATAAGAAGGATAATTCCAATTATTTTAAATTAAAATGTTCTTGTATAAATAAAACCTATGTAGCCAAGGATGGAAGGAATGCAGAAAATTGGAGGAAAACTTTCATAGACAATCTCTCAGATGGGATGTGTTTGGGTTGGAATATTGCTGTGATGTAGGAAATGATGAGCTGGTTGATTTAGAAAAATGTGGGAAGACGTGGACTTAGGAAGGAAGATGCTATCCACCTTCAGAGAAACACATGACAGGTGGAAATAAGCACAGTGCAATCTTACACATACGTGTATGTGTATAAATATCCACTGATATGTATTTATGTCCATGATTAATTATAGTCTTTGCTGGGTAAGCGGAAAGGAGGGGAAAAAATAAAGTAAAAAGTACACAGCAGAGAACAAAAGAAAACCAACAAGGAAGGAAAGAAAAGCTGGGCAGCTTTGAAAACAATGTGTAGCATTTATTATATAGGTTTTCTTGAAATGAAAATTATCATTTTATATTGAATCCTCTCTTATGGTCGGCCGTGTACATGGAAATGTTATTTTTTTCTTTTCTCATTTTGTGTATAAGTTTAAAATAAAAATGATTTGCAAAAAGAAAGAAAGAAAGAAAGAAAGAAAGAAAGAAAAAGAAAACAAGGGGCACTCTATTCACTTTACAAATGTGATTTAGAGCCAGAAAAGGGAAGTGACTTGTTGAAGGTAACACAAGAAGTTAGAGTGGGAATGATGGGCTGGAAAGAGCTAAGGAGTTCAAGGATGGGTTGACCTAGCTTGGTTAGATAAATCTGATTGGTCTAATTGCTGTTGATTTGTGCTCTACCATATTTGTGAATGGGGGTGGGAGTGGGATAGGGTAGTAGAGTAAGGAGGTGTTTGAATACTGAGACCCATAAAGGTCCAGAGTTAGAATCCTTATCCCCCAGAATGCCAAATTGAGAAAGAATCTTAAGATTTTTATTTATAGATCTTGTATAAGCTTTCTAAAAGGCAAAACTATTTTGAATCTAAGGTTTTCTTTCAATCCTTCAGGATTAAAACAAAAGTCAAAAGTCAGACAATTTTGCTGTCTTGGACAAGGCTGGGATATTGGGACTCATCCTTTCCCACATGCGTGAAAAGGTCTCTGTAGGGGTGGAGTCCAGGGTAGTGACTAGTGAAAAGAAACTGTCCAATGAGAGGAGAAAAGGTGTGACTGACCTTGGAAAGGCATTTCCATCTCCCAAAGGTGGGGCCAGAGAAGGGAGGAAGTACTGTTTCTTCCCTTTTGAGTTCACTCCCTACTTCAAACTTATGGCCAAACAAAAGGAAAAAAAGGGCTTATCAAAAGGAAACATACCTTTTAAGACTCCGGTTGGATGTTTAGTCTTGAAATCCTCCACCCCAAAGGTCTCATTCAGCTTCCAGGACTTGGTGGTTTTTCAAGAAGCCCTGAAAAAGGTGCTTCTAGGCAAAGCTTCCAGAACTTGAAAAATCCCTTCATTTTAAAGTTGAAGAAACTAAAGCTCAGGGAAGTAATTGCTCCCCTAACTTAATTATACTGCTTCTAAATAACCATCTCCTCCCCTCTTTCAATCTGTTCCCTGTGGGTGCCCCCAGTAGGTAGCTAAAATGCACTAAGATAATAGCTTGCATAGTGCCATACCAAATCTTCTATCATCAGCCCGCCAATAAGTTCCCAATCTTTGAGGGTCACTGATCATAGAGTCTAGAATTCTATCCATTATGCCAAGCAGTCATGCAGGGGCTCCATTCATAATGTCATATTCTATGATTACTGATGCCCTACAAAACTATCTATTAATTTAATGGGTTATAGGATGCATAATGTCACCACCTGACACCATATCTAACAGTCAAAATGATTTTCCTAAAATACACATGGTACCATGTCACTGCTACTACCTCACTTCCTCACTCAATAAACTCCAGTAGCTCCCTATTACCCTCCAAACTCAAATATAAAATTATCTGTTTGGCATTTAAAGTCCTTCCCAACCTGGACCCTTCCTAGTTTCCAGTCTTCTTACATTTTCACTTCCTCCATACTCTGCCATTCAACTACATTGACTTTCTATATGTTTCTTGCACATGGTACTCCATCTCTCAACTCTGTGCCTTTTCAGCGATCCCTGGAATGTCCTTCCCACCTCATCTCTATTTCCAGGTTTCTTTTAAGATTGCTCAAATTCTGCCTTCTGCAGAGAGGCTTCTTCCTCCTCCCTCTACTATTTCCTTTTAAGATGGCCAGCCTTTTCCTCTGCATACATGCTGTATAATTGTTTACATGTTATCTCCCTCATTAGACTGTGACTTCCCAGAGGACAGGAGTCACGTTTTCATCTTTCTTTGTATCCTCAGCACTTAGCATGATATCTGGCACATAATAATGGCTTCATAAAATGTTTACTGACTGACCACCAGCTTTCCTACAGACACAACAGAAAATCAACTCATAGAACCAGCATATCTCCTTAGCCGGCCTTCATAACCTGGTAGAGATTCAGCCAGTCACTTCGTCCAAAGTCCCACATCTGCCAGGGAATTGCATGTCTATTTGGACCTGAAGGCTAAAACCAGGTGTCACATGAGGAGAAATGCATTTCCCAGCAAGTTCAGATACTGACCCACTAACATTTTACAAGAATATGTTATAAAGGTACAGCTAGGTGGCATAGTGAATAGAGCACCAGCCCTGGAGTCAGGAGGACCTGAGTTCAAATCCAGCCTCAGACACTTAACACTTACTAGCCATGTGACCTTGGGCAAGTCACTTAATCCCAATTGCCCTGCCCTCCCCCCTCCAAAAAGAAAAAAAAAAGAATGTGCTATAAGATCTAAGATTTCAAGTTACAAGAGGCCTTAGAAATATTGAGTCCAGTTCCATCATTTTATAGATAAGGAAACCGAATCTCAGAGGGAAGTAACTTACCCAACACCACACAGTGAATCAGCATCAGGTTCAGAATTTAAAGAGAGGTTCTCTGTCTCTGAATCAGGACCCCAGTTTGGTAAGGCCACAACCAGGTCCTTTTCAAGTTATACCTTCTTGAAGAAGAAGGGCACAGAATAGGAACCTTGGAGAAGCTTCAGGAGGAACAGTGAAAGGCACAGTGAGTAGGGATCAAAGATAAATCCACAAATTAGGGCTCTGATAATAGTACTGGGGCCTAGTGGGGGGGAGGGGCGGACCAGGGAACTTGCTTGAAGGTAGTTGTGCCCAAGGGACCCAGGGGTGAGGCTGAGATGCAGAAAACAAAGTTCAGGATGAGCTGCCAAATTTCTTCAGGCGAAGATCTCAAAAAAGGATAGGTAAATGAAGTCCATTAAAATATGCTTTGATTTTTATTCAAGTTTTTCATTAATTCTAGGAGCATCTTGGCTTGTCTTTCATAACTTGACCTTACCCACAGTCACATTTGTGTCAGAACAGAGAAAAATTGGGGCAACATTCTTTCCAAAAAATGTCCTGACTTTGCCTTTGCAAGCATCAGTTTTGAGAAAGAGAGACAGCTACCTTCTTCATTTGTGTATTGGAAGGAATGAATTGATTTCCAAACCGCTAAAATTCTTGCTAGAAATGCACCAAGAAAGAGGATTGTGTTGTCTTCATCTTATGGATTATAGAATAGAGTCATCAAATTGCTAAGAACAATTAAACATATCTGGAGACCAGACCTTCCAGAGACCTGCATCCCACGACACCCCCATCCCCCTTCACACACACACACAGACACACACACACACACACACACACACACACACACACACATACTCACACAGACCTGCATCCCACAACACCCCCATCCCCCTTCACATATACACACACTCTCACACACACTTACACTCACACATACTCATACACACACTCACACATACACTCATATACATACTCACACACACACACACACATACACATTCACACACACACACACACACACACACACACACACACACACACACTCCAGTTTGAACCTTTACTTGAACATTACTGTAATATAAGTCCAGGCATCTACATCAGCAAACTGTAGGGGTGAGAAGAGCTTATTATGTGGTCTGATCTCAAAAGATGAAATGAAATGAGAAGAATATCTATGGGTTCAACATGTAGCCGTGTTTACAACCTAAGCCACAGAGGGTCGTGTTAGAATGCTCTCAACTTTCATACTCTCAGTGCTTGAAGAGCCAAACCTCCCTTTACTTCGTCTTAGAAATGGGCCCTTTTTTCAATCAGCTTCTATCAGGCTCTAGGCAAGTCATGCAAATCCTTGGTTTCCTCTGAGGAAGTTCAACCCACGAAATGGAGCATTTGTAAAACATTTCCTATGTATTAGACACTGTGGGAAGACTGGTGATAGATATAATCGCCCTCTGGGAGATTACTATCTACTGGAGGTAGACAAGACACAAAGGGAAGGGAGGAAGGCTATCCACTGAGGCCATGGGAAGGAGACAGAAAGAGGTGGCAGGGCAGCCTGGTTCCCGTATGGATGAAGCAAAAGCCTCACCTGTTAGGGTCAAGGTGGGGAGAGAAGGGACCCAGCAATGGAGTCTCATATTGAAAGGACAGATTCAGCTCTGGGGTTTTGATGCACATGGATAAAGGGCCAGAACTGTTCCACAATAAACAAACATGCAGGTTCTCACCTGAGTCGATGAGATGTTGTGTTTAAGTCTGTCGATCGGGCATTGAGCCATTCTCCTGCTCCTTCTCCACCATGCCTCTTCTGTTTCCAGTGCTGATCGGTGTGGGAGTTGAAACTTTACTCCAAGGAAAATTCAAAAGCCTGGCTTTCTATCTTCTGTAAGTACAGTAATTTTTTGGTCAATAATAAAGTATTATTGTTTGTATAGAATTTTATATGTATAGCTGGCCTGTTGAAGGGACCCAGAAAGTCAAATGAGATGATATCTGTAAAGCATTTAGCACAGTGCCCAGCACATTGAAGACACTAAATAAAGGCTCCTTCTATTTCTCCCTTCCCCATTCCCAGTCCCGTCCCTAACCACCTTATAAAGGAATGTGACCTTACCAAAGGATCGCAAGGGCCTTCTACTCTGGCCAACTCCTTTGAACAGGGATGGATTCAAACCTCCCAGGAATGTGGCCTTGGGTTTCTGACTCCTGCACTCCGAGCCTCAGCGGCCCCATCTGTAAAACGAGTGTGGTAATTGTTGCACTATCCCCCTCACAGGGCATCCAAGACAAAGCACTTTGTAAATGGAAAAGTGCTCCAGAAATGTGAGTTGTGTTGATGATGATGATGATTTATTAGGTTTTTTTCCCCAAAGCCATCCAGAGTTGCTCTCCAGGTCCGTCTGGGATGCTTCCTTCACTGTGGAGTGATGCTGGTACTAGGTTCTTGCATGTTGTGCTAAAGGGTCATGAGGTCTGATGGCTTCTACTAGGGCAGAAAGGTGTCCAGTACGACCCCGGGAGTCACAGGGGGCTGCTCTGGGAGGCAAAGTCCTCTGCCCTTCACGCCCCGTGTGCCCTCAAACTCCTCAATTGTGCAATTGTTTAAAAAAAAAAAAGAGTACACAGGATGACTGTGAGGGGCCCTTCCAGTTCTAATTGTGTCACCCCATGAACACATCATGTCCGCTTTCAGTCAAGCTGAAGGGAATGTAACAAGCATTGATTCACTCAGCACCTCCTCTGTGCCAGACCCTGTGCTGAGCCCTTTACAGATATCCTCACAACTTTGTCAGGGAGGTGCTGTGATCACCCCCATTTTGCAGTCAAGGAAATGGAGACAGACAGAGGTAAAGTAACTTGCCCAGGGGTCACAAAGCTAATGTGTCTGGGGTCAAATTTGAACTCAGATCTTCCCGACTCCAGGTCCAGCGCTCTACCCACTGTACTCCCTAGCTGCCTGAGATTGAGAGGCTAAGCCCTAGGAGGATGGACACTGGGTGGTGAATTCATTGGACACCCCCGAAACCAAGAAAAAAAAGACAAAATAATGAGAACTCCTTTACATATAAGTATTCATGTATGTATGTATATATTTATATATATACGTATACACACACACACATTCATGCAATTGTAGGTAGGATTTAGGTTCTAAACAAGCCAGATGTGGGGAGAAAAGGCAATCTACATTTACTAACAATATGTTGCTCCATTCAGTTGTGTCCAATTAGTCATGACCCTGCGGACCATCATATCCTAGTGCTCTCACAGGATTTTCATGGCAAAGATACTGGAGTGGCTTGCCATTTCTTTCTCCATTGATGTAAGGCAAATAAGTTAGGTGACTTACCCAGGGTCACACAGCTAGTAAGTTTCTGAGGCTAGATTCAAATTCAGGTCTTCCTGATTCCAGGCCCAGTACTCTATCCCCTGAGATATCTAGCTGCCTCCTGACTAATAATACATTATGTTAAATTAGGTCTGCAAGGGTAAGGGCCATGTCTAACTTAATGTCCACATTACCTGCAGAGCTACTTGGCACAGTGACTCTCAAATGATGGCTGCTCTACAAGTTCTTATCAAATAATTGAATGAATGAAACCCACACCCTGGGGAGAGGGGGGATAAAACAATGTTTGTAGATAGTAGATTTATTGGGATACCAAAAATCAATGATTAAAAGAACAAGCCCCAAAAGTGAGGAAGGGGAAGGAAGGGGACCAGCAGGAATGCTGCCTCTAACCAGTGTCCATCCTTTAGGTTTTCAGGGGCTGCAGTTTCCATCTGTGAAGGGTCCTACTTTGTAGCTAAGCTGCTTTCCCTCTGCTTCCGGTGAGTACTTTCCATGTTTCTCTGGTGGCTGGGTATAAATGAGGAGACAAAACAGAGAAGAGAAGCAAAATCATCTCCAACGCCCTTTGGGTACAAGTGAACCTAGAGCATCTTCCATTTCTGGAGATACAGAGCAGAGTAGCCACCACAGGAGTTTCAAATGACCCTGAAGCAGAAATAAGAAGAACCTCCCTTCCCTCTCTGGAGTATTCACAAGGTTTCACATTCGTGCATCTACTGTCAGAATCAGAGGTACTTCAGGTTGACCGATGTTTTTTTTTTCTTTTTTACTCTTTGTCACAAGAAATTGCACACTGGGGAGGAGAGGGGAGGAAGGATATATTTGGAAATTAAGGTGCTAGAAGACTATAAGCTACCCATACCCATTTTAAAAATGTAAGGATTTTTTTTAAGGAATACTAACTCCTATGGTCAGAAGACCTGGTTCTAAGTCTCAGCTTAGACATTTAGTGTCCCTGTGTTATTGTTCCAATCATTTAAATTTCTTTGAGCGTCCGTTTCCTCTTTTGGAAATTGTAGCTAACAATGCTTGCACAACCTACCTCATCAGGTTATTGGGAGCATCAGATGACACCATGCATATGAATGTTTGTTGTAACTTGATAAGCAAATTGATGAGTGGTTATTATTATCAATCAGCAAGCATTTGTTAACCACTCATCCTAGGCCAGGCCCTGTGCTAGGTGCTTTGGAGACAAAGACAAAAAAGAAATTGGTCCTGACCTCAAGAAGCTTATCTTCTGTTGTAGGGGAAACTATGTACTCTTATAAATATCTACAGAATGAATAGAAGTTAATTTCTGAGAAGGGAAGGATTGATCCTAGCAGTTGGAAGGATCAGAGAAAGGCTCATGTAGAAAGTGGCCCTTGAGGTGAGCCCTAAAGGAAACGGGGGATTCAATGAAACAGAGAGGAGAGAGGAGGCATTAGACTTTTAAAAAGTGGACAGAGATTTCTTAGGGCAACAGTGTATAGATTTAGAACTGGGATAACTTCATCAGTCTAGAGATGAGGAAACTGAGAACCAGGGAGATTAAATTATTTCCCTGAGGCCATATGAATATTAAATGTTAGAGACAGGATTTGAACCCAGGTCCTAAGTTCCAAATGCATTGTTCTTTCCCCTGTACCAATCAATCAATAATCATTTATAAAGCACCTACTTGTTTAGTGCCCTTCCCCGCAGGGTATTCATAGCTCATAGTTCATAGATCAATGTTGGATCTATTCTACAGATAAGAAAACTGAGGCCATAGAGGGCATAAGGGTCACACAGGTGACTTGAACTCATTACTCTTTCTTCTGCACGGACATTGAGGGTAGCAGCCACTATTTTCCTTACTGAGACATCTCATCAAACGTTGAAAAATACCTCAGTCCTAAGAACAAGGGGGGAAAATGGGATGCAAACCTCTGGCCACATCTCGGGGTCCGGTGCATTGTGGGGGTGATCCCTCAGACAGGTATATTGGTCAAACAGGCCACCGGTTATGTTCAGCTCTCTGAAATCCCTCGTGATGTCTATGGTTTATCTAATACCATTCAGGGTCTCCCCAGGAAGAGTCTCAGATTTCTTTTCCCCAAAGGAGTCAGTGCCATCAGGCTTAGAGACACTGATTACTCTGTTTTCTCTAGAGAATGACTGTCAGGCTGAAAGGTGTACATCTGGCAAGTCAGAGGCATCAGATAGCTTGGGAAAGCTTGGATAGAGTGCCTGCGGTTCTTAGGGTCCTAGATCCATGGACACTGATAGCTAGCTAGAAGGAATATAAGGGACACCTAATCCAACCCTTTTATTTTATAAATGAAGGCACACAAGACATGCTCCCCACCTTTTGGCAGAAAAGAGATGGTTACAGGGTGCAGACCAAGAAATACATTTTTGAGACCCGGCCAATACAGTGATTTGTTTTGTTTAACTGAGCAAATTGTTTTGGTTTGTTGGGGTTTTTTTCTCCCCATGAGAAGAGAGACAAAAATACAGAGTTTTGTTCATTGAAAAAATAATAATAAATTAAATTTTTAAAATGAAGGAACAGAGGCCCAGAAACGGAAAGCATTTTATTCAAGGACACACGGGGAGAAAACATCAGAACAGCGGCCCAGTCCCGTGACTGGGCAGCCCAGAGCTTCCTCCATTACTCTATGGCATTTCCTTCAGACATTGCCACTCCCTGTTGGCAGCCAAGTTGGTGGAAATTTTAATTACACCCGGCCCTAGCTTCACGCCTTGCACACGTGGGCAGCTGCCTAATAAATGTTTGTTGGACTGCACTGGGTTGATCAAAATTAAACAGGTATTAAATGAGAGCACTGGAATTGCAGCCTAAGTCTCTAGAGATATTCTGAGACAGTGCAGTGTGCTGCAGCCCAGCCCCACCAATCCTTAGCTTTTCTGACCTTGAACACATCAGCTCGCCTCCCTTTGTCTGCTTCCTCTGAAAGCCTTCAGCTAAAGATGGAAAAATAGCTTCTTCTCCATGAATGGAGCTCTGATACTAACTGGTTTCTGAGTCCCCATTCAACTGCCCCCCACAAACCACACATGCTATGATACCCAGGGTGGCTGTTTAAGATGGGCCACTCCAGCATCTACAAAGACCCCAAATCATGTTAGACCATGTCAGGCCTCAGCTGGACATTGGAATAGTGAGATAGATCCCCGAAAGTTTTCAAAATGATAATAGCTCTCGTTGTTATATAGTGTCTTATGGCTTGCAAAGAATTTTCTTACACGTCTACAGAGGCTGTTTTTGAAAATGTGATTCTCCTCATTTGACAGATCAACAAAGTGAGGCTAAGGGAGCGTTAATGAGGAAGAGAAGGGAACAAGCATTGATTTGGTGCCTAGTTATGCTCCAGGCATCATGCTAAAGTGGTTGACAAAGGTTAGCTTATCTGATGATCTTCACAGTGACTCTTGCAGGGAGGTGCTATTATTATCCTGACTTTATAGTTGAGGAAACTGAGGCAGATAGAGGTTATGTGATTTGCCAAGGGTCACACAGCTAGTAAGTGATTTAGAATCATAGACTGTTCAAGCTTTAAAAAACCTTGCAGCCCACCAGATCAAATTCCTTCATGTGTTCACTCAGTAAGTGTCAAAGACGGGAAGCCAGGCATCCCAGGATGCAGGATGGTAGTGTGGAAAATACCCCAACTGGAGTCAGGGGAGTGGGTCATATTGAGCCTCTGATACTTACTACCAGGGTGACCACACACAGATTCCTTGGCCTCCTTGGGCCCCAGTTTTCACATCTATAAAATGGAGGCTGGACTACAAGACTAAGGTCTCTACCAGCACTATATCTTCTTTGATTACTTGTCAGCGTTACTTAGAGGAGATTCCAGCACAGGAAAAGAAGTTGACAGATGACCTCTAAAGTCTATGAGAGGCCCAAGATTTTCAACAAGTGGCTTTTTTGGAGGATGTTGTATTTTGATCGTTGCAAAGAACCCAAAGGAGATGGGGACTCCATTTGAGGACACTTTGGAATAGCTACAAATGGGTAGGATGCAGTGTGACATGGCATTGGGTTTGGAGTCAGGGGACCTGGGTTTAATCCTGCTTTCGACAATGACTTCACCTCCATAGGCCTCAGTTTCCTCCTTTGTAAATTGAAGAGATTGAACTTGATGACCTCCAAAGGCCCTTTCAATTCCAATCCATGCTGCCACCCTCTGAGTGATAGGGTTCATCTGAGTACTCACATAAGAAAAAAGGAGAGGAAAGCAAAGGAGGGCCCTTAAGGAAATAAACCAAAGATTCTAAAATACAGAAAAACCTTAGGATTTTTGGTATGCCCCATCTGCCCTCATTGGCCTCAACTCCTATAGCCCTTATTCACTACATGTACCTATGTAATAGATGTAGGACTGTCTCCATCATTTTATATATGGGAAACTGAGTCAGAGAGAGAGAACGTGAACCCACCCGGGAAAATTAGCCTGATTTCCTTCTATGGAGCAATTAAACCACAATGCCTCTATTCAATATTGATCAATATCTGGGACAACTTCAACCATCTTCCCTAGAGGGCTGACCATTGTTATTGATGCTTTCTTGGGTCTCCAAATGTATGTGCAAGGGGAGAAGGGACAACGGCCAGAAATTTCTAAAAATGACAATTATTTCCCGTTTCTCTGGACCTTCATGTTGTCTATTTTTTTTCTTAGCCACTAGAGGTCACCCAACCCTGGCCTTAAATAAAACTCAAAGTACTAGATTCAGAGGGTAATATTCAGTCTGGTGTTTCAAGCAACCACACAAACACCAGGTGTCAGCAAGGAGAGGGTTTCTTCCTAAAGGCACCGGTGTGATGTCTACCTCTCTGCCTCAGATTAATCTCTCTCTGTGTGTCTCTCTCTGTCTCTGCCTCTCTCGGTCTCTCTCTGTCTCTCTCTCTCTGTCTCTCTCTCTCTCTCTCTTTCCCCTCTTCCACTACCCTTGCCTTCCTTTCCCTTTCTATTCCTCCCCTCTTCTTCCCTTTTCTCCCCTCTCCTCCCATCTCCTCTCTTCTTCTGTCATCTTTTCTCTCTTCTCTGTCTCTCCTCTTCTCTCCTTTCCCCCCTTCTCCTCTCCTTTTCTCTCCTCTGTTTTCCTCACCTCTGTCCCTCTCACTTCCTGTTACCTTAAATGAACCTCTCTCCCCTTCTCCTTTTCCCTCCACTCTCCCCCTCCATACCTTCTCTCCTTCCACATTTGCTCTCTGTTCTATCAATCATGGCCACTCCCATCCCCACCTTTTTTTTCCTCAGGTGTCAACCAGAATCTCTGGCCTATGTCCTATGGGAAAAGGCCGGCAAGCTGGGCTGCTTCCAGAAATTCCTGGGCTATCTGCTGCTGTCTATCGCCTGCTTTCTGCACCCAGTGCTGGTCTGGCATGTGACTATCCCAGGTATGACCACCGGCAGGGCTCAATGGGGTGACCACACACATAGCATCAAATAAAGTGCTCTCAAAGTACAAAGGACCGAACATCCTAGGCTCTCCTGCCACAGTCATTGCCCTTACATGACTGCTTGGCTAAGAACCCTGGGGAAGGAGAGAGAGCCAGTATGGCTGATCCTGACTAAATGGAGTATTCTGAGCGAGGACTCATCTTCCTTAATGGAGAAGCCCAGAGTCCTCTGGGAGCCTAAAAATAAAAATACTATCTTAGTGGGTAAAAGTTTTAAGTCAGTATTGATCCTAACCTTCCACAGGGTTTAACTGCTCTGGTCCTTATCAAAATTAAGGTAATCACTAGAACACATTTTTTAGGAAGTCAGGAAAGAAAAATCAAGTTTGAAAAAAGTCACAACCACCACCGCAATAATAACAACAATTTCCATTCCCAAAGCCTTTCACGTTTACAAAGTGCTTAGTCACCAGTTCTTCTAGACACTGATAACTCTTGCGATTTTTCTTCACATAGTCAGCTTGGAGAGTTCTCCAAGCCAGGACCTCCAATTAGACTTTTTAAAAGTGGGCAGAGATTTCTTAGGGCAATAGAGCATAGATTTAGAACTGGGATAACTTCATCAGTTTATAGATGAGGTCCAGGGAGGTTAAATTACTTCCCTAAGGCCATATAGATATTAAGTGTTAGAGACAGGATTTGAACCCAGGTCCTAAGTTGCAAATGCATTGTTCTTTCCTCTGTACCAGTCAATCAATAATCGTTCCTAAAGCACCGACTATGTGCCAGGCACTATGCTAAGCTCTGGGGTTACAAAAAGAGGCAAAAGTCAATCCCTGTCCTCAAGCTGCTTACAAACATTAACACGTGCTTCCTTTATCATATCTGAGTATGAAAGTCAGCTGCTAAGTAAGGCTAGTCCATGCGACCAGATGTGTCTTTGGGGCCCTCTTTATGGGTCCCCTCGCCTCTAAGCCACCTAGTCTGTAGGCATGCTGTGTCTCAGAGATCTAATTCTAACACATGGAGAAGCAGTAAAATTGGCTTGTTAATATAAATTCAATTGAGGGGGTCTGAGAGAAAGACCTCAGACTCAAAAACACAAGGCCACATGGAGGCCAGCAGACTTCAGGACACTAGGAAATTGCTGTTGGGAAGGGGCTAAGTAGGATAGGGAGGGACTGACCTAGAATATATCCATTGGATGAAAAAGCTCATCCTCATATAGCTTCCTACTTTACTAATTATTCCCATTAACTAGGAGCCAAGCTTGATTGCTTCTCCTTGCTAGTAATATAAATAATGGAGACTCCCTATGAAGGTCAGCACCCTGAGACCAAGCCCCAGCTGCTAGACTCTAGTTACAGCTCTATCATTACTAACTGCCTTGTTGTAAAGGAATTAGTGGATGAGTTTGAATCCCAGCTCTGTGCTCACAAGCTGTGTAACATTCAGGGTGTTATTTGACCTCTCCAGAACTCAATTTCCTTATCAGCAAAATGGGGAAGCCGGACTAGGTGATCTCCCTTACATCTCTAATTCTATGAGCCTAGGCGTTCTAGTAAATGAAGCTTGTGCTAGGCTGATATAGGTCAGCACCTTCTCAGCAACTTATAGTCATCAATATTAGCCTAGAGTAATGACAGCTGCAGTGATTTTCCCAGGATCGCACAGCTAGTGTATATCAGAGGTGGGACCTGAGCCTGCATCTTCGAAGTTCTGATAATACCCAAAGGGGCATTAGTACCTCCAAAGGATGTTGACAAAAGAACCTTGTAAACTTTCAAGTTCTCTAGAAATGAATGCTTTTATTACAAAGGAAGTCAGCTTGCTATCCACTAAGCCACGTTGCCCCTAGGGTGAGGAAATGACTTTCAAAACCAAGGGTTTTTAACCTTTTTTGTATCATGGATCCCTTCGGCACTCTTGTGAAGTCTGTGGGTCTCCTTCTTAGAGCAATGTTCTTAAATTCATCAAATAAAGCACATAGGTTACAAAGGAAACCAATTATATACAAGCACAGTTCTCAAAATATATGTTTTGAAGTTCATGGACCTCAAGTTAAGAACTCTTGCCTATTGTGAGCTTCTATGATGAATGATGATGATGGGACAATGCTTTGTACTGTAAATTATTAAGTTCCTTATACACATCAGGTAATATTATTTTCAGCTCAGCATAAGGAGGGGTAAGTCTCTCCTTTGATGAGATCTGAATTACTAGGTACACATACTAAGGGAAAAGAATTTCAAAGGAGGGCCCTTGGGGATGGCCCCTAGCTGGGGGATGGCCCCCCACAGGATTTGTGCTTGGAGGGACTTTGCTGAATTTCCACCGTGCCATTTCCAGAGTGACTGAAGCTCATTGTCTTTTCCAGGGTCTATGCTGATCATCACTGCCCTAGCATACTTCCTCCTGAGTAAACGTAAGAAAAATAAAAGTAGCTGCTCCTCAGAACACTACACAGACCCCTCCGCTAGCACCGTGAGCACCACGGGATATGGGGATACCGAGCAAACATACACCTTCCACAGCTCCTTCAGGGAAAGGCCAACCTCCCTCTTTGGCCACATGAAAAGCATTTTGAAAGGGAGCAAGAAGTCTCCCCCAGCCAGGCCCCCAGACACATTGATGGAGCTGGTTCTGGAGCCAGCTGATTTGCTACCTGGAAAGAAGCAGGTGCATTTCGAAGAAAAGGTGGTCAAAATCATCCCCTCTATCACTGAGAGCCTGGACGACAGGGACAGTGAACCAGAAGAAACCACCTCTGATACTGTGCCCATCATTCCCCCTCCAGAGGCCCCTCTCCTTATGTCCACCCTCACAACCACAGCCTTGTTTTGAAGAGCATATAGAATTTGCCTTCCATTATTCCTCACAGAAGTCCCCCAGGGGTTCCCACAGAATGTTCTATCTCGTATTACCACCCCTCTAAGAGCCTTTGAGTTCCAAAGACTCTCCAAGGAAGTCATGAGGCCTAACAAGGATCTGAGTCTCAGAGAGTCCCCAAGGAAATCATGTAATCTCCAAGGAAGACCCTACAAAATGACACAGCAACCCTCAATGTATGTATGGTTAATATGGCTCATTTCCTCTCATTTTATGGGTAGACTGAGACCCAGGAACATAAAGTAACTTGCTAGGTCTCCCCTAAATGGGTAGTCCACATTTTCCAGTCAAGAACAATGTTCCTTCTGTCTCCAAAAACTTTACATTACAGGTTTTTGGTTTTGCTTCTATTTTTTCAAGAGAAGCCCTTCGCACCCATTTCACACAGATGGGGATTGCACAGAATGACAGAATTCTCTCTGCAAAAGGACTGCAGGATTGGGCCCCAGAGACTGAGTTGCCAGTGAAATACCTTGCTGTATCCCACCTTTTTTTTTTCCTGTTCACTGTACACAGCCCTGTCTGTTACCTCATGTCCATTGATCAAGACAATGTCCAGTCCCTTGGTCAAGAAATGGTCCAGCAGCTAGAGCAGCCCTGTATCAGTCATATAAGATCACATGTCTCAGTTGCAGTTAACCAGGAAATCCATGTGCCTTTTGAACGAGCTCAAAAGACAAACTATCTTGTTGAATTTCAGTCCATCAACAGTATTTATAAAGTGCCTCCTGTGTGCTTTGGTGAATAAGGAGTTTTAGTTATAAAGGAAGCACCGTAAAAGTTCCCTCTTAAAAACTGGCCACCAGATGAAAGATTTTAGTAGCTTTGATGGCCCACAAAGACAACAAACTTCACTGATTAGTTTTAAGCGGGAGAGGAAAAAAGTCTGAATGAGGGAATGAGGATTTCATAACAATTCTCAGGTAATTCCCACAGCACCTATTCTGAGAATATTTTTCCAGTTTCCAAAGAGGTGTGGGAACCCTGGAATCTAAGAAGTACTGAAAGCATTGAGAATTCATCTGCTGTGATGTCATGACACAGAACATTAATTCTAAGTGTATTGCACAAGCAAGGTTCAACACACAGAGACTCTGCAGAAGTTCTTTGCAGATGAGACTCATGGGGGCTTTGGGGTTGGGTTTAATGGCTTCTGAGGTCACTTTTGACTCTGGCCTTCTGTGATTCTGTGGCAGGTCTCTTCGTCCTATAAGAGTCCTTTAGCTTGTTGGCATGTACTGGATAAGAGGATAAACCTGACATTAGCAAATATTCATAAAGAAATGAAAGATTATGTGTTTCTGGAGCTCACAACAGCCCAGGAAATTAATCCCATTAATTAGCAATGCATTGCCTCGGGGTAGCTAGGTGGCCCAAAGGATAGAGTACCAGCCCTGAAGTCAAGAGTTCAAATCTGGCCTCAGGCACTTAGTAGCCATGTGATGCTGGGCAAGTCACTTAACCCCATTGCTTCAAAAAAAAAAAAAACATTGCCCAGTAAAAGTTTCTAAGGTTTGTTTTAATAATAATTTGTAATCAACATTCCAATTGTATATAAACATATATTTTAAGGTTCTGAAAAGCAGTTTATCTGCTTTTGATAAACAAAAACATCTCTCTCACAATTTTGTTTGCACTATTAACTTGCACTTTCTTCAGAGGCTCAATGAACAGAAGCCAAGGCCAGCATAGTCTCTTTAGGAGAGAATGGAGAAGCAAAGGAAAGGAGGAAGAGCAGAGAAGGTGAAAAGAGAAAAGAAGGTGAGCAATGTGGAATGGGATGGGGTGAAGCAGTGGAGTTGGGGAGGGAGCTCAAGGAAAGGACAATTGGACCTGAGTGTTGGAGGGACAGAGTACCTGGATGTCTGCTCCAGTCTATATCCTTTAGGGTTTCCTCTGTGGCCTACAGAAGGGTCACGAGCCCTTGCTAGCCTCTTGGACCAAAGCCATATCCCTATCCCTCAGGACTGGAAAGAGTATTGGTCTAGGCCAGGGGTGGGGAACTTGTGGCCTTGAGGCCCTCAAGTGTGGCCCTTTGACTGAATCCAAACTTCATAGAACCTGTGACTCAGTCAAAGGGCCACACTTGAGGACCTAGAGGGCCACATGTGGCCTCGAGCCCTGCTAGGGGTCTGAAGCCCTGGACATCTAATGCCACTTTTGTTTCTAATTAACAGTGTGATCTCAGCAAAGTCACCTCCCTTCTCAACCTGTTTCTTCATCTAAAAGGAAGTTTATAGATTAAATGACTTTGTAGGTGCCATGCAGACCTAAATTCTACGATTCTCATAAGTTTCACAGTAATCAAATCTAAATGAATCTAGCTGTGTTTAACCTTAGAGGGAACAAGTACAAATGCCCGTAAGAACTCCATTTTCCCCTATATAGTTAGAGGAAAAAACACACTCAAATGCTGGTAGCATAAACTGGAGAGCAGGAGTGTGTTGAATTTTAAAGTTGACTGCCCGTCACAGCTGGTCCTCAGTGGGGAAGATTTCAAAGGAGGCCCTCCCAAGCAGAAGTGAAGTCAGGGAGGGAAGAGTCAACATCATCCTAAGATGTAATAGAAGGACGCGTGCGTATTTCAAGTACTTAAAAGAGATGGGATGGACGAGTAGGTGGTGGGTCGACCTCAGTGCTGGGGAGAGCTAAAATCAAGCCATTATTCCTCTGATGGGCAAACTGGCTGACTTAGGCAACTCGATAAGGCAGGAAGTTGCATAGAAGATGCCGAACTGTCTAAGTAAAGAAAGTTTCCTTAACCAGGTATTCCCTATAATGAAGAAATCACAGATCTATTATTATTCCCAGCCCTCAAAATCCAGATGTTGCAGACAGCCGGCAGCTGAACTCAGCTACATGTCAGTACCACTGTATTGTTTTCACTGAATTTAGCCAGGGACCACTTGTTTGTCCTTTGTTCTGGAAGAGGACCGATGACCTTATGAAACTGGATTCAGGAGTTGAAAGGTTTAAAGGAGGGGGGGAGGAGTTATTCTCGGTCTGTCATGCTAAGTTTTAATAAACACTTGAAAAACAATGTTTTGGATACATCTTTGAGCTGGCATCTGTAATGGAAAAAAATTTCAGTAACAAAACATACGGGAAATCGGCAAGTTCCAAGATGGTGTGGCTTCCTGCACCATGTCAATAAGTGGTCATCAAGGATTTATTGAGCTCCTACTTTGGGCAAAGCCTTAAAACTCCTGCTTGAACACCTGTGATCTTATTCATTTGAGCCGAGCTGAACTCCCAAACATGGATCTTAGCCGCCAAATCAAAGAGGAAGTGGTGATGTTTTGCAGAGTTAAGTCTATGAGTAATTATATGGAACACAATCTTCTCAAACCTGGAAACAAGAAGGATGAGGTCAGAGCAGTCATCACAGGGAAGGGAAGTATTTGCTGACAAGCATATATGGTATGTATGGTATACACGAAGGTGCATAGAGGAAGGTATAACAAGGGTAGAGCAATAGGGGTGCTAGAATTGAGAGGGTGCTAGCAGAACTTCAGCAAGACAGAAACAATTGATTAAATTGCATTAGTTGGCAAAAGTAATTAGTTAAAAACAGGAACCTGCCAAATGGATCCCAATTCCTTCCCCATGAGGTGATGGCCTCAGTGGCTCACTAGATCAAGTGTTGGCCTTTGAGAGGAGGAGAACCGAGTTCATAATCCTGCCTCAGGGACTTACTAGTTATGTGACCCTAGGCATGTCACCATCTCTCTCAGACTCAGTCTCCCCATCTGTAAAATGAGAATAATTACAGCACTCATAGATTTGTGGTAAGGATCAAACTCCATGGAAGGCACTATGTAAACCTTAACCTGCTACATACTACATACATACCTTTTACTGTTGGATCTCCTTCCCCACCACCCCCAAATGCATCTCTTGATTTGCTGATGTATATTCTGACTCCTGCCCTGGGGGTAAAAAATGTCAAATTACAGCCCTGCAGGTAAGTATTGTTACCTAAAGGATTAATAATTTTTATGCCTTTCTTCCTGGCTCAGAATAATAATAAGCATTCCCAGAATTCCAAGTCCAGTGATTTCCCTCCATGGGGTTCAGGAAAAGAGGTCCTACTTTGCAAAATGTAAAGGGCTTTATATGAACGGCAGCTATTTATCTCATGCTTTTAGTCTGTATGGAAAGGCTGCTTCTCCTCTGGCCAGGCTTTAAAGCATTTGCCAGCTCTGTCCCAGGGTAGCAGTCACCACAAACCCTCCAGCTAACTTTCCACTTGACAGAATGTCACCATGAGGATGGGAGGGATTCCAAAGATCATCTAGTCCTACCTGGTCATTTTACAGGTAAACTAACTGAAGCTAAAGTTAGGTCAGTGACTGGCCCAAGGAAACACAGTCAGTGAGGATCAATGGCTGAATTCAAATCACTGATCTCTCACTTGAGGGCCAATTTCCACATTAAGACAATCAAAAGCACTTTAGGTAGGACAGATTATTATTACCTTCATTTACAGAGGAGGAAACTGAGGTTTAGGGGATTAGGCAAGGATTCAAACTGAAATTCCTGACTCCAAGTCATCCTTTCTACAAAGTCACAATCCTCGAAACTACTTACAGTGTAATTCATTCTTTCACTAGCATTATTTCCCAATGATCCCATTTCTCTAATAAGTCTTCTCTCTGTGCATTCAAATGTAAAAAAACAAAACAAAACAAAAAACCTGTGGATGTACCACACACACTCACATCCAGAGGGACACACACAACCACACCCAGCAACTAAAGACCTCTGAGCTTCTGTGAATATAATCTTAATTGCAATTTCCTTCCTCCATACTAATACAACTCTCTGGCCATCAACTCTTCACCCTCATCCTCCAGCTGTTGGAAAAGCCTTTAAATCAACAGGGAACCAGAAGGCCTGGATGATTATCCTGTTCGTGCCAAGGTATTTGAAGGGAGAAGGGCCCAGTGCTGGAGAAGTAAACAGGAATTTCCTAAGCGATAAAGGGCTCATGTGACCCCCTCACAGCTGGCCTCTGACATCTTCCCAGTTGATTGTTCAGAAGTAGGAGAAACATAAATTTAAAGAATTTTTAAAAAACCAAACAATAAGAGCAGTGTTTAAATAAACTGTTTTGCTAGTTTGCATTTTATGCCAAGTGCTTTTCAAGATGAGAAGGGTTAAAACTGTTTTGCTGTAGAAAGAACAAAGAGGTGGAGACTTTAGTCTAAGTCTACCAAACCCCAGCCACGTAGCTTTCAGCAAGCCATTTCACCTCTAGAGGTCGCATTAAAAGAGGAGATTGAAGGAGATGATTCCTAGGCAGGGGTGTTCTGAAGCTATCTGGGAGTTAACTGTGAAACGTTCAGTAAGAGCCTTGAAAATCAACGGATGCTGCAGATCTGGGCTTGATGTATTATTTTTTTGATTATCTTAAGACTTCAGAAAATGATGAAGAAAATGTTAATATTCTTATTAAACTTAAAAGTGTTTTGTGTATACATTTTTTCAGAGCTGCTTGTTAAAACATGTAACAGTACACCACTAAGTTCCCTTTCAGCTGTAGGATTCCATGAGTCAGTTAAAAGACCAGGATCTGAGAAGCTGCATGGCCTCAGAGTCAAGCCCTCGTAGGTTCAAATCTGGTACGTACTCTTTCTATGACATGAGGGGAATCCGTTTTTCTCTCATGGCACCTCCTTCAGACTCTCAATGGTAGCAGTCTGGTACCGATCTGCATCAGCAGAGGGAGTTTCCTCATCAAGAATTTATAACACTGATGAAATTACATGTCCTGTCCAAAAACACAAATAACAGAATTATAGGAGTTATTAGTAAAAGAGACCTTAGAGATATAACCTAGTCCAACCACTTTATTTTACGGAAGTGAAGTTGATTGGGGGATGGACTCAGGTCACTGTGTGAAGAGCTTTACAAAGATTATCTCATTGCATCCTTACAATAGCCCTGGGAGGTAGGTGCTATGGTTATCCCCATGTTACAGATGAGGAAATCGAGGCAGACAACAGTAGAGTGTCTTGATCAGAGTTACACAGCCAGTAAGTGTCTGAGGCTGGATTTGAATTCAGGGTCTTTCTAACTCCAAGCCCAATGTTCTATATGCTATGCCACCTCACTGCCTAGGTACATATTCTCCTTGAGGGCAGGGAATCTTTTCTTTTTGCTTGTAGCACAAGGTCCAGAACATAGTAAGGGCTTGATAAATACTGTTCTATGCCTGCCCTACATGACTTACCCAAGGTCATGCAGCTAGGATGCTCAGATCAAGAATGCAAGCATAGATCTTCTGACTCAAAACCCAATGCTTTCACCTCAAGGCAAAGCTCTGAGCCAAGTCAAAGTTGGCTAAGTGAATATCTATGAGTCTAAAGAGAAACATAATATCCTTCTTTCTTTTTGGTTTTTTATCTGACTTCAATGAGAGTTCTTGTTTGTAAGAGATTTGGAGAACTTTTGCTACAAAGAATTATCTCCTCTCCCTCCTTCTCCTCGTTCCCCACCCCTCCTTCTCTTTTTCCCTCTTCCCCTCACTTTCACTTCTTCTTTCCTTCCCTCCCCTTCCCCCTCCTTCCTTCCCTCCTTCTCTCCCTCCTCTCCCCTCTCCCCCTTCCCCTTCCTCCCCTTCCCTCTCTCAGAATCTTAGGGAGTTGCCTGGGACACTGAGTGATAAATGATTTGCCCAGAATCGTACAACCAGTATATATCAGAAACATACTCAAAGCCAGGTCTTCTGGTCTTTGAAGCCATCACTGTACTACACCAAATCACCTCTCTGTCAGTATAAGGAACAATTGTAGGAAATGGGTATAGTTGGGATTGGGAAAGGGTGACACTGGGAAATGTGGATGGTACCTTTGCAAACTATATAGGACAATAACAAAAATTAAAACTCTAAGAAGTTCAGAGATAGAAGACAGCAGGCTATAGTGCAAAGTGTGCTGTACTTGGTGTCAGAGAACCTAGGTTCAAATCCTGCCTGTGAAGCATATTCCCTGTGTGACCTTGGACAAGTAACAACCTCTCTGTGTTTCAGTTTCCTCATCTGTAAAAGGAAGGAGTTGGACTCTAGGGTCTCTTCTAGCTCAAAATCCCATGACCCCAAAGATCCATCCCAACCCATAGCTATATCCCCTCTCCAACACATACTATAGACTTAGAATCAATAAACAGAAATAAAAGCATAAAGACTTTTTGAAAACTGCAGTAAAATCCACACAATCCAATTGCAAACCCATGGCCCATTCAACTACACTGAAGACTTGAATCTGGATTCAAAGAAGAGAATGATGATTTTTTGAGAACTACCATCAGATTGTCCTCTGGAGAGTTAATGAGTAAGTTATTTAGTCTGGCGGCCCTTCCCTATAGGTGAAGATGGTTCATCTGCCCCCACCCCAAGGATTCTTTTCCACCACATATCTTCCACTGTGTCCTTCCTAGTGCTCTTTCTTTTGCATCCCATTTTCTCTCTCCACCTCCACATCTCCTTAAAGAAAAAGGGTTCCCTTAAGAGGAGGGAAAAATCATGTATGAAAGAAAGAGATTCATAGACAGAAGGAAGCAATGTGGAGGATGAGGGGAATCAGACAAAGGAATTTGTCTGACACTTTCTCAGGGGGATATGTCCTTTATGGATTCTGGAACTTGGGTTCTTTAACCTTTTATATTTTCAGGCCAAACAAGTTCCTTCCTTTTCAATTTGGCAAAACTTTTCTAGGTTGGCATTTCAGTTCCTAGTCGTGCATCAGACCATTTCTCCCATTGCTCTGGGAAATATTCTTGGGTTATCAGGCTCACCTGTATAGCTGTTTATTGCCATTTCATCTAAGAAATAATTGTCTGTACAGCCAGGCCAAGTTCTCCTTCCAGATGGGGAGAGTAAGGAGATAATGAGCTGCTACGTGGCTTATGATCATGTTTCTATGTATGGCCATGTCATCACAAGAGTTCCTCTTTTGAACTTGCTAATGGTCACAGCTCTTCCCTGCTAAATTGCCAAGCTCTAGTGTCAAAGAACAAGGCCAACGCTATCTTCTTATTCAAGATTATTCTGTTTACAACCCAACCATCCTCTGAGTAAAGAACTTTCCTACATCTTGTTGTTTCCTTATGAGGTGATGCATCTGTCTTTTAGCATTCGACTCCTGACTTGGGAAGCAGGAGAACTGGGAAGGAAGGGGAGAAGGAAAAGGCATTTACTTAGTGCCTGCTATGTGCTGGGCATCGTGCTAAGCACTTTGCGGATATTATCTCATTTGATCCTCATAGCAACCCTGGGAAGTAGATCCTAATATCATTCCTATTTCACAGTAGAAGAAACTGGGGCATATAGAGCTTAAGTGACTTGTCCACAGCTAATCCGTTTCTAATGCTGGATTTGAATTCAGCTCTTTCCTGACTTGAAGCCTAATACTGTATTCACTTTACTTCCTAGACCTCATGGATCTGGTAGCAAAGATTCCATTTACAGGCAAGGGGAACTGAAAACTTAATCTGAAACCTAGATTCCTTCCCACTGCTAGACATTAGGGTTAGGCATTGGTCTCCTAAGGACTTACTCCCCACTGATCTAGGACTGTCAAGAACTCCTATTTTTTTTTCCCACATTACTTCACTTATAGAAGATGTAATTTACTATCATGGCCAAGAATAAAAACATTCAGGAACTGAGTCCTCAGCAGTTCCTGACGTGAATAGCCACCTTTTCAGCAATGTAGGAGGCTATCATCTGATTAAGTTTGAGGACAGAAGACAGGATTTGAAATATGGGACAGAACAGAAAAGAATACACATTTTCATAGAATCATAGATTTAGAGCTGGAAGGTCCCCTAGGCCACCGCTTTATAGGGAGAAGAGAGTGTGGGAGATGAACAAGGACATAATAAAAGAGTCAAATCATGGAAGACCCAAATGCAACTAATAGGTTCAAATTACCCGCCCAAGCGGGTAAATATCAGTGGAAATGACACGACAGGAGAAGCGTCAATATCTGTTTGGCTGCCATCCCTGGGCTGGTGAAGAAGACTAGAGGGTGTGACTAATGAACTCCTACTACTGATCTTTGCGAGATTATGGAAAGCGGGAGGGGCATTGAAGGACTGGAAAAAGAAAAAAACAGATACTTAAGTTTCAAATAGGAACAAAAAAAAGAATATGGATTCTATAGTCTATATAGGGCACCACGTTTGATGGGTTCCTGGAAAAATTCAAGAAGGTATTATTAAAGAGATAGTACGTAAGCATCTAGAATAGCAAACAATGATCAGAAGATCTGCATGGCTTCATCCAGAGCAGGTCATTTCAGCCCACCTCCATTTCTTTTTTCAACAGAGTTATCATTAGACTGGTAGATGGGGGAAACATCGTATGAATTGTATACCTAGATCCCAGCATGTGACAAAGTCCCCTGTTCTATTCCTATGGACAAGATGGAGAGATATGGGCAATTTAAACAGTAGTTTAGTGAACCTGATTCAACGTTCACAACCAAAGAGTAGCCGTTAATGAGTTGATGTCTTCTTATAAGGCTGTCTCTACTGGAATGTTCCAGAAAACTTTGCTCCATCTTGTACAGTTTAGAATTTTTAGCAATCACTTAGATAAAGGTCTAGATGACATGCTTATCAAACTTGTAAATAATGAAAAATTAGGAGAGATAGCTGACATTCTGGATGACAAAATCAGAGTCTAAAAAGACCTCTAGGGGATAGGATATTGGGCCAAATCTAAACATATGAAATGTAATAGGGATAAATATAAATCCAGATGATCAACAATTTTAAGCTTTTGGGGACATCAATTAGACCAACTCCCTCATTTTATAAATGAAGAAAATTATGTTTAGAAAGTTCAAGTTTAATCCTGAACGGAAGAAAAAAAATGGATATTTAATGAATTGTCAGACTTTCAAGATTTTGTTTAAAAAAAACAACAACCTCAATTTAACAGAAGATTTGACATACAAGAGCCAAGAGAAATAAAAGGTATATACCAAAGACTAATTACAAGGGACTCAGTAAGGACAGACTGTTTACCATTTATATAAGGGAATGTAAAACGTATGTCTAAGATTGTTATTAGTAACTGGGTAGTTCATAATAAAGATTGGGGTAGATGTAAGTATGATTTGATTTTTAAAAGTAAAACTGTTTAGGAACAGCTAAAAAGAGTAATTATCTTATACAAATGAGATGTGAGAGGAAGAACTGACACAAAGGAATTAGGTGGGGCAGAGGACTGGGTAGGTCTGGAAACCTACTTTCATCGGGAATGGGTTCAAGAGGGAACTATATATGTGTGTGTGTGAATGTGTGTGTGTGTATACATGCAGAACAGCATAAAAGTCTTCTAAATTCAGAAATAAATGAAACATTAAGGGGATAAGGAGGGAGACGATAAGGAAGGGATCTTCAGCGCAGAGAGGGAGAGAATAGGTTAAAGGGGGATATAGAAGGATGTTTATATTAATGGGAATGGGAGCATAAGGGAGGGATGGGGGGGGGAAGGTTAAATAATAGGAGGGCAAGGTAGAAAGTAGAAGTACAGTAGAGGAATTAGGAGGGATAGGAAATAAGAGATACATACAAACTTAAAATAAAGATCAAGAGTAGAATTGTTAGGAGGAAAAGGAGCAGGGATGGTAATCATGATTTTGGAAAAAGTTAAGGTTAAAATAGATTTAAAGAAAAGAGAAGGCTTGCGATAATACAGTCCACCACTCTCAGAGTCTCTTTTATGAACTCTCTGTCAGCATCTGGCTTTTGGAGAGACCAGAGGTGAGTTGGAAACACAATCCAAGGTACTATGACTATGGCTGGGAGACTAGAGGCTCTGAAAGACAGTATGGGCAGCCACACCAGGCATCAGACCCTAACACTGTGTATATCAAGGGTGCCTGCAAAAATAATGGAAGAGAAGGAGCCCAAGGAAGTATCGGTATCCACTGGGGACCAGGTCATGATCTAAACAGGAGTGCCACATTTTCTGGACGACAGACAAACCAAAGAGCATCATTAGAAGCAGCTACCAAAGGGATTGAGCAAGCAAAGGCCCAAAATATGGACAGCGTTACTGTGCACACAAATAATGATCTTATCGTCAAAGGCATGAATGGATGGATTGACAACTGGAAAGAAAATGGCTGGAAAACAAACAAAAATACAGATGTTGCCAACAAAGACCTATTGGCTAGACTGAATAAAATGACTCAGGACATGAAAGTTGATTGGAAGCATGTCCCTGCTCATTCGAAAGCTCAAAGATTAGCCAAAAGAGCAACTAGAAAGCGAGAAGACTCCATCAATACTTTGCAGATGGTGAAGTTTAAAGGGTTGCACTCTTTAATCCTGCAATACAATCTCCCAATCAGTCTTGTTACCCTTTCCCCCTCCTTGTGTTGTCCCTGTCTTCCATGGGTATCTTGGTCACTTTCTTCATGTGCTTTCTCGGTTTTCCTATGTGCTATTTTCATTTTTCTTTAATAATATAAACAAAATACTATATACTATACTGTAAACATACTATAAATAACTGTAGAAATTGTTCCCATGTACTAATAAGAAGAAGAGCAAGGCAGATATCCTTGTCTCTGACATATCCAACCAGTCTTGCTCTAAACTATCTAGAAACCAGTTCAGACTGCTCGACTGCTCACATGACTTTGGGGTCATGGGAGTCATCCACTTTTCTTCCAGGCAAAATGAACTGTGAGACACACCTTGCTATCTCCCCGGACACTGCTGTCTAAGGACTTCTTGGTTTTGCCATTTGCCCTGCTTGTATGCCCTCATCTGACCTTCTGACAGTCTGAAGAGGCCTGTCTGGGCCATGCAATCTGCCCCTCTGGTGCATTCCTATAAGACTTTCAGGACTTAGAACTTTGAAAATCTTTTCATTTACCCGGCAACTGAAGTCTCTAATAATATGTTGTCTCCTCACCCACCCAAGTGTGAACTTGATCGTAGACTGTCTTTCCGTAGTTGTTTGTCCATCCCCAGTACTGAGCGTAGCACTTGGAACTCAGTAGGAATAGGAGTTCAGTAAATATTTTTTCAGTAATTCATAATCTATGGTTTATGGCTCCCCTGACCCTTCTGATAGTATCATTTTTACTTTATGAAACAAACACCGCCTTTTTCCATTTAAGAAATATCTTAAGGATTTGACAAAGGGACAAAAAAATCAGCAGTAAGGAGGGATTTTGGGAAGAGGCCCAAAATATGTTCAGTGGTATTCTGATCGATAATGATATTGAATATTTCACATTGAAAATTTGTTTTTCCTTTTGTAAATTGTTTTTTTTACAATTCTGGATATTGGTTGCTTGTATAAATTTCTTAGAGATGTTGGATGTCCAAGTCTAATAATTAAATTGTTCCTGTTTAAAAAAAAAAGAAAGAAAAGAGAAAAAATAGGGAAACTATACCATGTGTCAATCGTATTCATCAACATCGTTTTGACCTATTTAAAATAACTAGACAGTGTGAGGTTGGAATATTGCTGTGGTGAAGGAAATGACAAGCTAGTGGACTTGGAAAAAGATGGAAAGACTTGGACTTATGAAGGAAAATGGTATCCGCCCTCAGAGAAACAGAGGACAAATAAGTACAGTATGTCTATATATGAGTATGATTATAGATATCTAAGGATATATGTATAAGAAAGTGTATATATATATATGTGTGTGTGTGTGTGTGTGTGTGTGTGTGTGTGTATACTCACACACATGCTTAATTGTAGCCTTCTCAGGATGGGACAGGAAGGGAAAAAAGAACAAAGCAAAAAGTGCTCAGCAGAGAACAAAAGAAACCCTTCAAGGAAGCAAAGAAAAGACAGCTCTCAATACAACGTAGAGTTTTTATACTATAGGCTTTCTTGAAATCAAAATTCATTGCTGTATATTTTGAATCCCCTCTTACATTCTGCTGTTCACATGACAATGCCTTATTTTTTCCATTTCTTTTTTTGTGTATGTTTCTGTATTTAAGTTTATAATATGTTTCTTTTTTTTCTTAAGAAAAAAAGTTTAAGAGACTTGACCAAGAGAGAACTTGGATCTGAATTTAGATTGTTTGATTCCAAACCCATGGCTCATTACCACAATGAAGTCTTGCACTTAGATTAAAAAAAAAAAACAAATTTCACAAATACAAGAAAGGAAAGGCCTGCATAAATACCAGTTTGCCTGAAAAAAGAGCTGTGAGTTTTGGTAGATTCCTTTTTTTTTTTTTGAGGAGGAAGGCAAGGCAATTAGGGTTAAGTGATTTGCCCATGGTGACAGGGCTAGTACGAGTTAAATGTCTGAGACTGCATTTGAACTCCGGTCTTCCTGACTCCAGGGCCAGTGCTCTATTCACTGTGCCACCTAGCCATCCCATTGTGGTAGATTTCAAGATCATATGAGCCAACAGTGTGATATGATGGCCAAAAATATTCATGCTACTTTAGGCTTCATTAAGAGAAGTGGAGGAGAGTGCTTGGTCAATGTCAGTATGACTCTGTCAGTCTCATGATTCAGTTTGACTCAGAGGCCTTCAAAAGTCTTAGGGCCCATCTCTACCTTGTCAACCCAAGTCTCCCAGTGATGTTTTCTTAAGGTACATAGGTCATATCCAAAGAAAATTCCAATTATTCACAAACCAAGCATCATTTCTGGATTTAATTGTTATTCAATTTCTTTGTAGAACTGCCTCCTAACTCTTTAAGCAATACTTTCACAGAGGCTAGCCTAGTACAAAATTGCCAGGAATTATTATTATATTATATTATATTATATTATATTATATTATATTATATTATTATTATTATCAATTCCTCAGGCATAACTCCATAGTCAAAACTCTCAGGCATGACTGACTATCAACTGTCAAACTGTCTCTTTTGTTTTAACACTAGTGACCTTACTTTTACACTATCCCTGCTCTTTCACATTTCTACCCAATGTCCTTTAAATGCCCTCTGTTCCTGATATTAGAAGACCTCCATGATTTTCACCTTCAGAACAAAACCAGACCACTTACCTTCCTCAATTCCTTAGTGATACTCAGCTATGATCATGGGAAACAAGTCCTGGGGAGATGGAGCCTTACAACTGCCCCTTAGAGGGTGCTATGGCCCCAGCTACCAACGAAACAGAAAGGAAAGTTCTTGCCACCAAAGTCCCCGGCCCCATCAAATGTTTTAACATCAGAAATGGATATGATCTTATCCGTGGAAATGACATCAAATAAAAGTATTAACATTTGCTTTGCAGCTGGTCCCTAAGGACCACTGGACTTTATCATTTGACTTTGGCAGCTAGGTGACACAGTGGATAGAACATTGAATCTGGAAACAGGAAGACGGTGAGTTCAAATCTAACCTCAGGTCTTTAGTAGCTGTATGACCCTGGACACATCACTTAATATCTAGCAGCCTCAACTTCCTCATTTGCAAAATGGAGATAATATCACCTCCCTCATAGGATTATTATGAAGATAAAATGTAATCATGTTTGTAAAGCCCTTTGCAAACCTTCGAGTTCTATATAAATACTTCCTACTGTCTAACTTGCAGCTGAAACCTTCCATATGTGTTTATACCCCATTAGAAAAGGAGCTGTTTAAGAACAAAAATGGTCTTATTTTTCTATTTGTGTGGCATGGGGTTTTGCCTATAGTAAGCGTTTAATAAATGATTCATTCATTTCTTTTCATATTTTTTAGATCTTGTCATATGTGACCACATTAATATATAAATGCAAACAATAAATGTAGAGTACTATAACAACACAGCTACATCGGATTAATATGCTATGCTTAAACAACACCTTAGCGCAGCAACAGGCAATTTCAAATCATGAACGCAGCACCGCCAATTGTCTCATGTTTCAACATATGGCAGTTAGTCAGAAATAGAGTAGAGTTCAAATTTTTCAAATCATATTAACAAGAATCTAGCAAGCACCTACTATGTGCCCAGAACTATGCTAAAAATGGAAGATAAAGTATAAGGCAAAACAAGGTAAAAGATTTCAATAAATTTAACAATGCTATAACAATATTTTCATGCTAACATGAGCTAGGAGTGACGTGAAACTCATTTGGATATGCTCATTTTAGCTCCAAAGAAATTAAAGGAAAAGAAAAAGAAAAATTACATTTAAAAAAGGAGATTCCAGGATATAACCAGGAAGAAACAAAATTATATGTGCCTCAAAAAAAAAAAATCCCTTCCCTATCAAAAGGGAAAAATGCAAACAAAATGTGTTTTCCTGACTGGAAAGACAAACTCTCTGAGATAAAAATGACCACAGCCAAATATGTCTTAAAGTCAAAGAAATTTCCTGCCCTCATATTGCTGCCTGAGGCAACTACCACTTCAGTTCCAAACGGATGCATCAGGGCACCAGCTCCTCCATGATTGTGCTGCTCCCCAAAGTCCTTTCTGTCTAAGGCTCTCTCTCTGATGGGAGCCTAAAAGTGAATGCATCCTTTCTCAAAGCACCAAGATGGTCTCTCTCCTAAGCTCCACCCTCATGCAGGCACTGCTGTTTCAAGAAAGCCTTCCCTCCACCAATGAGAAGAGTCCTTTGCAAATGTGCCAGGCTTAAACTCCATGTCAGTCTCTAAAATGCCACAGCTGTTATAAAGGAGGGGCTATCTTTCTGAAAAAGGAAGAAATATTCAATGATGCCTTAATGTGCCAAGTCTGAGAACATTCTCTCCAGAGGACCATTCCTGCCTCTCATAAATTTCATCACACCCAAGGATACAACGTGTGATTGACTCCCTCCATTAACTCAGGTTGTATCCATGCCATCCAATAACTGAGATGTCTTTTACCCTAAGATCCCTCTTTCCTTGTTGCCCCTGTTCTCATTATTCCTCTGCCCTCCTTCCCACAAACTCCAAGCTGTTTTGACTTAGACTTATAGACTCCCCTTGTATGAGTTAAAACCACCACAATTAAGAGTCTATTGCTTTATGCATCACTAGACCATAAGATTCTTTTGTGAATTCTCCTCTAAGTCCTATCACTTCTGTTAAGGACAAAGAAAATACCCACCAAGTGGTGATCCAGTCTCTGCTTAAAGACCTTCAGTGGGGAGTGGAGGGATATGACTTTCTTAAGCATTCAATCATACTCTTGGATAGGACAGTTGGTTGGTTGTTATCCTTAGTTCCTGAAGAGGATCAAAATGACACCATTATGTTAGAGTCAAGGTACAGTAAGTCAGAGAAATATGAACTTGGAAGGCTCCACCCACAGGTCAGGCACAAATAGTTCAGGTGAATATTTGGAGTGAAGATGTCTACAAATTTCCAAATCTCACATTTCTTTTGAGCTACTGCAATTCTGCTTCACTAAGAGAGTGGATGGATAAGATAGGTTGTTAGGTGAAAGACAGTAGTGAAGAGATGGTGTGGAAGCAGCTCCAAGGGGCAAAGGACTATTCCTACCCCTCTTCCTGGCCCTGGGAGATGGGACAAGTGGGAGAGGTAGAGAATTGCAAGGGATTTGATGTCTTCAGAAGATCCAGTTTCCCATTAGAACAATAAAGAAAAAGGAAAGTAGGCAGAAAAGTTCAAGGACAAAGAAGGATTTGTTGACAATTAACAGATACCAGGTGGTGGCCCAGAAGGTAAATAAAATCACAGGAAGAATTCCTAGGGAGGTTTTAGGCTTGGAATAGGGATGAAGGCTAGGGAAGGAGTAGTAACAATAGGTCACTTTCAATTTAGACCATGAATGGATGACCAGGATTATGGAGTCAGTACAATGGGAGGTAAACTGTTGTGGCCTGTTTAACAAGTGAAACTTGATCAATAGACTACTAAAAGAGTTGAATTTGAAATAGAATGTGAAAACTATAGAAATTGTCTTGGAGAGTCAATGTGGTTTATTTAGTAGAGAGTGAGATAGGCTCAGGAAAACCTGGATTCAAATCCAGTCTCATTCATTTGTTTTGTAACCCCAGGAAGGTAGCTTACTCTCTCTCAGCCTCAGTTTCTCATCTGTACAATGGGAGTGATATAGCATTTATACAACACTTTAAGGTTTGCAAAGCATTTTACATGTATTTTCTCATTTGATCCTCAAAATAGTCCTATGAAAGTAGGTACTACTACTATCTTCACTTTACAGATGAGGAAATTAAGACTAAAAAGAATAAGTGACCTGCCCATAACAGAATAAGTGTCTGAGGCAGGATTCAAACTCAGGTCTTCCCAACTCCAAGTCCAGTACTTTATATACTATACTCCCATGCTGTTCCATAACACTTACCTCACGTCATGATGATCATTGAGATACTATATATTAAGTAGGCAAATCTTAAAACCCTATAGAAATGAATTGTTACAACAATGATAGTAATTACAATGACAATTTTATAATCATTATTATTAAGAAATATCACTGCTGCTACAGGCATGGATCTTACGGTCCTAGAATCTTAAATTTAGAGGTAGAGGGACCTCAGAAGACCTCAGACCATCTAATCCAACCCATTTGCTCATTTTAAAAAGGGGAAAACCAAGACTCAAGGAAATTAAATGACTTTTCCAGGTCACAAAGTAATTTCCAAGTGCTATACAGAAGCAATAGTTTGCAAATCATAGATTTAGATCTTAGAAATCAACTAGTCAAATTCCCCCATTTTATAGATGAAGAAACTGAGATGTTAAATGCCTTGCCCAATGTCATACACATAATAAGTGGCAGGTCTGAGATTTGAACCCAGGACCTCTGACTACAGAGTCTAATCAATGAGTCAACAATCGTTTTTAAGCACCTACTACGTACCAGACACTGTGCTCAGCCCAATATGGAGAGCTAGTATGCTTTCCATGATAGCACAAAACTATCGTCATCATCA
>CM053582.1:544068051-544083556 GCA_028627135.1 Pseudochirops cupreus
CTCTCTCTCTCTCTCTCTCTCTTTCTCTCTCTCTCTCCTCTCCCTCTTTCTCCATTCTCTCTCTCCTTTCTTCTCTCTCCTCTCCTCTTCTCTCTTTCCTCTTCTCTCTTGCTCCCTCTCCTCTCTCGGCCACATCCCTCCTCTTCCTCTCCCTCTCCCTCTCCCTCTCCCTCTCTCTCTCTCTCTCTCTCTCTCTCTCCTCTCTCCCTCTTTCTCCATTCTCTCTCTCCTTTCTTCTCTCTCCTCTCCTCTTCTCTCTCTCCTCTTCTCTCTCTCTCTCTCCTCTCTCTCTCCGCCCCATCCCTCCTCTCCTCTTCCTCTCCCTCTCCCTCTCCCTCTCTCTCTCCCTCCCCCCATCTCAATCTCTCCAAGAATTAACAAATGTTTACTATGTACCAGACACACTGAAGATACAAACACCAAACCCAAACAAACAAGCCTTACATTCTTACATTCTTTGAGGGGAAATAATGTGTGTACACATGAGAAAACGAAAAACCTTTATAAAGAAAATACTAGGTCACTGAGTGGGGGAGGACCACGCTCCTGGCTCAGTACTCTAACTTGGCCAAGGGCTGTTCCTAGACAATGAGCCGGGTCAAGAATCAAATAAGAGGAGGAAATCAGAGTAGTCAACAATTGGAGAACTGTCAAGCACTTTCAGTGATTCCAAGTCATTTCCTATTAAAATGATCTACTTTCTTTTTTTTCTCTTTGCAACAACATTCTCCCGGTGATGATGCAGGGCTAGGCATTCTTTTTTTAAATTTATTTTTATTTTGAGTTCGAACTCCCTTCCTCCTCTCCACCTACCAAGAAGGCAAGAAATGTCACTACTCCAAATTAGGACCTCACTGCTCCATTAAAGTAATCCTCTTTATGAAATTATAAAAATGGATTATAAACATGTTGAGAGTAAGGACCAGGTCATATATGTCTTCACTTTCCTCCATGGCACCCACATACACGTTGTGTACAGATACATTATACTTGAAAATAACCAGTATTCATGTTATTGGCTATTCAATGTTCACAAACCTAAAACAAGCCAAGGTTAACAGAATGGCACACATTGTCGTTAGCTTTTCTGAGTAAACACAACAAAATCGTATTAAACATCCAATCTCAACTTTCGTTACTGCCCCCCCCCCCATTCAAGCTGAGTTTTCTCCACTGCTGATTTAAAATCATCGTACTGTATTTATCAGTCAATAACATTTAACTCAACACAACAGAGCTTCATTACTCACCTAATGTGCACGAAGCACTGTGCTAGGCACTAAGTACACAAAGGTAAAACTAAAGTAGTCCCCATCATCAAAGAGTTTATTATTCCTCTGACACCTGTAAATTATATTACTGTCATTGCCACCATTAAGAGCAAACACAAATTAAAGCGGCTTTAGCCTACATTAGTGGAGGTATTTTTACAAAAGACACTAAAGGCCAACCAAGCCCTCAAAGAATCTCTAGCCAATCGTCTACTGTACTCGATAGAGCAACAGAGTCCAGCCCGGACTCTCTAAGCCACAGAATAGTATTCTGAACGTGACGGCAGGGGAGGGGCCGGGAGAGTCGGGAGATTTGCTTCTCACGGGAAGTTCTGTATTCATTAGCAACAGCTACAATAAACAAGTGTTTCTGTGTGGGCTTTTTTTTTTTAATGACTGGCACATAGTTAATAGTTTACTCAAAAATTTAACAAGGAGGCTTCGACATCTCTAAGTGCCGTGGGAGTTAGAGATGTTTCATCTCCACCCCCACTTCTCCCCTACCGAGGTTTGCTCATCTTTAGCGGGGGGGGGGGGGGCAAAGACATCTTGAGAAGCTGTTGGCTATAAACGGAATGAGAGGGGTGTTCCAGGCTCAAGCTTCTACCAGAAGTCCAGAAAACCACCCGGTCCCAGGTGCAATATACCGAAGAAGCCCCGTTCTGAAAAACCTAGTCCTTCCCTAACAAAAAGGTGGAGCAAGGAGGGGCGCCCCGGTAGGTTACCATTGAGCCAAGTGTAGACTCTCCACGTGATAATACACGTGTAATTCCCGGGGGTCGTGAGGGAGTGGGGGTGGGGTCAGTCAGGTCCTTCTTTTGCCCCGCCCTGGGGTCACCTGGGCTCCCCTCCCCAGTACTAGCTGAAGAGGGGAAATCCAGTAATAGGCACGACCTAGGACACAGGCAGTCCCGGCACCAGGGGGGCACCTGTCTCCCCAAGCAGATGTTTCCTCCACACGACCCCCAAGGCAAGGCACAGTCTGAGCTCTAGCAATAGATTCATTTAGTCTAAAGGGGCAGTGGAGAAGGTGGGGGTGGGGTGGACGTCAAGGAAGGGAGGGGATTAGGAGCATGGGGAAAGAGTACTACTGGGGTGGTGAGGCGCAGAGATGAATGCAGGGTACCACGGGCGTGTGGAGTAGAGAAGCGGGCAGGGAAGCATCAGCCTAGGGAAGGGCAAAGGGGTGGTGTCGCCAGGGATCAATAAGTGTCCCCCATCCCCTGGACAGGGCACGCTAGCCCAAGAGAAGGTACCTCCTCCCTCCCTGGCTTCCTAGGAGCTGAGGGTGCTGTTCCCTCCTCTGGTCCGAGTGAAGGGGCAGGGGTGGGAAGGAATCGGCCTCACTCACCCACTCGCGATTCCTCAGGCCGGAACGCGCGCGTCCAGCCGGGGCGCCCTCCTCCCCCTGCGCGTGGCCGGCTCCGCTCCCGGCAGCAGCCCCGGCCACTGTCCCTCGCCTCTCTGCTCCCCTCACATCCCCGCCCCTGGCCAGGCATCTACCAATCACTGCGGCCCCGGCACCACCCTGCTCCACCTCCCCTAACTCCCCACGGCGTGGCGGGCGTGGCCCAGGAGAGGGTGAAGAGAACCCGAAGAAAGGAGGAGCCCCAGGTTCTCCCGGTTTGGGCATTCGGTGCCGGTCGGCCTCATTCCCCAGGGCATCTACTGCAACTCCAAGAACAGCAGTTCTAGGCACTGGGCAAAGGTGCTGATATAGCCCACGAGGCTAGCCAGGGCGTGGCAAGATGGTACAGTGGAAAGCGTGCATTTAAGAGTTGGTGTTGGAGGACATGGGTTTGAACACAGGCTTTATCTCTTACTGCCTGTGTGATGCGGTGCAAATCATAGCCTCTCTGGGCCTCAGTTTCCCTATCTGTAAAAATGAAAGAGTTGAACTCGGTGGCCTCTCAACTCTCAATCCTATTATCTTCCAAGTTCCTATTTTTAATAAAAGAATTCCCTGTTAGTAAAAGACATGGCCTGTTGGGTCATTGGCCATCTATCCAAAAGATTGTTGTGAAGGTTATGAGGCAATATATATGAAAAGCGTTGGACATTTCAGGGACAGTTGAATAGTCTCAGTGGACCATTGGTGTAGTGAAAAGAGCTCCAGACTGAGAGTCCAGATAGACTGCTACTAATTGTGTGGCTTTAGATGAGTCCCTTCAGCTATATGGGCCTTATTTTCCTCATTTGTAAAATAAGAGGGTTAGATGTCATTGAACCTTTGGATCATGCTCTGGAGCTGGAGTGCACTTTAGTGGTCATCCAAACTAAGCATCTCATTCTACGGATGAAGAAACTGAGGCCCAGAAAGGTGCCCAAGGTCACCTAAGTAGTAAGTGGGATACATCTCTATAGCAACTATTAAAGGTCATGTGTATTTCCTTGGATGCAACTTGACTTTTGTATTTTCTAATTTCATTTTTACTGTTATATCATCTTTGATCTAGTCCAAGATAGTCCCTGCCCTCCTGAGAATTCAGTCTAGTGGTCAAAGAGGTCTAAGATAGTTCGACTCCCATCTCTGAATTTTTCTCTGATTACTTTCCATGCTTAGAACTCTCCCACCTATCCTCTTCCTCTTCCTCCTCCTCCTCCTCCTCCTCCTCCTCCTCCTCCTCCTCCTTCTCCTCCTTGTCATCCTCCTCATCATCATCATTACTGATATTTAGTATCAGGTACTATGCTGAGCATTTTTTAAAGATTATCTCCTTTGATCCTCACAACAATCCTGGGAGGTAGGTGCTAAGATTGTTCCCATTTTTCTGATTAAGAAACTGAGGGACACAGCAGTAAAGTGATGCCCAGTATCACACAGCTAGTGTGTGATTAAGGGTAACTAAATATAACTAATAACCAGTCTGAGTCTGGATTTGAACTCAGGTTTTCCTAAGTCCAGGCTCAGTGCTCCATCCATGATGCCGCTTGGTTTTCCAGGTTTCCTTTTCAGCTAGAATCCCATCTTGTACAGGAAGCCTTTTCTAATCCCCCTCAATTCTAGTGCTTTCCTTCAATTGATTATCTCTATCCGCTCAATAAGCATTTATTAATCACCTTCTATGGTCAGGCATTGTGCTAAGTGCTGGGGTATAAGAAAAGGACAGTGCCAATCCTCGGGATTTTTCAGTCCAATGGGAGAAGACAATAGACTAAGGGATGCTGAAAAGAGGGGGAACTGCAAGAGGGTATCTGTGAATGGGGATTAGACATTCTGTTGTCAAGAGGAGAATGAGAAACTGAAGTTAGCTGGAAAAGTGTGAGCCCTCTCTAAAGGGAGGCCAAGTTAGCCTGCGCATGGCTTGTTTGTACACAGCTGTTTGCGTGCTCTTTCTCCCATTAGATAGGAACTTCTTGAGAGCAGGACCTGTCTTTTGTCTTTCTTCATGTCCTCAGTCTAACAAAGTGAATGGCATACAGTAAGTGTTTAATAAATGTTTATGACTAACTTCGAATTCTGGGTCTGCCACTTGCCTATCAGCCATGTAGCCCTGAACATGTCATTTCCCGTCTTTCAGAATCAGTTTCTGATTTCATTACTCTAAAAAGTTTCATTACTTTAAAAGGTAATGTGGTATAGTGGGGAAAGAGCTGGTTTTAGATTTATGAAGACTTGGATTCAAATCCTGACAAGGCTTGAGCCGTTTGCCTTTTGGCTAGCACATCCTCCTTGAACCTCAGTTTTCTCATCCAGAAATGAGTCTGGGTGTGAGAGGGAGGGCGGAGCATGAAATGGTTGACGATATTTACAAGATCTTTCCCATAAAGTTTTTGTGAGGAAACGTGCTTAGTAAAAGTCCAAATATTCTATAAATATGGGTTATTATTGTTAGAAGCATCATGGTGTGGAGTGCTGGATGCCAAGGGAGAAAAAATGTCCTGTAATTAGCATTATTGAAATATTCTCCTTACCAAAAAACTCCTAGTGACTGCAGTATAGGGAGAGGCTACCAGACTTGGCATCAGAACAATCTGGGTTCAAATCCAGTCTCTGACACTTACTAGCTGGATGGCCCTGAGAAGTGACTTAACTAACTCCTCCTACCTCTGTTTCTTCATTTGTAGAATGAATAGCACCCACCTCTGAGGATTGTTGTGAAGAGAAAATGAGATAATGTTTTAAAGTATTTTGCAAACCATAAAGTACTGTATAAATTCTAGCTATGATGATAATAATGATGATACTATGACTGTTTGATTTTGAGCTAGGAAGCCTAAGTTCTACTGTGAGTTCTTCCTTTTGTTACAGGTATGACCTTGTGAAGGTCATTTCCTTCTTTGGGTACCTCATCCTCCTCAGTTGTAAAATGAGGTCCCTTGTAAGCCCTAGACTTTTTTTGACTGTTTATCAGAAAAAGAGTAACAAAGCTACATTATGTCTTTGAAGGGTTTCCCTCCCCTCATCCACCATGCAAGGAAATTTCAACCCAAACACATGAAGAGCAGAAACATTTTATTTACCACCATTGGAAATGGGAACTGTAGGCATCTGTGTCACTTTTTTCAATAAAAGAAATCTCACAAAATCTTAATATCAAATGAGATTCCTGAAAAATCATATGTTCTCTAATTTCACTGTTATAATTTTAATTAAAAATAAGTAAAAAATAAATAAATTCTGAAAAAAGATAAAAAAAGGAAAAAAAAGTCCGTACATGTTCTATTTCCCTCCTCACCCCAGTAGAATGTCAGAAAAGTCCTTCAAGGAAAGGACTGTGTCATGTTTCATTTTTGTATCCCCACAATGAATGAAATGAATGAGGTTCAAAGTCTTGCATACAGCAAGTGCTTAATAAATGACATTTGAATAAATGATCATAGACTGTATCCAAAAATACAGAATGAAAATGGATGAGGCTTTTGTGATCTCAGTCACAAAAATACTTTAATGCATCAGCTTTTACATCTCTATTACCTGCTTTAATAACCTCCTTGCTAGACCAGGTCATAACTAGTTTAACTTGATGTTCTTAGTATGTGTATTGGTTGGAGTAGAGCATCATCACAGTTTTCTAACCATAGTTTCTGAAGTGAGCTGTGAGGATATATAGTTTACTCAAATTTACAAGAGAGATTTTTATTTTTTTAATTCAAGGGTTAGACTATTTTGGAAGTGGATTGGAGGTAGAAGACGGGGATTGAATAGATCTGAGTGCACCTACTTGTCCAAGTACATCTCTGAATTTCCTCTTCCTCTTCCCTAGTGAGCACTGCACCTTTAGGTGGGCCATGAAGGGAAATGACTCATTAATCACCTTGCTTTTTTGCAGGTGCTCTGTATACTGTGAAAGTTAGTAGAGGTTAAAGTTCCCAAAATTCTTAGGAAAAGGAGACCACATTTTAAGTTGTCTTTCATGGCCTGGAATGCCCATACAGAACAGAATGGAAATGGTTGGGATAGAAAATGGTTATGAAATAGAGGTGCTGTAAAGATGGAGTTCTGTTTCATTAGTGAGTGAGGTAACATAATAGAGCATATGGGTCATATAATAAATATCATGTCTGCTTGTTGGCTACCTACATCAAGGTCCTGATAAGTTCAAATAATGAATACCATGAAGTGGTCACTATTTGAATTTATAATTATATAAAATATGGTCATTGGGTCCATCCCAAAGGAAATATGCAATGAGAATTTGAAATTGGAGTACAGAAAGGCTTGAGGGAGGATCATAAATTAAGACCTGAAAAAGAAAATCAAGGATGATCTACTGTAATACCATTATTCACTTCCAAGAGATTAATTATTTGGTCCTAATTAGGGTCCAAATTAGGGGATCTATTATTAGGCTCTAATTCGTACTTAATTTTGTGACTATATAATCACAGAAAAGATACTAATTTGACTCAGTCCTAGAATAATGATTGAAAAAGCTGATTTTTTAAATTGAGGATTTATTATTATGTGTCTCTGAGATTGAATATGCACTTTGTAGAGGTGGAAAACTGTAAAGAAGGTTTTTGAACATTTTATATTATTTTATATTTATTATGTTATTTTATATTAAGAAAATACAATATTTTATAGAATTAACAGTATATAGCAGATAGAATGGAAGCCTTGAAGCCAGGGCAAACTACTCTGAGTTCTTGTTTTGTTCCATTGTGACTGTGTGACACTGGGCAAGTCCTTTAATCTCTGAATACTCAAGACAATTCTCTATTAGCACCTCCCTCCCAGATTCTTGTGAGGGTCAAAGGAGAAAATACTTTTAAAGCACTTGGAACAGTTCCCAGAACACAGTAGGTGCTAAATAAATGCTTGTTCCCTTCCTTCCTTCCTTCCTTCATTCGTTCGTTCCTTCCTTCCTTCCTTCCTTCCTTCTTTCCTTCCTTCTTTCCTTCCTTCCTTCTTTCCTTCCTTCCTTCTTTCCTTCCTTCTTCCCTTCCTTCCTTCTTTCCTTTTTTCTTTCCTTCCTTCCTTCTTTCCTTCCTTCCTTCTTTCCTTCTTTCCTTCTTTCCTTCCTTCCTTCCTTCTTTCCTTCCTTCCTTCCTTCCTCTCTAAGACTGTAAGTTACAGAGGTGTTGACCTCCGTTGAAAAAATATTTCTTCGAAAGAGACTACCTGCAGCAATGAAGTCATAGGTCTATTCCCTGTCTGTACTGTATACATTAAAAGTGAGTGTCATTTTATTGTCATTTCTAAAAAAACTACTAGACCTCAGTTCCTTAAAGACAGGAGTAGTCCCACATTTATAATGGTGTACCCAGAGTCTAGCACAGTGCCTGGCCCATAGAAGGAGGTGCTTAAGAAAAACTTGTTGGTTGATTCATTTTGAAGAATTGTTTTAAGTTTGGTTGCTTCCCAATAGCTATTAATAGATTACTTTTTCAGTGCCTACAGAAATTATAGTAAGAACTGACATTTACATGAATTAGCACACTTGGATGCCTTCAACAACCCTGTAAGGTAAGTTTCAGTATTATTCCCATTTTACAGTTAACGAAATTAAAATTTAGGTCAGTAGATTTATTTGCCCATGGCCACATTGTCACTTACATAATTTACATGTATTTTAGTCCACTGGAATCAGATAAGTGTGATTCTACAATTATCACTAGGATTCTTTAAATTTGGGAAATGGATTTGGGTTATGAATCAAGGAAGATAACTTTTGAGAAAATGGCTTTATTGGGACATCATTGACTCCATCTGGACACTTTGCTTAGCAAGATTTCTGGCTAATTCAAAGAACTACATTGCATGCCTCTATAGACTTTTAGAGGAATGATCTCATCATTTATGTCTTCTTAAAATACAGAAGTTGTTCATATGATTTAACTTTAAGATTTTAGATTATTTATCAAAAATCTTAATATAGCCTGCTTTCTTATATGGGCGGTTTTCCATCTGGTTTGCATATTAATGGCCCCTGGGTAGATATGTAAAGCTTCAAACCTAGTTCAGACACAGGTCATAAGTTATCATTTTTCCCCATGTGCACATTAATTTCAATGATCTATAGCAGGTAAGAGCCTTCGTTTTGCAATATACTCTTTCCCTTCTAGGTCCATGCTTAGTGAGAGAAAGATATTTTTTGTCACCCATCCAGAGGAAGAGGAATTTCCCTTGACTGTAGGGTTTCCTCGGAGGAAGGCAGCTGGGTTTGCTAGAGGATGTAGCCATGATGTGAGGGAGCTGAAAATAATCACAGAAGCTACTGTTTGTGGGAAAGCACTCCATGGAAACATCTCTGCTCAGCCTGGGGATGCTCCAGGCTCTTCCTCCAGAGCCTCCAGAGCCATGGGTGTTAAAGTCAAAACAAAGTCTATTTGGGAGAGAAAATCCAAAGACTTACTCTGATAATTGATTGAACTACAATTGTTATCTTGCAGTAATATGTCGTTATTTGTAAATGACCTGTCAATTTACTCTCTCTCTCTCTCTCTTTCTTTCTCTGTCTCTCTGCCTCTCTGTCTCTGTCTGTCTCTGTCTGTCTGTCTCTCTCTTTCTCACACACACACACACACACACACACACACACACACACACACACACACACTTGAAGAATGAATAGGGGTGCCTACGTGACACAGTGAATAGAGCACCGGCCCTGGAGTCAGGAGGACCTGAGTTCAAATCCAGGCTTGGACACTTAGCACAAAACTAGCCATGTGATCTTGGGCAAGTCACTTAACTCCAATTGCCCCTCCAAAAAAAAAAGGCAAAAAAAAAAAGAAGAATGAATATTTCAATTCAGTTGAAAAATATTGAAGGGCTTTAGGCAGAGGTGTGGCATAGCCAGGTAACCTGCCACAGTGGGGAAAGTGCTGGATTTGGAATCCCAGAACCACTACTTTAATCCCAGTTCTGCTACCTACTACTATACGTGTGTGGCATTGGGCATTTGCCTTGACATCTTCAAGCCTCAG
Organism: Pseudochirops cupreus; assembly: GCA_028627135.1. Taxonomy (NCBI): domain Eukaryota; kingdom Metazoa; phylum Chordata; class Mammalia; order Diprotodontia; family Pseudocheiridae; genus Pseudochirops; species Pseudochirops cupreus. The sequence continues at coordinate 544,077,699 of CM053582.1, forward strand.
TTTCCTCATCTGTAAAATAATGGTATTGGACCAGATGATCCCTGAGGTCTCCCTCAGGTCTGTATCTATGATCTTTATCCTCAAGCCTTTCCAAACTCCAATCTGTCCTTCCCACAGCTGCTAAACTGATTTGCCTAAAACATATGTCTGACCATGTTACTCCTCTGCCCAATGGACTCCAGTGGCCTACTATGGTTGTTGTTGTTCAGTCACTTTTCAATTGTGTCTAACTCTTCATGACCTCATTTGGGATTTTCTTAGAAAGATACTGAGGTGGTTTGACATTTCCTTCTCCAACTCACTTTTACAGATGAGGAAACTGAGGCAAATGGGCTAGGTGACTCGACCAGGGTCACCCAGCTAGTGAGTGCCTGAGGCCAGATTTGAACTCAGGAAGATGAGTTTTTCTGACTCCAGCCCCAACACTATTCACTGGGCTGCCAACCATATGCTCCAGGATCAAATATAAATTCCTTTGACATTTAAAGACCCTTCCAATCTAGCTTCAATTTACCTTTCTAGACTTATTGCTTGCTACTCCCCTTCCTGCATTCTGTGGTTCAGCCAGATTTTCCCTTCTTGATGTGCCTCACATATGAAATTCCATCTTCTGATTGTATCTTTGCTGTGGCTGTCCTCCATGCCTGGAATGCATTCCTCATCTCCACCTATTAGAATCCCTGATTTCCTTAAGAACTCAACCCAAAGATCACCTTCTACATATAACCTTTCTCGATTCCCCCCAGTTTCTATTGTTCCATCTATTACCTTTGATTTATTTTGAATATATTTAGCATATTCAAATATAAATATACATATGCATACATATATTACCATATACTTAAATATTTACAGATTGTCTTCCCAGCTAGGATTAAGCTACTTGATGGCATGGACTGTTTCATTTTCAACATTGTATCCCCAGGAACTATCACAGTGCCCAGAACTCAGTAAGTGATTAAGACAATAGCATGCAAATTAGCTGGGGCAAAGTAAAATAATTACATTTATTGACTGATAAAATAAATCATATAACTTTTCACATGTTTAAAAACTTTTAATATGAAATATGTCATTTTGCTGTAAGCCACTGTTTTTTACAATTTGGCATTGAATGTACAAGATTTTGAAATATTTTTAATATTTATTTATCAAAGTTCAACATCCCCTCAATGGGACAAGACTTTGGAGACAACTGGAAGTTCAAAATCCCCCAGACATTTTGTGGTGGATGTTTTATAGGCTGATGAAGATGCCCAGCTTTTATAGGCTTATCTGGATTTCTTTAGACAAGAGCTATAGCCTTGAATTAAAAAGGGAGTTTCTTCAGTAAAAATACCTTTTCCTATCTATTAGGACTCGAACCTTTGCATTGTCTTGCCAATGACAGGCATTTTTTTTTTATCATAGCATGGGTTAGTAACTTTTTATTTCTTTTAAATAATTTTCTTGCCATTCTTCCAAATTCAAGAAGCCTACATTACACTAAGAAGGAATTAATAACAGCTCCTCAGTCTGCTGGGTCTCTCTGAAGTTCCTTGCTTATTTTCCAAGGATTAATTAGAATGTATGACAGCAATAGATTTTTCAATTCTTGATGTTTTTTTTTTTTCCTTCGCTGCTGTGCTTTCTATTGTAATTTGATGTAATTGATCCTGTTTTATCATAGGGTGGAAATGATCTATGAATGCTTGACTTCTCCCTGACAGTTGCTGCTATTATCTCTGACAGTCATTGAAGTGTGCTCTTTATAACTTTTTCATATTACCTTGGAGTGATATTGATTTGTAAAATTGAAGAATTAAATGGACAACAACAAAAAAAGAAATGAAACACATATTTATAGTGTGGATTATTATTTGTCATTTGAACCTAGAATGTCACCCTGACCTCAGTAACTTTCCAGGAATACCAAAAATGGCTATAAAGAATTTTGGTTTTCCCTATATCCTGGATCTATCCTTAAACATTTTTGTTTTGAGTCTCTTCACCCAGATGTTGTTTTGGGTGCACCCAAGGTTGTATTTTGGGGTCCCTTGTGTCTTGACTTTGCTTAAATTTTGTTGAATGTTTACATATACTGACATCCATCTCAATCTACCTTGCTTTCAAGTTTCGCTCTCAGCAGAATTGCTTAACCTCATACTTGTGGCTTGTGTACAGGTACTTTTGTCTAAATCCTATATAATATAAACCTTCCAGAGCCTGAAGGGGAAGGAGCCATACCTATTTCAGCCTGTTGTCTTCTACCAAAAGACCGAATTAATTTTTTTTCTAAAACTATTTCAGATTTTGAGATTTGCTGTCACAAATGACAGTGGCACAAAATTGAGTTCTTAAATGACAGAGAACAAACTAAAGGTGAGGAAACCCATTCAATCCAATTTTATCCGGTCAAAGTCAGATGTTTTGAGTCAGCCCGGTGTCATTAGATATACATATACATATGAACAGTGGTATCCTCAAATGAAACTACCTTAAATTTATTACTTATCCCAAATAATTCATAAACTACTATAGTTACCTGCTGATTGATTGATTGACATTATGCATAAGGAGAATTTTTGTCAGTGGTATGAAGGATGGAAGGGAGAAAGTGGAAGTGGGAAAACCTGAATGAAAATAATAGACCAGGAAGGCTGGTATTAGGATGGTGGATTTGTACACTGAGCATAGAGGAATATAAAATAGAATGTAGGTTAGAGATGTCAAGTAAAGGAAAGCTAAAGACAATGCCAAATAACCCCATTCCACATGGCTGCTTGGATGAATATTAGAGCCATGGGCAGAAATGGTAAAGTTAGAAGAGGGAACAGGTTTGAGGGGGGGAAAAAAAAAGCAATATTTCTTATCTTAGGTTATACATTGATTTTGAAAAAAAATTTTCAATTATCGAGCATTTATTTTTTTTCTTCCTGTTACCTCTTCTTAGGGCACTGATTTCATTTTGTTTTGTTTTGTTTTTTAAAGAGGAAAAATCCTCTTGGAACAAATATACATAGTCAAGCAAAACGAATCCCCATAATAGCAGTGTCCAAAAATGTGTGTCATTCTCTATGTTAGCCTGTCACCTCTGTCCAGAAGTGGGCAGCAGTCTTCATCATCAGTCTTCTGGAATCATGATTGGTCATTGGGTTCATCAGAATTCTCAACTCTTTCAAAGTTGTTTGTTTTATAGTTTTTTTTTTATTGCTTATTTGTTATTGCATAAATTGATCTCATTCTGCTTACTTCCCTCTGCTTCAGTTCACACAGGTTTTCCTATGTTTCTCTGAAACTGTCCCTCTTGTCATATCTTAGAGCATAATAATATTTCATTATACTCATATGCCATAGTTTGTTCAGTCATTAGCCAATTGATGGATATACCTTAGTTTTGAATTTTTGCCACCTATAAATATTTATGTATAAATATTTTGCCTCCTATAAATATAAGACAACCTCCTCTTTCTTTGATCTCCCTGGGTTATATAGACTAGAATTCTTAAAAGCAGGGCCTCTTCTATGCAGGTCCTAACACATGGCAGGCACTTAGCATGTAAAAGCAATCTTAGATTCAGCTGATACCTCAGATCACTTTCAAAGCCTGAGGGAGTGATAATTCTCTTCACAGTGAGATGGGTGGTAGGAAGATATTATCAAGCCCCACTTTGTAACTGGAAAAAATGAAGCAATTGAAAGTCAAAAGGAAGCATGCTATGTCATAAAGCATGCTAGATGTAGAAAAGGACTGATAGTAAGTGATGGGGTAGCAATGTTAGCAACAATGGTGTCAGCAACAGTCGCTAGACAATGAGGAATTGCCTATTGCCCTAGATAAACATATTTTAACCAATGAAAGCATTACCCATACAGGATGTTAGCCATAAAATCACAGAAGGGACTTTCCCTACAGCAGGGCTTCTTAAACTTTTTCCATTTGCAATCCCTTTTTGCCTGAGAAATTTTCAAGGGACCCTAGCTATATAGGTATATAAAACAGGTATACAAATCAACATTTACTGATATTAAATCATAAAGAAATTTATTTTAAAACAATTCTTTGGAATACATATAATTTTACCATTTATTAAAGATGAAAGCAAATTTGCATACTAATGAGATGGACGTGTTCGTTTATTTTTACATGAAGAATTAAATCTTGGAGGAATTTATACTGCAGAACCTAGAGCATCTTCAACATCCTTCAGAGTTGATTGATATTTCGATTTTAAAATCGTTAACAGTGAGAATGCCACTTCACATGAATGTGTAGTACAAAATGGCAGAAGTATGTTCAGGGCCATTTTAGAAATTATTGGAAATTCGGTCCTAATCTCGAGCCAAAATTCATTTAATGATTTTTTTTAGGAAACTCAAGTTTTAAAGCTGTGTCACTTGATAACATGACGTGTTCTTTTTGAACCTTTAATGGCAAGATGACTGAGATTTTTTATTTCAATTGAGTATGGTTTATGAACCCGACGTAGGTTTTTAGAATCAAAATTTGAAAGGAAGTATTTCTGAAACTGTGTCTCCAAGCACTTCAGGTGATCAATGATAACTCCTAAAATCAAATCATTGGGAAAGTTATTTTCAATTATAAAATCATCTGTATCTGTAAACATTTCTAAGGAGCCATTATACACCCTATTCTTCCATATGTTAACCTTTTTAGTAAAACTTTCCATTTTATCTTTTAACAAAATAGGCAACATTTTTTTTCCTTGAAGTGACATGCTTAAATCATTGAGTTTTTTGAAAATATCCAACAGATAACACAATTTTGAAAGTCATAAGTCATTATGAAAAAAATTAACAAAATCAGATTTCTGCCCAGTCAAAAAATAACAACTTCATCTTTCAATTTCAATAATCTGTTTAAACTTTGCCCTCTTGAGAGCCTCCTTACCTCTGCATGTAGTCATAAGCTTTTGTAGTCAGAGTCCATGTCTTTGTAAAGGTTTGAAAACAAACAACTGTTAAGGGCATGGCACGACATCTAACTGGTGATGGTGTTTTTTGCCTACAAGTGCCTCCTGATGGATCAATGCAGTGAGTAAAAGTGATATATTCATTGCCACCAGCTTTAACTTTTGCTACAAATCCAGCATTCTCGCCCATCATTTCTCTAGCCCTGTCTGTACAGACTCGATGCAATTTTTCCCCTTCAAGCTTTCAATGGTGAAAAATTCATTGACTTTAAAATATATATCTTTCCTTCTTGTGTACCCTTCCAAAGGGTGACAAAACAATAATTCTTCATGTATGCTTCTGTCATAAACTTATCTTATATAAAGTAACAACTGTACCATGTTAGAAATATCAGCTGTTTCATCGAACTGAATTGCAAACTTTGGACTGTCCTTAAGACTGGTAATAAGCTACTGGAATTGGTCATAACTAATTTTAGAAATTCATTTGGAAGCAGTATCATTTGATAAAGGAATTTTACAAATTTCATCCACATACATTTCCCCATGAACTATTTCTGACATTTTAATAGCAGCAAGTACCACAAGATTTTTTCCTATTGTGTAGGACTTTTTTGTTTTTGCAATTAAATAAGAATTTTGTAAGATACAAGTAAATATTTTTTGCTGATAGCATCAAATTTCTCAAAATATAGTTTTTCTTTATTTAAAGATTTTAAAAGTTGTTCAAAATATTCATTTGGTTTATTGCAGTATGCTGTGTGTCTGGGATTAAGATGTTATTTTAGTTTAGCCGGTTTAGTTTAGCCAAAACTTCATTACAGACTAAGCAAAGTTTTCCCACACCATCATCATTATTAGAAGCAAATCTATATTGTAAAAATGATAGGACATATTTTCTTTATCTTGTCAATTTAGGCGTACTATAATCTGGTAGCGAAGACT
>CM053582.1:544084056-544104379 GCA_028627135.1 Pseudochirops cupreus
GAGAGAGAGAGAGAGAGAGAGAGAGAGAGGGAGAGGGAGAGGGAGAGGGAGAGGAAGAGGAGGGATGTGGCCGAGAGAGGAGAGGGAGCAAGAGAGAAGAGGAAAGAGAGAAGAGGAGAGGAGAGAGAAGAAAGGAGAGAGAGAATGGAGAAAGAGGGAGAGGAGAGAGAGAGAGAAAGAGAGAGAGAGAGAGAGAGAGAGAGAGAGAGAGAGAGAGAGAGAGAATGCTTTGTAAATGGTCTATATGTATCCAGGATGGGCAATACAAATTAAAAAGATGAAATAATGCCTGCTCTCAAGGAACTTATACTTGAATGGTGGCAGATGATAGCACATAAAAGAAAGTTCAGCTGCAGGCAGAAGGCAAGGGCCAGGGGTTGCATATGTGTGGGGGCACTCTTGTCCACATACATACCCACACTGATGGATTAACTCAACAGACTGACCATCCAACTTCATGTCATATCTGGATAATAATTCTTGGGGGGGGAGGGGAAATTACTTCATCTCGGTCTGTCTCAGTTTCCTGATTTGTAAAGTAAGAATAGTAATAGTACCTACCTTGTAGGATTATTGTTAAGATAAAAAGAGATCATATTTGTAAATGTCTTCAAATCTTAAAGTGCTGTAATAAATGCTCTTAATAATCCATTTTTCAAAACCTCTCCATGGTTTCACCTCTTCCTTTCTTTCCACCTGTATCCTAAAGTTCTTCCCTTTCAAAGCCTCATCCGTTGGGATCATGCTCCATTAATCTTTTCCTCTTTTTCTTTCCCAGTCTGTCATTTTACTCTAGTTTCTTCTCTTCCGTGTAAAAATATATGCAAAATTCCCCCAGTCTTAAAAAGGGTACTTCCCTTAACCTTGCTGAGATTCCTCTTATTTCATCCTTTTACTACAAAACTTCAAGAAAGTTGGGTTCAGTTAATAACTTCACCTCTCTCACTACCAACGCTGGTACTCTGGCTTCTGACTCCACTGTTCTATTGCTCTCACCTCCTAGATCACCAAATTCAGTGGTCATTTCTCTTAACAACTGAATCTCTCATGAAGCTGTCCACTACCTCTTTCACTCTGAGAAATGGCTTGTTTTCCTAGCTTTTCTTAACCATCCCCTCTTTCTCCTTGCTGTCTCCCTCATTGCCTCCTCTTCTTCCTCCCTTCCCAGAATCCCACTCTAGACCCATTTCTCTTCTTTTTACTCTACCACCTGACTCTAAACTTTCTCCTTTGTAAGGCTTATCTGCTGCCATGGATCTAAGTATGATCTCTTTGGATCGCTCCCACCCCTTTATTTCCTTCACCAGTCCCTCCTGAGTTACAGAGCCACATTTCCAACAATGACTGGATATCTCCACATCTCTGCCAGTACCTCAAACTCAATATATCTCAAACTGAAATCATCTTTCCCAAAAAACTTGTTCCTTTTCCTTACTTCCCCATAATCTATTAATGGTGCTAGCATTCTGCCAGGCACTCACACTTAAAACCTCAGAGTCATCTCACTATTTCCCCTCATGCTTCACATTTCTAGTTGATCTACCAAATGGTAGCAGTTTTCCTTTTATAGAATCTCTGAACTACATTCCCAGTACCTCCACTTTTGCTGGCTTAGACTTCTCTCTCTTCTGGACTTTTGCAATATTCAATCTTCCATACTCAAATATGATCTCCTCATCCTATCCATCACACACATTGCTACGAGATTAATTTTCCCAATACAACAAATGGATTGGGTGCTGCCTATAATAAAAACTTGCATTCGTGTGTAGTACATGACAGTTTTAAATACACTTTCAACCACATGCTTTCATTTGGCTCTAAGCTAGGTGATGGGAAGGTGTGTTGCTCTTGTTTTACAGATAAGGAAACTGAAGCTCAAGTAGTAATTTAATATTCTAACTCAAGTTCGTCTGACTTAAATTCAGGTTCTTTTACCATTTAACAAAATTCAACAAACTTTTGTTAAGCCCTGCTTCGATTAAATTTTATATCATTGCACAAATATAATTTATATAAAATTTCTTGCCTTCTCAAGGAGGAGGGAAGGGAGGGAGAGGGGGAAAACTTGAAACTCAAATTTAAAAAAATGAATGTTAAAAATTGTTTTTACGTGTGATTGAGAAAAAAAAAACACGTCCAGCTTTGTATAAGGTACCTGTGCTAGGCATTGAAGATACAAAAAAATAGTGCCTGACTTCATGCCACTCGTATCGGGGAGGAGATTCACCAAGTATGCAGAGAAATGCAAGGTCATTTAAGGAGTGAAAGAATACAAACGGGGAGGGGGGGAGTGGGGAGGGATCAGAACATAATTTGGCAGAAGGAAACAGCTGTGGCTTAAAGGAAGGTCCAGATTCCAAGAGGCAGAGACAAGGAGGGAGAGAGGAGATGGAGTTTGGGAAACAGCAGTTAGCAAATCTGTTTGGCTGCAACTTAAAGTGTATGATGAGGAGTGATGTGAAAGAAGGCTGGAAAGGTAGCTTGGTGCCTGACCGTGAAGGGTTTAAATGTCAGACTGAGGAATTTATTTTGTATCTGGGACACAGTAGGGAGCCAGTGAAGGTTTTTGAGCAGGTGAGTGACATGGTCAGCCTTGTATCTTAGGAAGATTGATTTGGCAGTTATGTGGAAGATAGATTAGAGGTGGGAGCAAGGGGAAGAAGGAAGATGCCTCCTCAAAAATTAGAGTCCAAAAGCTTTAGCAAATTCTCCAATTTTGATCAAACCCAAGGGTTCTTTTGTGTATCATGGTCTTCTTTGACAGTCTGCTGAAATCTATAGACTCTTCAAAATAATGGTTTCTTGTCTACATTCATAACTGAAGAAAATGCTAACTTTCTGGTAGAGGTTAGTGGAAATAAACATGTAAAATGGCCTCATTCAAGTTGTAGATCTCCTGAAATCTATCTGTGTTCCATAGATCCTAAGATAAGAAGCCCTGCTCTAACCTGACTTTCTAATCATACCTTATCTTAGTCTCTTTCTTGCATTTTTTTGCTCCATGCAAATTTATTTGCTTAGCCAGATTAGAAGTCAGAGGATGTAGGCTCAGGTCCCAGTTGTAGTACTTATGGAACTTTGTAGTGCTTGTAATAAATCAGTTCCATTTTGTGGGCTTGTCTATAAAATGGGGAGATGGAAGGTGTTAGACTGAAGTGCTGTCTAAGGCCTTCCAGTTCCAAGTCTATAACCCTATGAATTTGTTGTCTATGTCTTCTCACCTCCATGTGGTTTGCTTGAGCAACTTCTACCTGGAAAGGCCCCTTCCTTCTCTCTCTCTCCATTTCTCTCTTTCTCTCTTTCTCTCCCTCTCTCTCTGTCTGTCTCTGTCTCTCTCTGTCTCTTCCTCCCTCCTTCCCTCCCTCCATCAATCCATCCATCCCTCCCTCTCTTTCCTGCTGATGCTTGAAGGTACAGCTCAAATGCTACTTTTTTTCTAGGCAGACTTCATTGATGGCAACTCTGAGCTCTAAATAATAGGAATAAAGAGTTGACCTGAGAGCCGAGAAGATGTGGGGTTCAGTTCTGCCCCTGACACAATGCTGCCTGTGTGATCCTGGACAAATCCTGTAACTTCCCAGTATTCTAGACTCTGTGTTGAAGAGCTCCTGTTGACCTGTAGTTGGTGCTTGGAGAGGTGTCCAACTCACAACAGCTTGAGGCCTGAACCAGATTAAAATGTAATTGGGAGCAAAAAATAACAGTACAGTACAGCACAGATCATGTTAGTTGGTCCTTTTCCAAGCCACTAGTGATTCAGCAAGGATTCCTATCTGTTTGAGCCTGACACCACTGTCCTAGACCAGTGAAATTGTAGGGCCAGTCTCTAGCCTTATAGAAATGGCAGCTAGTGTGTTCTCTGTTTTAAATATCTTTATGTCAGATTGAGTATTGTTTGAACGTTAATATGAGGGCAGGAAGGCAGCCAGGTGGCACAGTGGATTGAGCACTGGGCTTGTAACTAAAAAGATTCATCTTCCTAAATTCAGATCTGGCCTCAGACTTACTAGCTATGTGACCCTGGGCAAGTCACTTAACCCTGTTTGCCTCAGTTTCCTCATCTGTAAAATAGGCTGGAGAAGGACTCCAGTATCTGCCAAGAACGCCCCAGATGGGAGAAGGTGGATATGGCAAATGAATGAACAGCAACAGCATAGAGGCAGGAAGCTACAGTGGAAATAAAAAAACAAAACAAACAAAAACCATCGGGTTTGGTTTCAAAGGACTTAGATTCAGATTTTGACTCTGAAATTCATTCTATGACTGTAAATAAGAGTTTTATTTTATTTCATTTGCACTTTCCCCTTTAAGATGCAAAGATTGGACAAGGTCACTAAGGTAATGAGTCTGTGATTCTAGGTATAGTACTTACTTAGTATGAGGAAGAGGTTGGTTTTACACTCACACATACCTTTGTGCTGGTTAGGATTTGCATGTGCTAATACTGATGGTTCCCCCATTCAATTGATGACAGATAGTTGGATCACATAATCAGGCTCTAGAAAGATCCTGACAGTCTGGCATGATGGATGGGCTACTTCTACCAACATACAAATTTAATAAGCATAGAGTCCTACATTTAGTTTCCAAAAAAAAAATCTAATTCCTAAGTATAGAATGGGGGAGGGAAGAAGAGAGGCAGTGAGCAGTGCATCCAAGTTCCTTAGCTCAGCATTTCGCTTGTAGCCATTATCCCAGAGGAAGTGGGGAGAGAGTGAATCTTTTTGAGCAGTTAGGTGACATGATCAGATCTGTCTGTGCATTAGGAAAGCCATGCATGAGAAGAGGACCTTCTGAGTTTGAGAGGACTGGAAGCCTATCTCCCAATTCTGATGGGACTGTAAAAAAAGGGAATTTGATCTTAGGCTACATTAAGATCAAATGGTCTCCAGAACAAGGAAGGGGATGGTTCCATTGTATTCTTCCCTGCTCAGCCCACATCTGGAGTGTTTTCTGGGCACCATATTTGTAGGAATTATATTAACAAACTGAAATAGCATGGTCGGGGGTCCTCAAGGCAAACTTATTATTCAGGTAGTGATAAAGGGATTGAGGATATTTAGCATGTAGAAGAAAAAATCACAGATCATTAGACCCACAATGGACCTTGGGTGTCATCCCAGGATGCTCAGTGGTTTAGTAGATAGAATGCCTAACTTGGAGTCACCAAGACCAACCCCAAATACTTGCTGCTCTTTGACCGCTGCACAGGTCACTTAACTTTCCTTATCTGTAAAATAGGGATAATAAAGTAGCTTTTCTTGCCTTCCAGGGTATGAGGATCAAATGAGATCGTATTTGTAAAGCCTTTTTTTTTTGCAAGCCTTCAAATGCTGCATAAATGCTAGCTCTTACTAAATGCATACACACACATACACGTACAGAGTGATTTCTGGTGGGGGGGAAACACCGACAAAGGGAAGATCAGGAGAGCTTGGACTCTTGAAGGAGGTGACTTGAATGAGTCTAGGGGCTCTGTTTCTATCCTAGATCTATTCCACTAAATTCCATTCTTTGAATAGGCAGACCCAGGACAGCCTGTTCAAATGTACAGAGGTCAGAAACAGATCATCAGTGGGGAGGAGAATTTCGTCTGGAACATAGAGTGCATGAGGTAGAGTAATAAGTAACGTTTAATTCGCCTGGAAAAGTTTGTTGGAACCCGATTGTGAAGGGCTTTAATTGCTAAATAGAAGAGTTTGTGGGGCAATAGAGACCCATGAACATTTCTTAAGCATGGGAGTGCCGTGAATTGTGCTTTAAAATGTGGGGGAGGAAGAGTCTGGATTCACTATGCCCAGTGAGGAGGCTATCAGAATAGTATAGTGAGAGGTAAGGAGTTACTGTTATGATGGTGGTGGCTGTTTGGAGGAAGAGAAGGGAATGGAGGTGAGATCTATGGGACAAAAAGAACTGGGGGAGTTTAATCTGGGGCAAAAGATTTGCTAACATCATGGGAGTAGTCTCCAAGCACTTGAGAAAAGATTTCTTGTGGAATAAAGATTAAACATATTCAGTGTAGTCCCTGATGGGAGAATAGGACCAATAAATAGGGATTAGAGAGAGAGGCAGGTTTTTATCTATTAGGGATAGATAGATTGATAGAGATATGTAGGTACAGTTATAGGTATATATATATATATATATATATATACACACATACACATATGTATGTATGTATGTATCCCAAGCATCAGTGCTGTTGAAGAAAGAAATGGAAAAGGCTGCCTTTACACATCCCTAGATTTCCTTTGACTCTCTGAATATTGTAAAGATGATTGGACTGAGCAATGTCAAAGAATCCTTCTGACTCTGAATTCCTTATAATGTTTTCTATTTATTTGTGTTCATGACTTCTTTTCCCCTACTAGATTGTAAGCTCCTTGAGAGCAGGCACTGTTTTCTTTGTATTGCCAACACCCAGCGCATAGTAAGTACTTAGTAAATTTTTATTGAATTGGATTTGATAACTAAAATGTAGCTTCTCCCTAAAAGACAGTTAAGGACCCCACCACAATCTCGTTTAGTCTTTCCCAGGTTCCAGCACTCCTTGTTATGATTTGAGTTCCTAGGAGTTGGCATGACATCTCTGGGGAACACCAGCTTCTCTGTTCTTGTCTCCTGATGTCTATCAGAAGCCCCACATAGACCTCACGGCCTCAGAAGTGTCTGAGCCCTAGAAAGGTGGCCTTCTTTTGGTTACATAATGGCTACGGTTATGGTTATGGTCTATGGTTACAGAAATGGCAAGTTTCAGAGCAGGGAGGACTTAGTTTGGATAACAATAAGGGCCAAGTGATAAGGACTTGGGGGCAAAGTCCATTTGGGTTGGGTTTAGTGAGCTTTGTGAGATCAGATAGTTCCACTTTTGTTGGAGGAAATTGTAATTCTCTCAGTTCTCCTTTTCAGTTTTGATGCCTTATCACAATCAAGACATGGTTGTTGAGTTCATCAATAAATAATGGGTGTGTTTCCTCTTCACTTTACTGCATTTATTACAGAACTGGAGAAAATCCTTTGGCATCTCCCGTAACTTTTTTTCTGAAAGAATGCCTCATAGAATCAAAGAGATACAGTGTTTTAAAGCAGAAAAGGAATGTCAAAGATCATGTTGACCAACCATTCATTTTACAGCTGGAGAAACTGAGGCTGGAGAAGAGGTGAGACTAGAATTTAGATCTCCCAACTTCTACTTCTTGTTCACACATCCAGGGTCCCGTGCTGCTCAGGTGCTTTTTAGCTTGGCATTAGAGAACCCTACCGGTCACTTTGCTCTTTTGGCTAAGTTAGACCATGGGTAGCTCATGTCTGTGGTGACTCCTTAGAACATCCACCCTAGTGATGATACTAGATTACTGTCTCCTCTTGCTTTTATCTCAAGGCCTAGTCTTCCTGCCCTGCTCCCTCCCAGAGGTGGATCTAGTCTGATCCAGGTTATGGGAGTTGTTGACCCTTGGGCCCCAGCTTACTTCAATTTGATTCAACAATTCAGTAAACGTTTATCAAAGGCAAGACATTCTGGTAGGTGTCATAGATAAAAAATATGAAAAATAAAGATAGCGTCCTTGCTCTCAAGTAGCATACATTCTAGAAGAGTCATAGGACCACAGAAATACATCATGAAAACATAGTATTAGAACTGGAAGGAAACTTAGACATCATCTAGTCCTCCATTACTTTATAAATAATGGAAGCCGAGGCCCTGAAAATTGAGATAACTTGACCAGTGTCATGCAGGGAGGAAGCAATAAAGCTGGAATGTGAGTCCGGGTCCTTTTATTTCAAATGCAGCCCTGTTCCCATGACATTTCACAAATATGCACACATTAGGCCATGGTAAGTTAGGATACCATAAAGTACAGAGGAAAGGTCAGAAAGAGAATCTGAGAGATGGAGGAGGGAGGGACAGCTCCCTCATGAGGGAAGTCTGCATGGAGTTGTGGATTCTGAAGGAAGAGAAGGATTTTAACAGCCACAGATGTGGGTGGAGTCCAGGGAAGGGATGACATCCATAAATGCACAGACATGGGGTCAGAAAGAGCAAGACCCAGAACAGTGACTGGTGTTGTTTTTCAGAAGCACAACATATGAAGGGGGGAGGAATGGGGCATGTGTTGGGGGTGGGGAGGCGTTCCATCTTCCCTTTTTCAGCACAAAGAACACGATTTTAGAATGTCTCCATTTCGTTGTAAATGAGCACTCACATCTAACCCCTACTGTGTGCCTTCTTTTACCAAAGTTCTTCATCATAGACAACCAGAAGGCAGACCAGCAGAATCCACCTTGTGTCAGACCCCCAGATCTAACAGACTAGCTGATTAGGGACATGTTCCCTGAAACATGCACACACACACACACACACACACACACATACACACACACACACACACACACGCCCCCCAAGTCCTGTGACTTTACTTATGAATCCAGTAGGACTACATTTTCTCTATATTGTAAGTAGACAGAAATTTAGGATCATAAAATGATTTAGAACTGGGAAGAAACTCTGAGGCCATCTGTTTCAACACCTTCATTTTATAGATGGTGTAACAGAGACCTATGTTGGCGAAGATACTGGGTCAGAGGTCCTTTTGGTAATAAGTGGCAAATGCCAAATTGCAACCTGGGTCTTCTCGCTCCAGTCCATTGCTCCTTCCATTGTGCAATGTTGTTGCCTCTTCACTTGCCCTGTGGAGAGTTCCATTCTCAGTGGGCCAAATGATGATTTTCCTTGCCTTACCTTGCAATAATAGATGAAATAAAGCCTTTTATTGCTTTGTAACCTAAGTTGAAATAATAGTTTTTCTTTCCAAAACAGAAATATGAATGTAAAAGTAGATTTGGATCAGATTTTTTTGGGGGGTATGGGGATTGAAAGCTCTGTTAGAGTTTGAATTAATGCTTGAATTGGAGTGGTAGAAAAGGGAATAAGTAGAGGAATCTAGAGATATTGGGGAAGTAGGCTCCACAGGGCTTTGCAGTTGAGTGCACATGTGTAGTGAGAGTTGGGGAAAAGAGTCAGAGACTATTGAGCCTAAACACTAAAGAAACAGGGAGAGCAGGAAACAGGTTTTTCTTGGGGGGGGAGTGAGAAATCCAGTTTTGACCATTTGGAATTTGAGCTCACCCACAAAATGAGGGTTTTAGACTGAATGATTCCTAAAGTATCTTCTAGCTCTATACCTATGATCCCATGAATGAATGTATTTATTAAGTTCCTGCTGTAGTCCAGGCACTCTGCACTGGAGATGCAAATGCAAGCAAGGAAAATAGTCCCCCACCCTCAAGAAGTGTACATTCTTATAGAAAAAGACAACATATCTGCAAAGTAGTGCTTTGGAGAGGGAAGTCAGAAAGAAGGATGATTCAGATATAGGGCAGCTGATTGAGGGAACCTTGACAAGAATAGTTGTGTTGATATGATTACCTTGCTCTGAGGCAGGGCAGGGGCAAAGGGGCAGCAGTACCCACTTGGCAGCATGGTCTTCCTAATGTGACATGGTGGCCAAGATCAAGTGAAATGCTTAGCAGTCAGTGCAGGTGATCTCATTATTAAGGGGATGCATTAATCAGCCTTCTTACCTTCAAGGATTTTAGAGTCCACTAGAAGAGATTGTACCTGTGATCAATGATGATGGAAGAGAGTATGTGATTTCCAGGAAATGGCTCTCAAAGACTTTGTCTATGGTGGATGGATGTCTGTAATATCTTTGTTGTTCGCCTCACTTGGATGGATGGGAGACCTGTTCCATAATGAGACAGGAAGACTTATCAATCTATCATGTTGCATAATGAAGACAGTTGAAATAATAAGGGAAGGTGGGTGCAGAGGGAAGGGAACAAGCATTTATTAAACGCCAGCTAATTTCCAGGAACTGTGCTAAGTACTTTACAAATATCTCATTTACAAATATCCTCATCAAAACCTGTGAGGCAGACGCTGTTATGATCCCCATTTTTACAGTTGAGGAAACTGAGGCAGTCAGAGGTTCAGTGATTTGTTTGGGATTTGAACTCTTTCCACTGCACTATCCAGCTGCCTAGTAAGTTCCTTGAGGGCAGAGACTGTGTATCCCCAGCTTTGCTCATTAATAAATACTTAATCTGATTGGTCTTTCTCCCTCAAGCTGGTGTCTCCCCAGTCAATCATTCTCCACTCAGCTGTCAAATTAATCTTCTTAAAGTGTAAATCTGACATGTTACCACTGGTTCAGTAAAGTTCTCTGGCTTCCCATCACTTCTAGAATCAAACATAAAATCCTCTGTTTGGCATTCAGAGCCTTTCACAAGCTCTCCCTCTCCCAGCTTCCCAGTCATCTTATTCTCCCAAAGCTTCCCCCTTCAAGTGACACTGGCCTCTTGCTGTGCCTCTAGCAGAACTCTCCCTCTTCCCCCTCCGGGCATTTGCTCTGGCTGTCTCCCATGCCTGGAATGCTCTTCCTCATCCCTGGCTTCCTTCCAGTCCCAGATAAAATCCCACCCCTGATCCCCCTTAATGCTACTACCTCCCCTATCTTGATTATTTTTAATTTACCCCATTTGATTATAAATAGTTATTTTCTTGTGGTCTTCCCCAATAGACTGAGCTCCTCAAAAGCAGCACAGTGTCTGGTATGTAGGAGATGCTTAATACTGGAGTCAGGAAGACCTGAATTCAAATCTGGCCTCAGACGCTTACTAGCTGTGTGACCCTGGGCAAGTCACTTAACCCTATTTGCCTCAGTTTCCTCATCTGTCAAATGAGTTGGAGAAGGGAATGACAAACCACTCTGGTATCCTTGCCAATATAATCCCAATGGGGTCACAAAGGGTTGGACAGGACTGAAAATGACAACAACAACAAAATGCTTATTGACTGACTAACTATTGAGAACAGAATTGAATCCTTCAGTGGAGAAAGGTGGTACTTTGCAAATCACTGTGCAGATAGTTATCTAACCCCTCCCCTCAGAGGGAGGAAAAGGTGGTACCAGAAATCTGGCTGTTAAATTCAGGGCAGGAGGAAGAGGAGCAGAGAAAGAAGGGAGCTTAAAATTCAGAAGGAAATGCTAATGGGACCCTGTGAAACTCTACCTGTTTTTGCTTTGTTCTGTTTGACTCTCGTGTCCTGTTTTGCCTGAACCTTGTTTTAGACTAGTAATAGTTCTTCTGCAACTATTGTGTCAGGAGTAATTGATCTGAACAAGCTGAGCTATATCTCTTCCCTTTCAGAGCCTGGCTCCCAGAAATAGCTTGTCTGCTCCTGCTTCTGCTGTCTGTCCTCCCACTTACTTCTTATAATCAAGATTCTGACTCCAACGCTCACAGCTCTTCTGTCTAAGGCTACCAAAAATCTCGCAGCTGCTAAATCTGATAGACCTTTCTGTTCTCATCCCCCTTTTGCCTAGATTTGATACTGCTCACCATCTTTTCTCTGGGATACTCTCTCATTTGTTCCTCAAAGCAATTCTGTGAGGTAGGTACCAAAGGATGGATGGATTCATGGACAGATGGATAAAATATTCATCAAGCACTTACTGTGTATTGAAGCAAGCAGCTAGGTGGCTCAGTGGATAGAGCTTGGGGTGAGAAAGACCTGAGCTCAAATTCAGCCTCAGACACTTAAGAGCTGTGTGACCTTGGGTGAGTTACTGAGCTGGAGAAGGAAATGGAAAGCACACCACTATCTCTGCCAAGAAAACCCTACAGATCACATAGTCCACAGGGGCACAAGGGCACCACTAAATGATGAAACAACAATAACACTATGTATTGAACACTGTGCTAACCCCTACTGACAGAAATTCAAGCAAGCAAAATAACCCTTCCCTTCTCGAGTTTATCATCTGATGGATGATCACTACAACAAAGCTAAATACTTAGCAAGCAGCTATTATGTCCCGGGCACTATGCTAAGCCACCAGGGAAGGGCCTGA
The DNA here is from genome assembly GCA_028627135.1 of Pseudochirops cupreus. Taxonomy (NCBI): domain Eukaryota; kingdom Metazoa; phylum Chordata; class Mammalia; order Diprotodontia; family Pseudocheiridae; genus Pseudochirops; species Pseudochirops cupreus. Next base: position 544,095,975 of record CM053582.1, read on the forward strand.
TGATGAGACTTCAGATTATATCAGTTCATCATGGGAGGGACATCACAATCACGTTCCATGGAGTTCAAACCAAGCAGAGCTTCAGATACAAAATGGAGAGTTACATACAATATATGCAGTGGCTAAAATTCCAGGTATTACTGTCCCCATTTTACAGATGAAGAAATTAAGAAATGAAGTTTAATGACTTGCCTAGAGTCACATAACGAGTGTCGCAGCCAGAATTTGAACCTAGGTCTGCCTGCTTTCCAATCCAAACTCCCATCTACTATGGCAGGTTGACATCCTGTAACTATTATTTTTATATGTGACTCCTCAAATTGTAAGAAATATTTAGTTCTAACATTTCTCCTGAGAGCCAGTCCAAAAACCCTAGCTGCCTACTGAGCAGATCCATCTAGATGGTCCCCAGGTCTCAAACTAAATGTGGCTGTAATAGAACGCTTTATTATACCTCTTCCCCATCTCCACCCTCACATAGATACCTTTCCTCCAAACTTCTCTTAGCATTGCTTTTGTGATCCAGGATCACAGCTTCAGTTATCCTTCAATCTTCCCTCTCTGTTCTCAGAATCCACAAATCCCAGGCTTGAACATCTGATTTGAGGTTCCCAAGTCCAGATCAGATTGGAACAGGCAATTATTTGTGGCATGGGATGGAAATTCTTTGAGGAAGTAATGGCATAAACAAAGAAATGGAGGTAGGAAGACTAACAAGCATAAAATTATTATTTCGCCTTTCAATTTTCACATACTTGCATTTCCTTGTCAAATGTAAATTATTAACATTCTAGCCCTGCAATAAAAATCATTTTAAAAACAACTCCTGTGTATCCTGAAAGTCTAAATACCACGCAGACCACAAAATAGTGTATTTACATCATAGATTTAGAATGGAAAAAGTAGAATTTTTATTAAACATTTAAGGAAACCGAGGCCCAGTAAAGTTGATGTTGCTTGTTGCTTTGTTGTTTAGTTTTTTAGTCATGTCCAGTTCTTTTGTGACCCCAGTTGGGGTTTTCTTGGCAAAGATATTGGAGTGTTTTGCTATTTCCTTCTCCAGCTCATTTGACAGATGAGGAAACTGAGGTAAACAGGGTTAAGTGACTTGCCCAAGGTCACATAGCTGGTAAGTGTCTGAGGTCAGATTTGAACTCAGGAAGAGGAGATGTCCTGACTCCAGGACTGGCACTCTATCTACTGCACCATTAGCTGCCAAAGTTAAGGGAATAAGGGATAAAGACAGGATTTGAACCCAGATGTCTGATTCCAAAGATACAGTTAAAGCCCTTTCCACATCTGGGCCGGGTGAGGTTAAGTGCTCAAGGGCTCCTCAGTGCTTAGCACAGTACTTGGCATATGACAGATGCTTAATAAATGTTTGTTGTTTTGTTGATTGAGGAAAGGTCTTCCTGAGTCTTGAGGCTGTCTGTCCACTACACCAGGCTCCCTTTTGTTAGAAGCCATTGTGCTCCAGGTATCAAAAGAAATAGTTGAAAGATTGTGTTTCTTGGGGCAGGACTGCTGGCTTCACTTCTGGAAATTAGCCTGGCACATTTGTGTTCAGCTGCTAGGAGAGTTCAAAGCTGATGGTATGATGTGATGGGAGAGGTGGGCAGCTGGGAAGATGACCACAATGGAGCTTTTCAAGGGCAGCCAGCATTTGTGGGGGCATAAAGGGTGGTTCTGGAGTCAGGGCTGCCCTTCCTGCTTCTCTAAAAAACCACTTTGTTGACAAGAAGGCAATCTACCCGTGCTTGTGTGGTCCCAAGTGGACATTCATTCCAAAGCACATTTTGAAATAGCGTCTTACTTCCAGAATGAGTGTCTGCACATGCTAGAGGTTGTCCTAACAAGTGTTGAAGAAAAAAAAAAAGACTGTATTTCTGTTTTGGTCACAGGTCTATTATACACAGCATATTCATTGAGCTTTATTCTAGAGTCAGGCATTGTCGTCCTTGGAGAGAAAGCCTGAAACTGGTAGAGTCTATGCATGCTCTTGGCTATGTCTTTAACATGGGACATTTTGAAGTTACTTTTATAAGGATACTGAACCAGGAAAATGTTATCATAGGATAAAGCATGTTACTTAATCCTAGTAGTGGAACAATAGTCACTTAATCTTTCCTGAACACCCCTGGAGAAAAACTGTTCATCTCTCTTAAACCACTCCCAAAGTAATCAAAGGGACTTCCTTCCTCCCTCTAATAATAATTCCTTCAGGACAGAATTGAGGGTACTGCCATAGGTGAGGACAGGGAGCACCAAGATCATGCCCTATACAGGAGGCATTCCTCAAGTTCTGCTCACTCTTTTCCATTTTCTGGGCCTGGTTTTTGTTCTTGACTTTTATATGCCTTCCTTACATTTAATTTAGTAAATAGTTCTTGAAAGAAAGATTTTGACCTGAGAGGAAGGATTTTTTAATTGGAGAGCATTATTCTCTAAAAGTTTTGATTAAGTACTGATAAAATTTCTTCTCTTCTGGTAAGTCTGGAAAGAACTTTTGAGAGGAGAAAGTGCTGCCTTACTCTTACTGTATTCATTATTTAAAAAAAAATACATTCAGTTAAAATACAGAAGGGGTTTTTACTGGGCATTCACTTCATGCCTGGTCCTGTGGCTTGATGGCCCGGGAGACAAAGGTGAGTTAGAAGACAGTCCCTTTTCTAAAGGACAATCTGTAGGGGAGGTAAGAGGCACACGTACAAAAACACCCTACAAGGAACACTTTGGAGTAGGAGAGACTAAAAAGCAGTGCTGTGAGGGCTTTAAGGAAGAAGAGGCCTATTCACATAGATGGAACTGTGAGTGAGAATGCTGGACTTGGGAGTCAGGAAGATCAGAGTTCAATCCATCCTCTGTCACACCAGTTAGTATTATATCCTGCTAAGTGAATCAGGCTCAAAATCTGTTCGTTCAGCTTGTCCTCAACTCAGAGAATCCTCAGCTCCTTCCCTTCCACTAGGACTGTCTGTCTGTCCAGAGCTCCTTTGAGACATTGAGCCGACATGAACAAACATACTATACGAGAAAGAAACAGGTATGGCTACTTCCTGGAGCTCAGCTTTCTGGTCCAGGGGTGGGATTTGAACGGAGCTTTTCTGTGTCCAAGCTCAGCACTCTCTCTGTTGGCATGCTGCCTTTCTATTAACATATCTTTCTATAAGGAGATGGCTGCTGTTTCAGCCGCTGAATGAAGTTCTCAGCTTTTTAGATGCCCTTTGGAGAAAGACTGAAGCAAATGGCCCCTTGGCAGAGGGAAGGAGAGATTAACTGAACAGTAGTTTGAATTGAAGCCAAACTCTGATTTCAGTGGCATTGACCTGTTTTGCCTCTCCAGAGGCTCATTCTTTTCTCTCTTGTTTTGTTCCCTGTGCTTCCTTTGAGCTGGCAGGTTACTAATGGTATGAAAGCTCCTACCTCGAGCCAGATGCTGGTTTCAGCCTGCTTTCCTGCCCAGCCATTTGGAAGGTGTAGAAATGTGCAAAATCCCATTGGACCGAACTCTTCAGTAACAATTGCATTGCAGTGATGTTGGAATAGTTAGCTGTAACATTTGTTGGGATGAACAAATGTTTTGGGCAGAAAGTTGGCGAATTTGCAGGAGCTGAAAGCTATTTCTTCTAAGAGTGGACACAAGGATGAGCTATTCGTACAGGAGCCATCACGGAAACATTATTTGGAAAGCATTTATTTAACTCAGGCATACTTATGTTTTTTTAACTTAAAAAGAAGGGAAAAAGTAAAAACCCAGAACTTGGCTTGGAAAGAGAACTTCGAGATCACCATTTTTCAGGGCAGTTAATAGTCAGAGAAGGGGCTGGCCCAAGGTTGTAGTTTGGTGTAGTGAGAAAAAGACGGATTATAGAAATCTTGGGTTCATATCCCTGCTCTGTTTCTTTTCTTTTCTTTCTCTTTCTTTCTTTCCTTTTTTAAGGCAGTTGTGGTTAAGTGACTTGGCCAAGGTCACACAGCTAGTGTCTGAGACTGGATTTGAACTCAGGTGCTCTATCCAATGCACCACCTCGCTGCATGCCACCCCCACGCCCCCAGTTTTATGATGTATAATGTGGCCCTAGGTAAGCTCCTAAACTTCTGGGCCTCCTGTTTCATCATCTATAAAGTAAAGATAATAATCCCCTAATCCAGGATCGTTGTGAGACTTCCGTGAGTTGATGTATGTAAAGCAATTTGTAAGCATTGAAATGCTCCATTAACACCAATGGTTTTCTTCCTTTTTCTTGATGAAGTTGGACTCGGCATCAGCTCCAAGGTCCTTTCCAACTCTGAAATTCCATGTTGCCGCCTGACTTCCCAGGTTCTCACACTGACACCCCCACTGCCTGTCTGGGCCAAATCACTGTTTTCCTCCCTGTTCTCTTAAAATATCTCTTTCTTGTATCTTGTATCATTTCTCTTGGGCCCTATCATTTGCTTAATAATGTGACAACCAATCATAGGAACAAATTTATCTATTCTACTGATATGAAGTGATATACATTCCCAGGTCTCAGCAGCATTCACAGTTTAAGAGAAGATATGTAGAGATGCCCTTACTTAGAGAAATCCATTCCTAGTGGTGAGCCTGTGGGGAAAGGATTTTTCTTTGATTTTTAAAGCCTTTCACATCTGGCCCTCACCTTTCTTTCTTTTAAAAAATTATTTATTTTATTTGTAATTTATTGAATAAAAGAAGCATTTCTATAATATAGTGTAATTTTAAAAAGATGATTGCATGTGAAACTACAAATCTATACCTGACTTTCTATTCCTTTTAAATATATAATAAAGTTATCGTGTAAATTTATTCCCCGCTTTTTTCTTCCCTCCTCCACCACCCAAAGATGGCTACCGTTAAACACAAATATGTGTATATAAATAAAATCTATATACCTCTGTTTATCAGTTCTTTCTTTGGATGTATAGAGGATGAGTGAAAACTTCTCAATTTGGGGTGGTTAACTTTTCAAATTGCTTCTGTCAATCACCTTTATGTTCCTTTGTCTGTTTTCCCGCCTTGGTGGGACCCTCCCCTTATCTTTCCTTGCTGTCCCAGTTGGGGAAGTATTTGGTGAAGTGTACCTCTCCACCAATGAGAGGGGAAACAGTCGGGGAGGGGTCTTGACTAAGTTAGGTTATAAATTCCAGTACTATCTTTTATAACTTGCCTCTTCTCCATGATGAGTCATGGGGAAGACTGCCCTCTTCTCCTGGGGAAGAGAATAAACTCCTGTTCTTATCCTAAGAGATCTCTGTGTTTATTTCTTTTCACTAAATTAAGGATGAAGGATGTTTTTCATCCCAAACAGATGCAAATAGTGTCTTCCTTCCTTGGGCCTGTGTAGATAAGGCACCTAAAAAAATCTCTCTTCTCTGATCTGAAGGATCTGTGATAGCTGGGTTAAAGTTAGATGACATTTCTTTCTGTCCCCCTTTTAGCATTTTACAGGCATGATCATTTCCCATTTGGCTGCAATCCTTAGGCCTTTTCCACCATGCCAACGAGAAGAATCCCATTGTCCTGCAAGATCACATTAGCCTTGGAACTCACCCTGTTTCTCCCTGGGGCCCATCTGATTGGAGAATTCCTCACCAGACCTCCACTTAAGAAGGATGCCCAGGCCAGCATCTCCTCATTTCCTTTGTTCCTTTGGATTGTGGGGGAAGGGGTGTGCTGAAGGCAGGGCACCTTTTCCTCTCCTCTTTTTCAGCTTCCTTTTAAATTAGATTAGATTGTAAACTCGTTGAGGCCAGGGGCTTTTCTTTTGCCATATTTGTATCCTCAAAGTTTAGTACAGTGTCTAGCATATAGTAGGCACTTAAATCAGTGTTTATTGACTATCTCATTTATCCTGTGAAGGAGATACTGCATAGTAATATCTCCCCATAGCAAATGGGAAAACCAAGAATAGGAAACATTAGTTCTACTTATGATCACATAGCACATAAGCATTAGAGCTATGATTCAAATGAATGTTTCTTCTCACTGTCTCTTGCCCTGCAGTTCCCCAGAACAAAGGTCAGGGATGGAAGAGGGGCAGGGAGAACCATCTGGGCAGTGCTCAACATTCAGACCAAGTTCTCACTGCCCCATTGCCTGTTAGACTGAGAGGAAGGGCTGATCAGCAGCCAGAAATAGAAAGCAGAACCTGCAGAAGTTGGGAAATCTGAGCTAGTGTGATGAGCGTGAATCATAGAAGTGGCAGCGTTCTGGGGCCCGTAGGGACCCTAGTGTCATGGTCTCCATGCTCTTCTTTTTTAGGTGAAGGAACTTAGGTCCAGAAGTGAAGTTATAAGCCTCAAGTCATCTACTACACCATTACAGAACCAGAAATTGAATCCAGTCTCCTGGCTCCAAATTCTAATTCTGTTACTTATTCCTGTTTGACTTTGGGTAAGTCACTTAACTTTTCTAGGCTTCAGCCTTCCTATGTATGTAACACCCCAAAAGAAAATTTGCTTTCTTAAATCCTGGGGGGAGGTGGGGGGCGCAATATAATGACTCAGCCCCATCTTCATACCTGTAAAATTAGAGGGCTAGTCTAGAATCTTGATAATCTCTCCTTGGAAATCCTGTGAGCCTCTGCTGTAAAATTCCATTCTGGGATGATTCTTCATTCCCCCTAATTTTGGAGAGTGAAAGTTCCCATTTATTTTTTGGTTCTTCCTCAAAAAGACAATTTCCTTCAATTTAAAAATATTAGAGTCAAATTAAGTCAATAAGGACATATTAAGCCCCCACTGTATGCCAGTCACTGTGCTAATTGCAAAATAAAGTGCCTTAAAAGCTTTGGGTGTAGGGGCGGCTAGGTGGTACAGTGAATAGAGCACCGGCCCTGGAGTCAGGAGGACCTGAGTTCAAATCCAGCTTCAGACACTTAGCACAAAAAACCAAGCTGTGTGACCTTGGTCAAGTTACTTAACCCCAATTGCCCTACCTTCCCCGCTCCAAAAAGCATATAGGTATAGGTATAGGCTTCGAGAGTGAGGAATCTGTGGCCTCAGCCAGTCTCGAGGCCACATATGGCCTTGTAGATCCTCGGGCGTGGCCTTTTGATTGAGTCCAAGTTTTCTGCAACAAATCCTTTTATTAAGGGGATTTGTTCTGTGAAGTTTAGATTGATCCAAAGGGCTGCACTTGAGGACCTAGAGCAGTGGTTCTCAACCTTTCTAATGCTGCAACCCTTTAATAACGGTTCCTCATGTTGTGGTGACCCCCGACCATAAAATTATTTTCGTTGCTACTTCATAACTGTAATTTTGCTACTGTTATGAATCATAATGTAAATATCTGATATGCAGGATGTATTTTCATTGTTACAAATTGAACATAACCCACAGGTTGAGAACCACTGACCTAGAGGGTCAAACATGTGGCCTGGTGCTGCGGGTTCCCCACCCCTGGGTGAATGCATGAAACTTAGTGAACAGAGGAGTTGAGACCTGGGTTTAATCACAACTCTACTGCTCACCTAGCTGGCGTACTTGCAATTTTCAGTTAGTCAGTCAGCAGACAAATGTTGATGACCTACTGAGTACAAGATGTCCTAGTAGGTGCTGAGAAGACAAACACAAAGAATGGAACAATTTCTCCTCACAAATAGCTAACATTTTAATGGGGTCCACAAGCATGTGTATAGATAGATATGTATGTATGTATGTATGTATGTATAATGTGTATATATGTATATATAATGTACTTACATTACATAGAATATATAATACAATATACATCATATATTGCATCATATGGCATCATGATATGATATATTTTGCATTAACATAATAATTATATATGATGTTATATAGAATAAATATAAAGAATATATGTAGGGGGGCAGAGCCAAGATGGCGGCGTAGCAGCAGCAACATATCGCAGCTCTCACATAGCCACCCCAAAATACCCATAAAACAGGACTCTAAACCAATCCCAGAACTCCAAAACACACACAAAGATACTTCCCACTAAAGTCAGCTCAGCTAAGAGGAACCATATCAGCACTGCAAACCGAAACCAGCCTGCCCTGAAGCTGCGGCTGTGCCCCGGGGGCGACTGGACTGGAGTAGTGGAGGAGCCTCTCAGGTGAGGGGATTAGCAGCAGCTGGGAGTGGGATTTGCAAAAGGGGGAGATAAGCAGTCTGGCCAGAAGGCCTCCAGAGTGGAAAAGCGAAAGGCAGAGGTTTTGCACCCGCCTCTGCTTTGTAGCTTCCCGCCCGAGGCCTGCAGACAGCAGGGGGACTTAGCGATTGTTTTCAGGCCAGTGCTGTCCTGTTGAGCGTCCTGGATCCGGATCGCCGTCTTGGGCCTCAGTCTTGGAGTCTTTATTATCCAGTCTGCCGGAGGTGTTTAGGAGGACTCCCAGCATCTTCCTGAGAGCTACGGCAGCCAGGAGGACCCCAGC